>QEPC01004965.1:4014802-4027574 GCA_003113815.1 Sphenodon punctatus | reverse complement strand
GGGCGGGGCTTCTGGGGGCGGGCGGGCAGCCTTGGCCTGTGGCTTGGGCTGAGCCCTCCCAGGGGGTGGAGCCTCGCTCACCTGCAGGGGATGAGCCCTGCTGTTGCTATGGCGGCGTGCTGGGGGCTTCTGGCTGGGGGTGTTACCGTTAGGATATCAATCCCTATGCGTTCCAACTAGGAATTTGGATGGCAGAGTTGAAATCAAAGTACTGTAAAGTCCAGGATGTTAGCAGCCCATTTAAAGACTTAAGCTGTAACATGTTTTACTTCACATTGGGCTGCAACTAGTGGGACAATTTGCACTTCAAACCAGCATCCACACTTGGCATTGTGATCTAAGGGATTCCCAGCCTCAGGGTCTGTCCTGGTTGGTGAAAGCCTCCAGGGAGACATTGGGGATGGTGCTGGCAACAGTGGTTAACGCGTCCTTGCAGTAGGGGAGGTTGTCACCCAGCCTCAAGGAGGCTGTGGTGCGCCCCCTGCTGAAAATAACATCTTTAGATGTGGACGCACTTGCCAGCTACCGACCGGTCTCTAACCATCCCTTTTTAGGGAAAGTTACTGAGCGGGCGGTGGCGATCCAGCTCCAGGTACATCTGGATGGCATCGGTCTCCTGGACCCTTTTCAATCTGGGTTCCGTCCTGGCTATGGCACGGAGATGGTGCTGGTGGCCTTGGTCGACGATCTCCGCCGGGAGATGGATGCAGGATGTTCTACATTTCTTATCCTGATAGATCTCTCGGCCGCTTTTGATACCGTGGACCATGGGCTGCTGTTGAGACGGCTGCGAGACCTGGGGGGGTCTGGACGGGACTGTTCTTGAATGGTTCCGCTCATTCCTCTCAGGGAGAAGCCAACGGGTGGTGCTGGGAGCTGAAACATCTTGCCCCCATGCCTTGTCCTGTGGCGTTCTGCAGGGTTCCATCCTGTCTCCTTTACTATTTAATGTATATATGCAGCCCTTGGGGGAGGTCGTGAGAGGGTTCGGGGTGCGATGTCACCAATATGCTGATGATACTCAGCTGTACCTCTCTTTTTCAACTGACCCAGACCCTGCTGTCTAAATGCTATCCCAGTGTTTGGAGGATGTGGCAGAATGGATGCAGCAGAGCAGACTAAAGCTGAACCCCGATAACACGGAGGTGATGGTGGTGGCGAGGGAGGTGTCGGCCCCCCTAATTGGGGGGGGTTCGCCCTCCTATAGCTCAGCAGGTTTGGAGTCTGGGGGTGGTGTTGGACCGGGATCTCCGCCTGGATCGACAGGTGGATGTGGTGGCGATGGCCGCCTTCCGTCAGTTGTACCTAGTGCAGAGGCTGCGCCCATACATCTCCAGGCCGGACCTGGCCTCCCTCATCCATGCCTTTGTTACCTCGAGGCTGGACTATTGCAACACGCTCTATGTGGGGCTGCCCTTGTTCCTGGTTCGGAGGGTGCAGCTAGTGCAGAATGCGGCCGCCCTGCTCCTGATGGGGACAGGTCATCGGGAGCACCTGTGCTCCGGACCCTGCACAAGCTGCCAATAGCGTGCCGAGCCAGGTTCAAGGTACTGGTATTAATCTATAAGGCCCTTCACGGTCTGGGCCCCTCGTACCTCAGGGACCACCTCGTCCTCCGCGCCCCAGAGCGGCTCCTTCGGTCTGCCTTCTTGGAAGTCCCCCTTGTTAAGTGGGGGGCTACAATGGAGCAGGCATTCTCGATGGCCGGGCTGCATCTCTGGAATTCCCTCTCGGAGGAAGCTCACCTGGCCCCAAGCCTTTTGACATTCCGGCGGGCTTGTTTTCACCCAGGCCTTGGGGGGAGGTGGGTGTTGGCTCTCCCCTACCTTTGTTTTATTTTTATTAATGTGTTTCCCAATCCTGTTTTAAGTTTAAATTTATTGTGTTGTTTTTAAAATGTTTTTATTGAACGTTTTTATGGAGTTGTATGTTGCCCCGAGATGCCGTAGGCATGGGGGGCGACTCAGAAATGCTTAAAATAATAAATAATAATAAACCGGGCCATCTCAGTGGGTGTTTTCAGACAAGCGCCTCCCCACCCAGTATCCATGCATTACCCACTGGTTTCCTAATGGGATCCTGGATCACAGTTGGGATCATGCTAACTGCTGATAAGGTCATTATTCCAGCTGAATTGTGATATACTTTGGCAGGTCTTTGTCCCAGTGGGTAATGGGTATGGAGGTGCTTGTCTGAAAACACCCAATGTTGTCTATGTAATAGTCCAATCAGAACAAGGACTTGACTGAAGATTAACCCTTTGAATTGAGGCTGATGCCTGCAGGAGTCATATACTCAGGCATCAGTCTTCTTGTTTCTGGGCCTTGCATAGTGCCGTCACATTTTCAAGCTTTTTTTTGTAACCATGTGGACTAGAAACTTGTCTTTAAAAATGAAAGCTGACATTCTCAAAAATTTTATCAAGAGTCTCCAGGCCAAGCAAAACTTGAAAATAAGAATACCCAAACCACTTAATTCAGAGGCCCATCCATGAGGCACATGGATGGGCCGTGAATTAAGTGGTTTGGGTATTCTTATTTTTTAAAATAAAAATCTAATTAACACACACTCCTTGACCATCAACATGAACAGGGGAGCTTTAAACAATGTCAGTAAACAAGGCTGGGGGGAGGGTATACATAGAACGTGAGCAAAGTCAGACAAATCAAACACCAACAGAAGCAACCAGTAGGCCTGAAATGACATGCGCCAGCGTCCGACAATTCTGTCAGAAGCCTCCCATCCATTGCAGTTTTCCCGACATGGCATGAACACAGCAACCCCAGGCTTGTTCTGATGCTTGCTGTCGCTTTCCACTATTGCCCGTCGCTATTTCTCGGCAGCGGAAAAATTGTCGGAAACTGTTGCAAGTCCCATAAGGTGTTGGAATGTGCTGCTAATGTGTCAGAAAAACTGTCGGAAATGTTGGAAAAACTGTCAAAAATGTCAGAAACACTCAGAAATTGTCACTATTATCTTAAGTGCCACAGAGTACCTGGAACTGTCGCAAAGTGTCAGACAGCGCCATAAACTGATGGCAAATCCCATTAGAGCAGCAGCAAGACTGTTGAAATGTCGACAGTAAACAGTGAAACTGCAAACAACGCTGCCGCTTCAGGCCTAGTGACCCAGTTAAGATACTGGGCGTTAACACAGGGGGAGGGAGGCAGCCGGCCGTGTTTGATCTGTGGAGTCCCCACACTGCTGCCACCCCCATGGGCAGTGTTGGGAGCCCTTCAAATGGTAGCCCCCCGGCCCTGGGCTTGCACCAGCTGCCACAGGTGGTATTAGTACACTTCCTCCCCTCCCCCCGACAGCTGAGCAGCTGCTCCAGTGATCTCACTGGGTAGGGAGCAAGATCACTGGCATCACCCCACACAGCTGTCTGGCAGATCCCAGGGACAGCATGATCACTCACACTCCTCACTCTCTCTCTCCCCCCTCTCCTGCTGGCTGTCAGCTGAGACACACTAGCACAGATTCTTAACAGAAAGGGGGTGGGAGGTCACAGCCAGGGAAGAGGCCTTCCCTGGCTGTGACCCCACTTTCCACGCCCATTGCTCTCCTTTCCTAACATTGGAGCCAGTGCTAGCACACCCCACTCTACTGACAACCGGCTGGGAGGGGAGCACAGATCACATCCCTGAGAGCCTCTGGGAATTTCTGTACTCCCTCTCCCAGATGGCTGCCTACTGAGAAGGGTGAGCTATCTGTGCCTCTATGGTGCTGGTGACCTCAGGACTGCTGGGGAACCAAACAAACAAGATCCGACCCCACGGGTGCCTGTTGCCCCAGGTTGCCTCGCACAACGTGCTCCACATTCCCTGCTTTGACACTGTGCAGAGCTGCCCCAGGGCAAACATCAGGTGACCACACTTCAGACGAACAGGTGGCTCCAGGGCAGGTGTGGGCAAATATGGGGCAACATCTTGTCTGTTAACACCCAGTGTGTCAAACTCCATGACCAACACAAAGTGATTTTCCACATAGGCTACTTCCAGGACCACTATTCTGTATGTAAAACACAACATTCTTTCTATACCTAGCTCTGTTTATGGAGCACTCACTGGTTTTTCACATTTGCTTTTGACAACATTGTTAACGTAAGAAAAATTAAATCACTTCTCAAGAGCCTTCACAATCATACACACAAAGAAAGAAAGTCTTAGGGAAGTGCTTTGCATTTTGGTTTTATTTCTTTTCTGACTTCACTGATGTGAACAGATGCATTCAGTGTTGTTTTTTAATTGAATGAATTTAATTTGGCATTTCAAATTACATCGTAGCTGGTTAACCACACAAACAGTGCACATGACTGCAATTAACTTTCAACCTCAAGAAATTTGGACAAGCTTAACTGGGAAGCTTAACTTGGACAAGACTTGGAGTTTTAACTAGGAAGCTTCAAACCAACTTTGAATTCAGTAAATCAGAAACTGGGACATTAAAGTCTTCAGCAGTAGTAGTTCCAAACTCTGGCACCATTATCAAATGATGAGAGACTATATGTCCTTAAAATGACTGCAACAAAGCAATCTGTCAACTTTTGGTCTCCTAGGCTCCTCTAGTGATCTGTGATTAATGGTCTCATGATAAAGGATCACTTGATCAGTATTATCATGCTCATTAAAGGTATAAGAGTGGGTTGGTGCCTCTTGGAAAAACCTTGTTTCTGAGAGAGAAGTATACAGACTCCAACTTTTTGTGAAGAGGTTTCATTTCAAACTATTTACTAAGAACCTTGAGTTATATAGTATCTTATTTTTGTTATGGGATTATCATCTTTTGTTTATATGGAGTCTCACAATGGTATTCCACAATGATACTTAGTATCTTTGAAGAGCACTATCTGTTAAGGTACTACTAAAAGACTTCATGGAATAGAAGTAGTTTGTTTATAATAAACTAACTGAGACATAACCATGTTTTATGTATTGTTCTTTAGAGGAATCCATTTAACATGAGGAGAGAAATTGTGGTATTCATTCTCAGTAAGGGTTTTGTTTAGGTTTTAAAGTATGGTATTGCCCTAGTGTCATCTTAAATTTGGATCATCACACACACTTCTCATTTGACAGCTTTTTTTTTTTTTTGGCGGGGGGGGGTTGGTGGTCATGTTTACAAAAAATTTGTTCTGCAATACTGTCTGCTGAGATCTAAAACACTGAAGAGCTACAAGCCTGAAAACGTGTTGGCTTATATGAAGAGGGGCTTTTTTTTTTTTTTTTTTTACAGAATTGTTTTATTATTTAGGCTGAAGTTTCATGTCATACTTAAATTGTTATAGATATTAAATATTGTATCAAAGTCCACCATGTTTTGGAATCTACAGACTCCTGGTTTTGCTATGTTTGCATCATTTCCCAGAAGACCCTTGAAATTTTGAGTTAATGTCCATACAGAATGGGTGAAGCTGCACTGGCAATTAAGACAGAAGAACTTTCAGCTAGTCTATACCTTGCTGCCAGATAGTATACATGCAAAGATATTTTTGCCTTCATGCACCTATGACGGTTAGGCAACCTCAGAATTTAGTAAAGTGAACTGCAACTGCTCATTTAAGCCACCTGCAAACACTCCAACTGGCGCTTCAACCACAGCAGTCTAAGATCAAGTTACTGTTTAACAAGTAGAATCTCAGCCAGTTACTGATCTGATTCTGAAATGCTGTTCCCAAGTTATTTCTTTTGATTTTTATCTAAATACACCATACCAAAGGGCACTAATCCAAGGCTCTGAATACAGGTGATGTATGTAGTCCAGAACAAAAATCACTAATCCATCCCCCATCATTCCACCAGTGCCTTTTCTAAATACAGCCATGACTTCTTGAAAAGCCTTCTCCTCCACAGTAAAGAACCAACCTGCCAATCCCCCCCCCCCTCGCCTTAAAAAAAACCCACATTGAACACCCTCCAAGGCAGGTGTGGGGAACCTCACGTCCGGAGTGCCAAACGCAGCTAGTTTTAATTTGGTCCCTTTCTAGTTCCTGGCTCTTGGACCCAGTTCTAACCCTACCTACTGAAAGACTGAGCTCAGAGGAAGGAAGCAGAGATGGATCTGTGATCTGGATCTATGATCCCTTCCTGCTCACATCCCCCTTCAACGAAGCACCCCAGCCTCCAACGTCTAAGTGACCCTCAGAGCTTGTACGAATCGTCAAAGTGGCCACTGGGAAAGGTTGCCTAAACCCTGCCCTAAGGTGGCATATGTGAAGGCACACAAAATGAGTCAGGGCCCTAAAAGCAAAGTGATTCCTGTTGCTTTTAGAGTTTTATTCTACTCTAATAAAATGTGAATTGCTTTAAATTATAAAGCCTTAGCGCTGAAGGGTTTGAGCTTAGCAAGTACAGCTCCCAAAAGCTGGTCTGTGCATCCCAACCTGCTCACGCCCGGCTGGGGAGCATCTTGCATCCACCCTGGTGCCAGCCCCCTGGGGCAGTAAATGAAGCAGGATCAGCTCCACACACCCCGCCGCCATAGGGCATCAGAGGCAGCGCCCAGCCCGCTCCTCATTACCCCCCGCTGTGGAATATATGTACCGCGCCTCCCGCGGGGGCGGCAATGACCGCAGAACCGTGGGGCGGGGCGGGGGAGCATTAAGCTACAATCTCTTTCAGGCTCCCGCCCCGAGCGGCCACAAGCAACGGCACGATACAGCCCCCACAAACCCCAACTCACAGCTCCATCTCCTAGCCGCATGCGCACTAGGACGCCTTATCTTCAGGAGCGGTAAGCATCGCTGGCTTCCTCCGTGGCAGAATCAGCCGCAAAGACAGCGCGCTTCCGCGTGCGTCAGACGTCCCGGCTCCACCCCTCCCGCCGCAGAGTCACGTGATCTCGCTGAGGCCAGCCCAGCCTGGAGACTCCTCCCCCGCGCTCTACCGTGGTGCGCGCCGCATGTGCCCATTCTGGCTTGGCGGGAAACGAGAGGAGGCGCAGCCCTTTGTCGCCCCCCGCCACCGATCTCTCCAAACACAGCGTGGCCGCTCCTCGTCTAGACCTACGGGCAGGGCCCCCTTCCTCTCGTTACTAACGGACCAGCGTGGCTCGCCTAAGTAGAAGGAGTTTCTCCCTCCACAACTGCCACGCAATCCGGCTCAGACGAAAAGCCATGAGGTTTTAAACCTCATTATTTTATTGTTAATAATGGTATAATAAAAAATAAAAGTTTCCGTTGCTGCTTCTTTGCGTGCTGATGCTTGCTGCGCTCTTAATGACACATGCATCCCACCATTATTCCCAGCCTTTTGGCTGCCTCCATGAGGGTCAGACGTTTCCTTTTTGCAATCAAAGTGGAAATTTGATTTTAAATCAAATTTGGGACATACTAAAATGAATAAGGAATGCTAGCTGGAGTCAACAGCGTGGAGTTGGTGGTGGGGATCTGGGATTGCTAATAGCCCATCATGGGTAGTAAAGCAATGAAAAAGGCAGATGGTGATCTGAAACAAAGGGTATTTATGGGAAAGGATTTGAAAAACCAAAGAAAGGGGCAGAGGGGAATAAAAAAGGCCAAGAAAAGGGAAGGGGAGTGAAGCAGCCATGGAGACACCTGCTCAAGTCTTTAGTGAAGGGCACAGGGCGAATAGAAATGTTAATAAATAAAACGGGAGGTGAGCTAGGTGCATCAAATATGATAAGGAGGTGGCTGAAATGACAGGTGTGAAGACACTAGGAACTGTTGAAGACAGCTGGGTGGAATAACAGGTGGAAGGACATGGAGTGGATGGAATGGACAGCTGACTAGAATGACAGATGCAATGACAACGAGTGGCTGAAATGAAGGGCAGCTGAGTGGACTGATGGGTACAAGGACACTGGGAGCTGGGTGAAAGACAGATGTGAAGACACCAGGAGTGTTAGAATGACAGGCTGGGTGGAATGATGGTTGTGAGGACACCTGGAGTGGCTGAAAGGACGTGGAGTTGAGTGGAATGGCACGTAGCAGGCCATCGGGAATAGCTAAGGGTGCACTGGTGGAATAACATGTCTCAATGAGGGAGCACTGGTGGAATGACATGTATCAAGACATCTAGAGCGGAAGGAATTATAGGGAGTTGGGTGGAATTATGTGTAAGAGGCCTCCAGGAGCAGCTGGAATGGTGGATACCACCATCACATTTCTTTTTCCCATCCTAGTGACAGTCATGTCCTCAAGTTCAGTTGCACAAGAAATAAATTCCATCAAACAAACAATCACATCTAATAGTTAAGAACTGAAAGTTTAAACAGTACAACTATCCATTCTTTTGCATTTATATTGTCCCTAACATTTTTAAAAATAATCATTTTTGTAGAACCATAGGCTTCTTAAAATTATATATATATATATATATATATATATATATGTGCNCTTCTTAAAATTATATATATATATATATATATATGTGTGTGTGTGTGTGTATATATGCGTGTGTATATATATATATATATATATATATATATATATATACACACAAGTTTACTGTACACAAAGACAGTAAAATAGCATTCCTTTAATGAGCAAATTTGTCACGAATGTAGTAAGTTGGTAATTTTATGGCTGTAGATGGCAGACAAGCTGCATGATACAATTGCAGACTGCCAGGGTCTTTGTCTCACTCCCAGGTCGGGGCTGGGGCAGTAGGAGGAGAAACAGGTCCTTGAAGTCAGTGGCAGGAAGGAATCAGGGAAAGTTAACACAGCTGCAGCCTGAGTCAGAGAAGACAAAATCTTGCCACAGAAGCAGCTGCACTTTGCTGTCTGTCTGACTTGTCAGGTTTCTCAGCCCCCAAGTATTGTTAGCATGATTTGTTATTGATGACTCCTGTTGCTTTATCTTGTAGGGACTGCTAAAGTTATATGAGCTGGGCTGCTTCAGCCCTTTTCCCTGCGTTTGCAAGGGTTTTCCCTGTCTACTGTCCTTGGACCCTTACCTTGCTCTCGTGTGTTGGTCTCCGTGTCTGTGATAGGGTCTTCGCTGAGGCTGCCTCCATTAGGTTCTTAACCTATCTAAAACTATTCCTTCCCTAATTGTGCTTTCCACCCTCCGCTGCTGTGTTTGTCCTCATTCCTTCCTCTCTGTTACCCCCCTGTTCAAGTACCCTGGCAGTGAAGCCTAGGAGTGTGAGAGTCTCATTTGCTCTGTGCCTTGTTTGTTCTCCCTCGTTGCTCCCCTGTGGAAAATGTTTTTGTGTGGGTCCTGTTCTGCCTCTCTTGGGCCACCTGGAGTCAGCATTGCATTCCTATGATGATCTAGGTTACGCTATGTTCCTCTCTTGTGGGGATTTTTGCCATTTTAGATCCTGAGGGGACTATGTTTTCTGTTTCCACTCCACAGCCGTGGGCTAAGGTCTCCTGTCCTGGTGGCCTCCCTGCTCCCTTTCCCCCTACCCATCCTTATGCAGGCACAGCAGAAAACCATGTCATCTTCTAATATGAAGCTGCCTTTGCATGAAACTTCTGGACATGAGGACCAGCCACTCCTAGTATCCTCGTACCTCTCATTCCATCTGCTCTTAGTGTCCTTGTACCTGGACCATCAGTTTCCCGTAATTTCAGCCGCTTCCAGTGTCCTCACGCCTGTAATTCCACCCTGCTTCCCATCATTTCAGCTGCTCCCTGTGTCCTTGTGTTTGCCATTCCACCCAGCCCCCATCACTTCAGCCGCTCCTAGTGCACCCAGTCACCCCCTCCCTATCTTTGCATTTTGTCTCTGTACTTAGCTGCCTCACTTTTCTCCTCTCCTCCTAGCCCTGTTTATTCCCTCCTGCCCTGTTTTTTGGCATTTCAGATCCTCCCCCATTTTGTTTCAAATCAGCATCTGCCATTATATTGGCTTATTGCCCATTACAAGCTATTAGCAATCCCAGATCCCCATTACTTCTAATTGGCATTCCTGCTGGCATTCCTTGTCATTAATTAGCTCTCTAAAGCCATAAGAGTTGTGGCACTTGGCAGCCCTGCTATTTATGATTTTAGACCTTGCCATAAGCAAGGAATGGGAAACCTTTTCCCCTCTGGGTGGCATTTAAAAAATAACACCCTGCAAAGACCATGTAGAAGTTGCGGGTGGGGTTTGGAATCAGGAAGAGGAGGGTCCGGATCATGGATCTGTGCCATGCATCTGTTCTCTATCCTTAAAACCCAAGCAAACTGTGAAGTATTGCAGGCAAATCTTGCGAAACTGGGTGACTGGGCATCCAAATAGCAGGTGAAATTTAATGTGGACAGGTGCAAAGTGGTGCACATAGGGAAAAATAACCCAAGCTATACGTATACAATGCCGGGTTCTAAATTAGGAGTTACCACTCAGGAAAGGGATCTTGGAGTCATTGTGGACAATACACTGAAATCTTCAGCTAAGTGTGCAGCGGTGGTCAAAAAAAAACCCAGAATGTTAGGAATCATTCAGAAAGGGATAGAGAATAAAACTAAAAATATCATAATGCCTCTATAAAGACCTAAGGTATGGCCACAGCTGGAGTATTGTGTGCAGTGCAGTTCTGGTCGCCCCATCTCAAAAAAGACATAGCAGAAGTGGAAAAGGTGCCGAGGAGGACAACAAAAATGATCAAAGGTATGAAATGGTTCCTGTATGAGGAGAGGCTTGATAAGTTAGGGCTCTTCAGCTTGGAGAAAAGACGACAGAGGGGATATGATAGAAGTTTATAAAATCATGAGTGGTGTGAAACATGTAAGTAGGGAGCAGTTATTTACCCTCTAAGAGTACTAGAACAAGGGGACAATCCATGAAATTAACTGGTAACAGAGTTAAAACAAGAGAAAGTATTTTATCACTCAGCGCACAATTAACTTGTGAAACTTACTGCTAGAGAAAGTGGTCATGGCCGGTAGTGTAGCTAGTTTTAAAAAGGGATTGGATAAGTTCTTGGAGGATAGGTCCATTAATGGCTAGTTTGGGGAACATAACCTCCTACTGCTGGGGGGGCTGGAACAACAGGGAATGGATTGTCCATAGTGACCTGTTGTGGACTTCTCCCAAGAGAAAGATTGGTCACTCTCAGAGACAGGATGCCGGGCTTCATGGACCATTGGTCTGACCCGGTATGGCATTTCTTATGTGCATGTCCTCAGTCTCACTCTTTCAGTGCTTGGGGGTAGAAACTGGGTCCAGGGACCAGATCCTAGAACTGAAGTGGGCAAATAAATACTAGCCAGGGCTGCATATGGCCCTCGGGACTGACATTATCTCAGGATATCTGAAACAGTTATAAAGTCAGCAGGCTTTCCTTACCTCAGAGACTGCGAATCAGAAAAGTGTCTGGACAGACAATCTGGACTCACTCTTAGAATTTCACTTTAACTTCAACTATCACCACCCTTCTATTAAACTAACACAGGAATATTGCCAGACAGCAATATACAAGGGAACAGACAGACCATCATACTTACCTTATCGATCCAGCAACCACCCAAGACGCACTAAAAAAAATAATCAGTTATCTACATAGCCAAGCACTCATGAGCAGACCTGTGATGCACACCTTGCCATGCTAAAAACTTATTTAATTAAACAAGGGCATTCCAACAGAGAAGTAGACTGTAAAATAGAATGAGCTACCCAAATCACTTGAGAGAAACTGCTACAATACAAAAAGAAAGAACCACCTAACCGCACACCTCTTGTTGCCACTCCACACTGGAATCTAAACATGGCAGCATTAAACAGCTACAAGCTATATTTGATGGAGACAAGACCTTAAGAGAAATCTTTCCTGAACCACCTCTTCTGGACTTCAAACAACCTTCCAGACTCTGGGTGATTTCAGACGTTACGCGGTCTCGAATCACCACAGTGGATTCCCAGCGGTGGCGAGCCGACCAACCACCCCCCCGTGGTCCAGGAAGGCCCCGAACAGACGTGGCAAGACCGGGACCACGGCAGGGAATCGGACCGACAGACCACAGCCCGGGGCAGCACTACAGACGTGACGCCGATTCCAGGCCATGGTCAAAACACCCAGAAGGCACCGGGGAGGGGTGGGAGGCAGACATGGCTTACTGAGGGCAAAGGAAGCCAAAAGCGCCAAAAGGAAACGCCCACACAAGGGAAACGGGAAGGGAGGGGGAGGAGGGAGAAGAGCAGCTGAGGCAGCACACACAGCAGGCACAGGGAAGACGAGGTTGCAGCGGAACACACAGCACAAACACACGCCCGGGCACATATGCACCCGAACGGGAAAGGAAGGGAAGGGGGAACACAGCAGGACAGCCAACACACATGGCACAACGGGCAAAGGGGGGGGACCCAGGGCCAGGGAGGTGAGGGGGGACCAGCCCGGGGGCAGAGCGGGACACGGGGAACGGCACCTGGAACCCAACAACAGCACAGGCAGCACGGGCCACCCCACAGCAACACAGGCAGCCCAGGCACGGGGGAACCCCACAGAGACAGAGCACAGGCACAGGGGGAAGGGCGCACGGAAGGGAACCGGCCCCGGAGCAGCCCGGGAACGGTCCAGGGGGCAGCCAGCCCGACGGCGAGGGTGCGCTGAATGGGATGGAGGCGAGCCGGAGCCGAAGCGCTGAGCAGGCGACCAATCCCACCCCTCCCCCGGGAGGCACAGTGCAGGGGCCCCAGACCCCCACGGTCACTGAGTCAACTGAGGGGAGGGCACAGGCACGGGTGGGCCTGCAGCCAGATGAGGACGGACAACAGCACCTGGGGAGCCGGGGCCCGGCTTGGAGAGCAGGACACAGCCACAGGAGAAGGCAGCCACAGAGGGGAACACCAGTTGCAGAGGAGGATGGGGGGGGGGGGGGGCCC
>QEPC01004965.1:3993214-4014352 GCA_003113815.1 Sphenodon punctatus | reverse complement strand
ATAGACCGCCCCACGCGACCGCTGGTACCCACGGGCCCGTGAACGCAGCCAAAGAAGGATACAGCCAGGGCAGGGCCCCCCTTCACCAGACAGGCCATGTAGGTGGCCAGGCTGCACACAGAAAGAGCAGACACAGTCTCCGCCACGGACCACCCCACATGCGAGCACCTCATCTCCGAGATGCGCCCATCAGGAAAGGGACGCAGGCCCAGCGTCTCCGCATGCAGCCGGCAATAGTGGGTACTCGCCTCATAGCCAAAGTAGTGCAGGCTGGAGCTCAGACTCGCATAGGCACCTGTGAGGCTGTCCAGGCAGCTCAGGAGCAATTGCACAGCCGGGGAATGCCACAGGTCACACAGGGCCATGGTCTCACGGAAGGTCCAACTATGGGGGGCGCCGGGGGTGGTGGGGCCCGTGAGCCCTGGGGAAGCGCCGCCAGCCATGGTCCAGCAAGCGGCTGATACTAACTGCAAGGAAAGAGGGGCCCCACAATCCCTGGAGGGACCGGAGAGGAATCAGGGGAGCTCCAAGGCCAAGCAATAAGGCCACAGGCCGCAACATGGCACGGCAAACGAGCGAGTCGTGGGGTGCGGACCCAGCCCAGCTGCTGGAACCGAGCACACATACAGGACAGCCTACACACAGATCAGTGCGGCAAGGACAACAGGCAGCCCCCAAGACAGATAGGTGGGAGGTGATGACAGCAGGAATTCAGCTGCTGCCCGCACACCCAGGTGCAGGCCAGTCCATGCGACAGGCCCCGTGCAGGGACCGCAAGTGTGCTCAATGGGGCGACCCCTGTCGCCCCACCCCGGCCACCCAGCAGGAGCCAGGCCTGCTGGCCGAGGGGGCAACCAGACGCGACCCGGGGCTCCCCGCCTGGTTGCCAGGTTGCGGCCTGGGGGTGGGGCAACACATGCACCAGCCTATAACGGTTGCGGCTGCACCCCAACCGGGGCACCATTCACCATGGAACTGGGATGGTTGGGCACCTGCGGGATGCACCTAGCAGTCTGCGCAGAGTGGTACCACTCGCACACTGACCTCTTGCGCATCCAGACCGCAGAGGTGCACCTGGCTGCCTGGCTGCAGGTGTGCATGGCCAGGAGCACAGCTAGAACCCAGCAATCCCACCACGGATGCAGGTGCTCCCTGGCCCGGCTCAGGGCCCAGTGGGTGTCCAGGACGGCCCAACAGACCCTCATCCACGCCCGGGAGTGGGCTGCAGCGCTCCACGAGGCAACCGGCCAACTCCAATGGCAGAGGGAGACCATGGGGTGTGCAGCCCTGCTCACTATGCCCATTGCCTGGTGGGTATGGATCACGGAGTGGGCACAGGGGTGGTGGTCCAGGGCGCTGGCTCGCTAGGAAGAGGCCACCTGGAGAGCGCACTTTCGGATGGACAGGCGCACCCTCCTGCAACTCACAGAGCTGTTGATGCCCTGGTTGGAGCGGCAGCACACCCCCATGTGGGCCCCCATTCCCATGGCCCAGTGGGTGGCCATCCAGGTCTGGGCCCTTGCAACACCCGACTCCTGCCGGTCCGTCTCGCAGCACTTCGGCGTTGGGGTGAGCACCGTCGCCGGGATCCTGCGGGATATCTGTGAGGTGGTGGAGGGCGTGCTCCTGGACCGAGCAATCCAGCTGGTGGACCAGGAGGCCATGATGGCCGGCTTTGCGGCTGGCAGATTCCCCAACTGCATGGGCGCCATGGACAGCACCCACATTGAGATCCTCCGCCCATTTGATGGGGAGGCCGCAGAATATGTCAACCGACACGGGTACCACTCCCTGCAGCTGCAGGCGGTCATGGACCACCGGGGGCGGTTCATAGACATTTACACGGGCCACTCTGGGTGCAGCCACAATGCCTGGATCATGATGACCATCTCTCCCTTCTATGCCCGGATGTACCGTGGGGACCTCGCGGACATGGGGATGACCGAGCTCGAGGGGGTGCTGATGCCCCCCTGCATCCTGGGGGACCCTGCCTAGCCACTCACCCGTTGGCTGATGAAGGCATACCCGGTTGCCAGGAACCCTGTGGAGGCGCTGTACAATACCCGCCTGTGTGCCTGCCGGACCGTGGTCAAGAGGGCCTTCGGGACCCTCAAGCAGCGCTGGAGGTGCCTTGCAGGCCCGCTGGACTACACGGTGGAGACCTCGGCATTGGAGATTGGAGTGATCAGAGCCTGCTGTGTGCTGCACAATGTGTGCGAGTCCGATGGGGCTGCCCTCGACTACCCCATGCCCCGGTGCCCTCCCGGTCCCATGCCTCTCTACGTGAATGCTGAGAACCCGCAGGAGTACTGATACGCAAAGCGCATCCATGCTGCCCTGGTAACTGACAGACTTTAGCTGTATACTTTGTGTTACTGCTGTGAACCCAGTTCCTTTCATATACGAATCCTCTTAACATGATAAGCTGTTTCCTACTATTTCCCCAACTCATATGTTTGTTTAAGCCTCATCCTCTCTGTGTTTACACTGCCTATTGTTTCTTTGGGCGTTCTCAAACATGACGGTGCTGCTGTCATGAACTTAGCTCCTCTAGAGATGGTCTACCACTGCGGCTGGGATCCTGCCAGGCCCCTGAACAAACATGACAGGTAAGCAGGTCACCCCAGGGGGGGAGAGGAAAGGGGATGCCCCATGGGGGCGTGAAGGGGGGCAGCGGAATGGAGAGTAACCTCCATGCAATACCCCCTACAGGAGATGATCACCACCACAG
This sequence comes from Sphenodon punctatus, assembly GCA_003113815.1. NCBI lineage: Eukaryota > Metazoa > Chordata > Lepidosauria > Sphenodontia > Sphenodontidae > Sphenodon > Sphenodon punctatus. The sequence goes on along the minus strand of QEPC01004965.1, from coordinate 4,011,621 downwards.
CTACCAAATCCACCGGGCGGGCCCTATGCTGCCAAGCTGGAGGGCCCCCCACCCACGGGTCCCAAAAGGGGGAGCCCTGGTCCAGGCAGGAGACCAGGAACTTCATACGCGTGTGGGGGTCCAAAAGGGTCCAGCATGACCTGGTGCACAGCTACAAGACCAGATAGGTCTATGAAGCCATCGCCCAGGAGATGCAGCGGCAGGGGTACAATAGGGACGTAACCCAGTGCATGCAGCAGGCAAAGGACTTGAGGTCCGGGTATAAACATATCAAGGAAAACAATCTCAAGTCCGGTTGTGCCATGCGCACAGCCAAGTTCCAGGAGGAGTTGGACACGTTCCTTTGCATGGATGGGGACATCGTGGCCTCCCACACACACGGTAGCGCCTTCGCCAGGGGCAGACAGAGGGCCACCACAGACACCACCACCCCTGCCGGACACCCCAGAGCAGGGGGGAGAGGGGGCGCTGCCCCCGACAAGGCCAGCCAGGAAGCGGGAGGGTATGGTACAACACCGGGCCAGCCAATGGGGCTGGGGAGCTGCCCACCGAGGCCACAGCCAGCACTGGTGTGTGCAACGAGTGCACGGTTACCCTGCACAGGTGGCCCAGCAAGTGGTGGCATGCAGGGCAGTGCATAGCCACAGCACCCCGCAGCTCTCAGCCAGAGAGGGCACTCGCACCCAGGCAACCCACTGGACCTGTTCCCAGGACCCCCTTGCCCACACACGGCATGGAAGCATGGTCAGGTGCTAAGGGTACCACCCAGCTTTGTTGATGCCGTGTACAGGTTTATGGGCTGGGGTGTGGGTCGAGCACAGGCCCATCATCTTCCGCCTGGGCAATGATGCAGCAGTAGAAGGCATCCCTGTTCTCCTCGGAGATGTGCCGGAACACCCCGCCCTGGGCATGTTGGTACAGGGGCACGGGGCCTGCCCTCTGTACAGGTGGTGGGTTGTCCAGGGCAGCGCCTCCACTTTCGCATACATTATGCAGGATGCATGCTGCCAGGACAAGGATGGGGGTGTGGTCAAGGTCGAATTGGCTCCTGTTCATCAACAGGCGCCAGCACATCTTCAGCTGGCCGAAGGTCCACTCCACCATGCTACATGCTGATGACAGGTGCTCGTTGAACATGCGGTAGTCAGGGTTGCGCGCCACTGGGTAGGCCCTCATGAGCCACAGGCTGAGCAGGTAGGCAGGGTCCCCTATCACAACAGGGGCCATGGGAATGCCCTCTATCAGGCAGTACAGGTTGGGGGCCATCTCCCCGTTGAAGATGCGAGCGTAGAACAGGGACGCACACAGTATACGCACATTATGGCTCTGCCCCAACTGGCCCATGTACACATCTATAAAGAGGCCCCTGTGATCCACAACGGCCTGCAGATTGATGGAGAAGGCCTGTTTCCTGTTCATGTAGTCGATCTTTGCGTGTGGGGGCCGTATGATAGGGATGTGGGTGCTGTCGATTGCCCCAATGCAATGGGGGAACCCCAACTCCTCGAAGTCATGTATCACCTCCTCGGGATCGCGGAGCTGGATGACCCGCTCGAGGAGGAGCTCCACGATCAGTTCGCACACATCATGGAGCACCCTGTTCATAGTGACCGTCCCCACCCCGAACTGCTCCCCCACGCTCCAGCACAAATCAGGGGTGGCCAGTCGCCACATTGCCATGGCCACTCACATCCCTGGCAGCAGGGGATAGCACAGGTTGGTCTCCTGCCTCTGTAGATGGGGTTTCAGGAGGCAGCGGTTCATACGGAAGTAGTCCATCCATTCCTCATCCGTCCAGGTGGCCAGCATGTTCTTCCACCAGTCGTTGGTGCGGGAACGCATCCACTGGCGTCGCAGGGTCGGAAGGGTCACGCAGCACACCCATACATGTTCAGGGGCCACCGGGCCACGACGAGCCAGGCATGCAGGGACACCACAGTGCCCAACATGGCATGGCAATGAGCAGCAGTCCGCCATGCCCATTGCAACATCGCCGCTCTTTGCTGCCCTCCGACGCCGTTCCCCCTGGAGGAAGTAGCTGCACCCTGGCAGGAGGAGCTGGGCCATCTGCTGGAGCAGTAGGTGCAACAGCTTGAAACCAGCGCTCAGGGCGGTCAACAGCACGGTCGTGGCCTCAGGGGGTTCATTCTCCGGCAGCATGGTTCCACGGATCCCCTCTCCCGGAAACCCCCCAATAGTAACCGGGTGGCAGCACCACAGCATAGGCCCTGCTCCTCTGGGTGCGTGCTACCGACCCGCCACAGCCTGCACCACTGGGACCGGCCCCATGTTTACCTGGCGGCGACCACCTGTACCCTGGCCTCTCAGCACACCACTGTGTGGCCTGTGCCCCCGGCCCCCACATTCCCAGTATCCCTGATCCACCTCTGTGTCCTCCCTGCTCTGTGTTCCTCTGCTCTGTATGCCGCTCAACCTCATCCACCTCACTCTACACACCACGCCCGACCACGTGCATTTGGTCGCTTATGTACTGTGTCGCCCTGTGTTAGCTGCCCAGCAATTGGTGCTGGACCAGGGGTGTGGTGAGTGCTGTCAGTGGGTCCCCGGTCCGGTGGATCATCCCACAGTGTGCATCAGCCGCCTGCCCGCTGGGGGGGATGGGACCGTGGGGGGCCCGGCTTGTCTGTGGGCACTGGCCCCCGATTGCCTGTGGGCCATCCCCAAGCACCCCAGGGTACTGCTGCATCCACACCTGCTCAACTTCCGTTACCGCCATGGGATGCCTTAGCATGCTGCAGCTATGCTCGGTGGCGATATGGTGCCTAGCTAGGATGATTGGCCTGGCACTCTAGCCAGCTGTGGCCTCACTCATTTGTCAGCACCTGTGCTGGATCTCATCAGTCCAGTGTGTGGATTGGGGAGTCCCAGCCCCAGCAGGCTGGCCTATCTCAGGCATGCAAGGTCGCTCGTGGGCATGGGGAGCAGCTATCACCATGCTCGTCCCAGTCACTGGCACCCTCCGTCTCACTCCTGTTGTTTCTCTGGAGTGGGCCTCACTGCTGTCATGGCAGGTTGTTGTGCGAGGTCCTCGGGCAGGGATGGGGGTGACGAGGGGTGGTTGCCCTGTGCGAACATGCTGTTGGGGACCCTGTGGCAGAGCCCCGATGTGCAGCTGTTGGTGGGCTACCCCGTCAGTGGCTTCCAGCTCCTGTCACGGTACATGTGNATGGGGCTGGGGAGCTGCCCACCGAGGCCACAGCCAGCACTGGTGTGTGCAACGAGTGCACGGTTACCCTGCACAGGTGGCCCAGCAAGTGGTGGCATGCAGGGCAGTGCATAGCCACAGCACCCCGCAGCTCTCAGCCAGAGAGGGCACTCGCACCCAGGCAACCCACTGGACCTGTTCCCAGGACCCCCTTGCCCACACACGGCATGGAAGCATGGTCAGGTGCTAAGGGTACCACCCAGCTTTGTTGATGCCGTGTACAGGTTTATGGGCTGGGGTGTGGGTCGAGCACAGGCCCATCATCTTCCGCCTGGGCAATGATGCAGCAGTAGAAGGCATCCCTGTTCTCCTCGGAGATGTGCCGGAACACCCCGCCCTGGGCATGTTGGTACAGGGGCACGGGGCCTGCCCTCTGTACAGGTGGTGGGTTGTCCAGGGCAGCGCCTCCACTTTCGCATACATTATGCAGGATGCATGCTGCCAGGACAAGGATGGGGGTGTGGTCAAGGTCGAATTGGCTCCTGTTCATCAACAGGCGCCAGCACATCTTCAGCTGGCCGAAGGTCCACTCCACCATGCTACATGCTGATGACAGGTGCTCGTTGAACATGCGGTAGTCAGGGTTGCGCGCCACTGGGTAGGCCCTCATGAGCCACAGGCTGAGCAGGTAGGCAGGGTCCCCTATCACAACAGGGGCCATGGGAATGCCCTCTATCAGGCAGTACAGGTTGGGGGCCATCTCCCCGTTGAAGATGCGAGCGTAGAACAGGGACGCACACAGTATACGCACATTATGGCTCTGCCCCAACTGGCCCATGTACACATCTATAAAGAGGCCCCTGTGATCCACAACGGCCTGCAGATTGATGGAGAAGGCCTGTTTCCTGTTCATGTAGTCGATCTTTGCGTGTGGGGGCCGTATGATAGGGATGTGGGTGCTGTCGATTGCCCCAATGCAATGGGGGAACCCCAACTCCTCGAAGTCATGTATCACCTCCTCGGGATCGCGGAGCTGGATGACCCGCTCGAGGAGGAGCTCCACGATCAGTTCGCACACATCATGGAGCACCCTGTTCATAGTGACCGTCCCCACCCCGAACTGCTCCCCCACGCTCCAGCACAAATCAGGGGTGGCCAGTCGCCACATTGCCATGGCCACTCACATCCCTGGCAGCAGGGGATAGCACAGGTTGGTCTCCTGCCTCTGTAGATGGGGTTTCAGGAGGCAGCGGTTCATACGGAAGTAGTCCATCCATTCCTCATCCGTCCAGGTGGCCAGCATGTTCTTCCACCAGTCGTTGGTGCGGGAACGCATCCACTGGCGTCGCAGGGTCGGAAGGGTCACGCAGCACACCCATACATGTTCAGGGGCCACCGGGCCACGACGAGCCAGGCATGCAGGGACACCACAGTGCCCAACATGGCATGGCAATGAGCAGCAGTCCGCCATGCCCATTGCAACATCGCCGCTCTTTGCTGCCCTCCGACGCCGTTCCCCCTGGAGGAAGTAGCTGCACCCTGGCAGGAGGAGCTGGGCCATCTGCTGGAGCAGTAGGTGCAACAGCTTGAAACCAGCGCTCAGGGCGGTCAACAGCACGGTCGTGGCCTCAGGGGGTTCATTCTCCGGCAGCATGGTTCCACGGATCCCCTCTCCCGGAAACCCCCCAATAGTAACCGGGTGGCAGCACCACAGCATAGGCCCTGCTCCTCTGGGTGCGTGCTACCGACCCGCCACAGCCTGCACCACTGGGACCGGCCCCATGTTTACCTGGCGGCGACCACCTGTACCCTGGCCTCTCAGCACACCACTGTGTGGCCTGTGCCCCCGGCCCCCACATTCCCAGTATCCCTGATCCACCTCTGTGTCCTCCCTGCTCTGTGTTCCTCTGCTCTGTATGCCGCTCAACCTCATCCACCTCACTCTACACACCACGCCCGACCACGTGCATTTGGTCGCTTATGTACTGTGTCGCCCTGTGTTAGCTGCCCAGCAATTGGTGCTGGACCAGGGGTGTGGTGAGTGCTGTCAGTGGGTCCCCGGTCCGGTGGATCATCCCACAGTGTGCATCAGCCGCCTGCCCGCTGGGGGGGATGGGACCGTGGGGGGCCCGGCTTGTCTGTGGGCACTGGCCCCCGATTGCCTGTGGTCCATCCCCAAGCACCCCAGGGTACTGCTGCATCCACACCTGCTCAACTTCCGTTACCGCCATGGGATGCCTTAGCATGCTGCAGCTATGCTCGGTGGCGATATGGTGCCTAGCTAGGATGATTGGCCTGGCACTCTAGCCAGCTGTGGCCTCACTCATTTGTCAGCACCTGTGCTGGATCTCATCAGTCCAGTGTGTGGATTGGGGAGTCCCAGCCCCAGCAGGCTGGCCTATCTCAGGCATGCAAGGTCGCTCGTGGGCATGGGGAGCAGCTATCACCATGCTCGTCCCAGTCACTGGCACCCTCCGTCTCACTCCTGTTGTTTCTCTGGAGTGGGCCTCACTGCTGTCATGGCAGGTTGTTGTGCGAGGTCCTCGGGCAGGGATGGGGGTGACGAGGGGTGGTTGCCCTGTGCGAACATGCTGTTGGGGACCCTGTGGCAGAGCCCCGATGTGCAGCTGTTGGTGGGCTACCCCGTCAGTGGCTTCCAGCTCCTGTCACGGTACATGTGGATGATGGGACATCACATTGGGGCACCAGCTTGCCGGGGGCATGTCCTGGAGCTTGGCTTCACCCTCCTGCAGCAACCGCTGTGGGGGCATGTATCCGCTGTTTTCATGCCATGGACCGCTGAGATCACGGCCGTTCGCCTGGTGGCGGCGCGACCTGAGGACAGGCTTGCCTTGCAGTCTGGGGGTCCCCCTGTTGCTGCCGACTACACCGGCACTATCCTTTGTGCCTGTGGCATCCCGCAAGCAGCCTCGGACTTGCAGGCCCTTCTTTGGGACTTGGGCTTGCTGCCCCCCAATGTTGGTAGACCGCCCCTCCTGACCAGGACCCCTACTGCTGCAGAGCTCGGCACCCTTTGATCGGTGAGGAACCTACCAGCTGTGAGGGCTACGGCCGGCACTGCCAATCAACTCCTGCCCCACTTCCTGGTGGATGCTCATATGCGTTCCCGGGGGTTCCGCAGGGGCCTGTTTGCCTGGGAGGGTCTTGCGCAGGGCCCTCCATTCCGGGAGCACCCACTGGACCATCCCTGAGCTGTGCCTCCCTGCCACCCTGATGGCCGTGACTGTGCACTGCCTGCCCCCTCCCTCCCCCGTGCTGCTGCACAGCCGCTGTGCTGTCATCTGCATCCCTGTTGCCAGCTACCTCGGTCACCTGACCCCATCGTCTCCTCTGTGTGCCCACGGCTCCATCCTGCAGGGGTTACCATTGTGCAGTGGCCCTCCTGCTGTGGGTGTACCTGTGCCCTGGTGTTTGGCTACTCGTGACCGGCCATGGGTCCGCATGCACCCCATCCCCTGCCACTCTTTGGTGGGGGGACCCCTTTCCCCCATCATTAATAAAGTACTTTTCTGTGATGGTCGGTCCTGCCTTGCTTCTGTGCCAGCAGTGCCACCAGGGGCCTCCCATGGCGGCCTCCCTGCCCCTGTATGTGTGGTTGTGTGCTGGGGGTGTGCTTCATGTGTGCACGTGGTCACTGGGCCTGTGTGGTGCTACCCAGTTGTGTGTACCCCTGGGGGCTATGTACTCCTGCCCGTGTGCTGGTGATGGTATTGGAGGCGGGCGCCCGGTTTGGCAACCCCCGAGGCTCCACTATCGGTTGGTGCGGTCCTGCCCCTGCCCTGCCCCACCCCTCCCCATGCTGTTGCCCCTTGTTGGTGCACTCCATATACACTTTTGGCAATGGATGGGTGGCAGCAGCAGGCGCGTTGGGCAGTTGAGCATGAGTAGGGGGTTTGTAGGTCCCAGGGGTGTGCCCCTCCAGTCCCCCTTCGTGCAGGAGTACAGGGTGCTGTACAGGGTGACCGCTGGGCGTAAGTGGGGTGTGTTCCCTGTATTGTTGGTGCCCTCTGCCCTCCCGTACCCTGTTGGTTCACCCGTTCCCCATCTCCCTGTCCCCTCTCCCATGCAGCGACTGTGGTGTTCCTGGCTGTCCTGCGACTGTCTGGAATAGTCTGGCAGTTGGAGCAGGTGGCTGGGATCTGCGAGCAGTCGGTCAGCTGTACGATGCCATTCGTGAGTGTGCTTCTTGTTTGCTGGGCCCTGCCCCTGTGTGTCTCTGGGGGGGTGCAGTTCCTTGGGGCCCGTGACTGGTTCTGATGGCCTTCCCCTCTCCCTCTGTCCCTTCAAGTGCAGGCGATGATTGCAGAGTGGATGTGGGAGAAGGGGAGGTGGTGGACCACGTCCTGGAGCGGCTGCACCGACTGGACCGCATGCAGGCGGATTGCTGGCGCTGGGTGCGGGGTTGCTGGCCCTATTGACCGGGGGTTGCGCTGGGGATGGGTAAGCATGGGAGTGCACACCGACCCCCCAAAATTTAGATGAGATGGACCCCACGCAGGGACAGGCGGTCCTTGCATTGGGTCATCTTGTTTAAAAACACCCTTAAAGAGTAGTAAGCCCAGCTACTAGGATCAGAATCGCTTCTAGGATCAAGAGTGAGAAAAAGTGGAAAGCCACCTATCCTGCCCTCCCTCCCCCAAGTGCTTTCTGGCGGTACTAGCTGAGGAATGCAGTGTCATGCAGCTGAGCCAATACCCATACCATGGTGCTGTAAATATTTACATTAGTACTAGAGAGAGAGAGAATACTTTAGAAGGCATGATAGGTGTGTTGCCTGGTCCTAAAATCTAACAATCTAGGCCCACCAAGCAAATATTCAACTACAGGTCTTTCCATTTGAGCAACAATAAATAACTGAAATGGCCAGCTGATTTATTATTAAGTATTTCTATAGTACCAGTACTGAACAATCATTACTCAGAGACAGATCCCTGCCCCGAAGAGCTTACTATCTAGGAGAGAAAAGGGAGAAGGGACAAGGGGAAGGGAGTGAATTTAGACTGGCTAGTAATCAATAAGATATCCTATAAATTATTTAATTCATGCATGTTAGCTTCTAAAATGGCCTAGGAAGTAGACTAAGCAAACAGAGAACTCTCACAAAGCTCAGGAATCAATATTGCAAATGAACAAAGAGCCTCACAGGAATGAATTAGCTGACCTTGGCAGAGGCAAAAACCCTAGATGCTGTTCTACAACTAGACCATTGTAAAATGGCCTCTGAAATGGCTGCCTCTCAAAATGGCCATAAAACACAAACACACACACAATTCTCTCCAGAGATTTCTCCTATCTCTGCCATTCTTGCCACCACGCCATGCTGCCATCCTCCCCGGGCCTGAAAGCACTTACGCCACATGTAATCCCATTAAAATCAAAGGACTCCACTGGTGCAAACCCCATTGCAGTAAATGGGGTTTGCTCCAGCAGAGTGCTTTGAGGATAGGGATGTGAGGCATCAAATATTGATATATCAATAGACTACAGTCATATAACCTCCATCATTCTTAACCACTCACAAACACATATTTGTGAGTGGATAGGAATAATTCCTAATTTCTTCCAAGCTACCAGTTGTTGTTTTTTCAAACTCTACAGTCACTTAGGTTATCTGGAATTATTACCGATTTCCATGGGTGAAAACAGACATGATGCTAACTCCACTTTAACACGGCTTTAACATTTCTTATGCATGTTGCGGGCTGCATAGGGCACCAATACAGCCCTGCAACATGCATAAGAAATGTTAAAGCGATGTTAGTGTTATGTCTGTTTTCACCCAACATATAATACAATATCAGTATATAGTAGCTATCACAAGGACTTGTGCACACATTTCATATGACATCAGAGTTGCTTACGAATGTGATCCTAACCACACGTGTGCTGTCAGAGCTCCATTCACCTCAGTAGGGCTCCAGGAGTTTGGGAAGTCACTCTGAAGAATGGAACAGAGGGAGCACACCCGATAACCTCATATGAACTGTGACTTTTGTATAAAGGAACAACTGTATTTTGTTGGGTTATCTAAATCCACTACAGTAAAACTTTACTTATACTGGCCCTTTCTCATTCTAGACATGGTTTATGACCCCCCAAAAAAGCAACAGGGGACATAAAACTTTCAGATTAAGGAAGGATCTTGACCCTCACATATCTGGACAGGTCTCTAATCCTGACAAAAAGCATGTCTGCTGGTGTTTCCAAATATGGAAGAGAAGTTCTACTGTATATTCTAAACACTATATTCAAAATCAATTAAGCATGTGTGATAGGAGTTAATGCAACTGAACAATAATATTAATATTAAAAGTTCCAAAGGGAAAATAGCCATATCAAGTCCACACAACTAAAAAGAACAAAAACCATTCATACTGCAAAGGGCTGAGTTAAGGTTATCACCTTCAAGACTGTGGCTGTTAGTGTTTTATTTACTTGAGGTAGGGATATGTTGTTTGTGAGTGGATTTGTGTGTGAGAGACAGAGAAGTGATCTATGCATTTACAGGACTTTACTTAGACTTTCGTGTTTTCAAGGTGGGTATTATTTGCCTTTAGCAACCCCCACTGTTTTTAATGAAAGTGTTTTGTATGTGATTTCATGGTCCGATAGTTCTAACAGTGAATTTCCAAAAAATCCCCCGCAACACGTACACACTTTTAGAGCAATAAGGATTTCTGGGTGCTTTTAGACAAGCACCTCCCCACCCACCATCCACCCGCTCTACATGTTACAGGGCTGCAGTGGTGCCCTATGGGTGCCCTACAACATGTATAATGGGTGGGAGGTGGGTGAGGAAGTGCTTGTCTAAAAGCACCCTCTGAATATGCTCAACAATAGCTCAAAACGTTCACCCATTTACACCTTAACAATGACATTGGTAACAATTAAAAATAAGGACCTCAGTCAGGATAAATGCCAGTAGTAGCTCCAGTTACCTTATGCGAAGTTATGATTTTAGCAGGAGCCAGAGATACTGTGGGGTAGAAGAGTTTTTAATTTAATTCTTTACATTATGCAAAGAAGCAGTTGATGGGTTATCTACTACACAGAAGAAACTTTCCTAGAAAATCTTTGGAACCAATTCTGACCCCACTGGAGTCAATGAGTATTTAGTTATTGACTTTAATGGAGTCAGAATTGCACCTTTCAGAGTATTAAGACATTCATTATAGTGATATGTTGTGAGATATAGAGCAGTTTACAGCCTAGGACCTTATTCATTTTCAGGGCAATTGAGATCATGAAAGGGGTGGATCGAGATGTTTGGGCCGAGATGGAGAATTCTGTGTACTAAAGTCCTTTTAGTGAGATCATGGTCTTTTTCAATGGGTCGCGGCTGAGGGGGCAGTCTGTGGGTGTGCTGCTGTGGGGGTGGTGCAGGTGCACACACCCATCCTCCCCTGCACGGAGCAACCTGTGTTGTCACCAGTTGCTCCATGTGTGTGTGTGTGTGTGGGGGGGGATGTGTGGTTCGCGGAAGCGCATCCCCCGGCACACACATTTATGCGGGATACTCCCGCGCGTGGACAATGGGTGTCCATGCAGGGGAGCGTCTCATGCAAAAAAGGCCTAAATTCACAGTATATGATATATCTTTATAATAGATCATGTATTCCCTACACTCCATATGGCCCTCTCTCTTGGGATGATCAATTCTTTGGGCTCATTGACACAACACTAATTGTTGTGTTCTCTGCCACACAGTACAAAGGTGGCAGGGGTTGCTTGCAAGGATCTATCAAGTAGATAGTCAGATCCTTGCAAGATGCATTGTGTGATTTGATTAACCCAGAGCAAGCGACAAGCCTCAGTTTCAGATACATCATTTCCTGTTTGTCACTTCTACCTCTGGGTGAATGACAAGTGTGGCCTGCATCCTGAAGCAAGGACTCTCTCTCCATCCCATGCTACTGTCAGAACACTGCATGTAGGGATATAACAAGGACAGCATTCATTCCTTCATGCCCTAGTCTTTGCATTGTGGGAAACACCATAGAGAAGTAGAGAGGGAGACAGAGACGCATTTAAAAGAAAGGGAATCAGCAGGTCTGAATGCATTACTGCTATAGGACAAGACAAACACAGATAAAAACACCTGCTGAGTTTGCAATGGGGGGAGGGTAATGTGTGAATTAAACTTTTTTTTAAAAAAAGCAGTTCAGTGGGAGTAACCTGCTGTAGATTCTCCACAGTTGCAAAAAATCCTTTTCAGATCATGTCATCCCCATGTCATGAAAATAGAATATTCCACAGCGATTAGCAAAATAAAACATCTCACAATGTGTTGGGGATGAAAAATTATTTGTGGGCTGTGTAGTGGAAACATGCACTTACAAGGACCTGAAAAATCACGGAGAGGATGAAAGGTTCACGATTCAGTTTTCCAGGTAACTGCAGGAGACGGTTCCTTTTGTAAACCCCTCCCAACTTTGTCAGTGCTTTGCCCAGTTTAAGATGGCTTTTTCTCATTCAGCCGCCAGGCATCTGTTACCACCACCATTCCTTAAAACAACAACAAACCTCCCAATCCACCCTGTGATTTGGGGAGAAAATCCCAGCACCGAAGAGATGGTGAGAACACAGCCATGATGAAGCTTTGGGTTCAGAAAAGCTCCTCTCCTTCTAGCAAAGCAGAAAGCCATTCCTTCTCTCTAGAACCGCTGCCTTTTAATGGGGGGGGGGGGGGCAATGAGAGCGGGTGCAGATATTTTAATCCTGTAAGGGACGTTTAGGAGTGAGGGTTTTGCAACCTGGTGAGGTAAATACCCAGGTCGATTCATCCTCCGAGCTCCATGGATGCATCCACGGGAAATCCGCTGGAGTACAGCCTCCCCCGCCAGCCCCCTGGACTCCATGTTACCAGCCGAAGGAGCCGGGGTCCAGGCATGCCTGGCTGTGGTGCTGTCCATTCCCCTGCCCCGGGCCTTACCTGTAGTAGCGATCATCCTTGTAAGGGGTCAGGTCTTCTTTGATCTCCTTGTAGGTCTCCTTGAGCCTCTTGCAGAAATGCTTGAGCTCGCTGCAGAGCGGGTTCTCAAAGATGGGGTAATCCGCATCCATGATCCCACAGCGAGCCTGGCGCTCACCCCCGCCCTGCTTCACTCAGCCATCACCAACCCCCAGCTCTCGGGAGGCGGGGATGACAGGCGGGCGGGGGGAGTAGTTAGGAGATTGAACTGGCCCAGTCCCTCGCCCTCCGCTCCTGGCAGAGCGCCACGCCTCCCGGGAGAGTGGGTGGCAAGCCTTGCTCAGAGAGCCGAGAGGACAGAGCGCGCCCAGCCCCCTACAAGCTACTCCCTCCCCCGCCAGCCCCTGGGACTTCCTTCACCTCACTGGGGGCTGGCGGGGGCTCCCACGGCTTTGCTAGAGCATCTGAAGGCTCGTCTGTGGGTTGCACTTAGGAAAGAAGGGCAGGACAGACCCATGGACAGGGGTGGGGGCTCAGAACAGTTCTTTTTATGGCTGAAGCTTGTTTGGAGCTGGTGGGCTGGGACAGGTTCAGCACTCTGGACAGATCCATCAAGGAGCCGATGGGCTTGAGAGGGAATTGCCCTGTTGATGTTGGGGGAGGGAGGGAATGTTACAAAGAAACAAAATCAAATAAAAAATGGTTTTTCAGTTGTCTCGGTAATCAACATTTTATTGTATTTTTAAAAGAAATCTCTGAAGGATGGGGAGATGGTGACAGTGCGCAAATCCTAGACATGCAAAAAACGTCCACATTTAGAAATCTATTGAGAGGGGGGTTGCTACGTTTATTAGCACCAAATATTAGTTAGAAGGGGAGGAGGGCAATCTTGAAGGATAAGACACTTTAAGGAGAAACATCAATGAGCAATCTGGGGGGCTGAGACGCTAGAGAGAGAGAATAGTTCAGGTGATATCTTTTATTGGACCAACTTCTTTGGTGTGCATGTGTGCAAGCATTTGGGCTACACAGGACTCTTCCTCAGAAGAAGTTAGAACTACATGCCTAACTACTGCTTGTACAGCACCAGGTACATTGCCTGCACTAGATAAATTATTAATTAATTATTATTGCCCAAAAATGGGCCTTGTGAGGCCAGGAAGCTTGCATACGCTTACCAAAAGACATTGGCCCAATAAAAGATATCATCAGAGCTACTTTTTCTCCACAGTCAGAATTGTTGACATTCAGGATTTTCAAATGGTCAGTAGCTGCTATTCCAGCTGAAACACATTCTATTTGTACTAGGAAGGTTGAAAATTTCATCAACATTTGATCCATTCCCCCCATTTTTGTGTATTGACATGGGTGTAAAAATAAGGGGCCAGATTACTAACTTGTGGAGCACCCACAGCAGGGCTTTCCCACCAAAGACCCAACTTTTGGCTAGGATGTTTTCTTTTGGGGCCAGGAGAACAGCTGCTGTCACTTGTCCCTTAAAGGGGATGGGTTGAAAGGGAAAAAGAACAGTAAATTCTTCGCTGTGCATGTTCAGACCCTACAAAGGAAGTAATTGCCTAGGCCTGTGAGTGTCCTGTCCTTCCTACCAGTTGCTGTTCCTGACCCTCTCAGGGACCCCTACCATGCTACAAAACATTACTGATGTAGGGACCCGTAACTCATTGTGAAAGTCTGCTCTATGGTAACACTATGAAATAACCATAGTATTATTATTATTTTTTAATTTATGGCATTATGCCAAATAACCATAGTAGTAGAGAGAGTGTGGTTGCTGTGATGGTTCCAAATACAGGCAGCAGAGACAAACTAGCCTGGCGATATCTTTTATTGGACCAACTCACCTTGGGGGAGGTACTCAAGCTTTAGGACCTCACAGGGTCCTTTGTCAGGCAGGTCAGGAGTTGGAACTGCCTGATGAAAGACCCTGTGAGGTCTGAAAGCTTGTGCACCTCCCCCAACTTGAGCTGGCCCAATAAAATGTCTCTACTATGAAATAACCAGGCCTCTAGAGTGTGTGATCCACAAACCATTAACTTGCAGCCAGTGTGGATCTAGCGGTTTTCTCAGAGGTGGTTTGTTGGTTGGTTTTAATTTCTTCCTCATGGTGTCACTACAGAGCAGATTTAAGGTTGTTTGAGGATTTTAACTGGGCATTTCCATACTAGAATCTTTTGGGATTTATTTTAGGTTTACCCGTAGTTCTTAATTTCCTTGGTTAATAATATTTGTTTAGGGAATCATTACAGCATCCTGGTTAAAAATAAATAAATATTATTTACCCTTATTATTCTTATGTATTCTCATAGAAAAACCCCTGCACTTTAGGCTGGTGTTCTCGTTTTAGGACCCAAGCTGCTTCAGGCATCCTTCCTCCTGGGGTATTTATTTGCTTTGCATGTTCAGGAGAGAGGAGGCTATCCAGGGATAAGTGGTTGTGCATTCTAGGAAAGGGATGAGGTCTCTGTGCCAGGTTGACTATGCTGGTTGGCCCTTAATTCACTTTTGTTATGGTGTTATTACTCTTAAGTAATAACTCTCCTGGCTTTAACTCTTCAGTTTCAGGGGTTATAACCTCTCCTTGAACTTCAATTACTGTGTGAACTAAAAAGCCCAAATCAGATAAGAGATTATAATTCTGGAATAAGGTGTTGTGTAAAAAAGATGTTAATAGTTTTTGTCTGAGAATAGCAATAATTAGGTACAGTTATTAATAACTATGTTTAGTATCTTGAAATTTTGCCTTCATAGGGAATTTCAATTAACTTTAACTTTGTCGAAAATTTGAAGTGCTTGTCTTATCCTGCCGTCAAGATCACTCAGAGCAAGAAAGGTCTGACATGGAGAGCTAAGTTTCAAGAGACATAGTTTAGAATTGATTTAAACTCGGTTTATTTAGTGGATTTCCTTCTGTATTCATAGTTAAAAGCTATAATTTGGGTGAGAGTATAGTCTATCCATAACCAGCAGAGTATACTGCATAACAAATGGGCGGGCATCTTCACCATGCATCCTTCTCTTAAAGTGCAAACGTCCAGTGCTTAATTTGTAAAAAACAAAAAACCAATTGACAGGGCCCAGGCCCTGCCCCAGAAGCCAGGCCTCCTGGCCCAGAGCTCATCCAAGCAGGAAAATTAATACTATTCTCCAGCTAGTAACCCAGTTACCTGCCTATCTACAGCTGAATATAAAACAGAAGTTTTTGTGAATTAATCTATATGGTGACCAGTGCAGGGGGTGGGACAGGAAAATTATTCATAAAAACCAAACAAACTATCCAGATTTATTCTGGCATTTGTTTCCAATCCCCAAATGGCAAATATCAGCCTTTTTGTGGTCTCTCTCAAATTTCGGGATGCACACACTTATACTGGAAACATTTCCTGGGTCTCAGCCCCCCTTGAATTTAAGCCCCATCAAATTAAGCCCTGCAAAAGTGTGCTGTTCAGCATGAAAGGTGTGCTATTAATGGAAGACAAGAGAAAGCTGAATTGAGTAATACCTATTATGCCTCAGTCTTCACAAGGAATTTTTTTTTTTAATGTGACCAGATAATTAGCAAAACTTCAGGAACTCCCTCCCCAAGCATGTACTCTCTGCTCCCTCTCTCCTGACCTCATAGGCTGCTGCACCCACCTGTCAGGGAGGGGACCAGGCTGCGCTGAGCAGCACAGGGGCAGGGCCACATGGACCATGACCCCTGACCTCTCCCCAACCCTGGCACGTCTGTTTGGTGGCAGGTCCAGATTCTGCCCGGGGTGAGGGCTCTAGCGGAACGGCTATGTAATTGCAATCTCCACCAGATTGATACCCTGAAACATATCTTGCTAGATTGCCCGTTTTATGCGGAGGTGCGGGAAAGGTATATTTTACCCGATTGCTCCTTTTCTGGGAAGGGTATCTGAGTTCTATGTCATACACCTTATGGGAGATCGCTGTATTAGGGTTACAGGTAAAGTAACCGCCTTCCTTTCAGTGTTAATTACAAAATCAAAAATGAAGGCTGGACAGGAACCCGGTGTTAACAAGTATTAATATATGTTATAAAATTACAACTTTTCACTAGGGCCCTGGGAAGGGGTCTAAGTTACTGGTGGTATTGTTTTATGTTATGTCATTTTAAATGGATATCAATGGTATACTGTATTATATCTTACTAGTTGATACCTGTTGCATGCAAGATTCTGGTATTATTTTAATTGGGGGGGGGGGGATACCGGAGGGGCTGCTTGTGGGTATAAGGGTTTTAGATTAAGAAGATCAGTGATAACTTTGACATTTATGATAAATGTATCTGAGCTTCAAGGACAGAAGGGTCCGATGACTCTCCAATTGAACACTGAGCTGAACTTAGTGAATTATGCTAACTGAAATTTGATGCCAAGTCTGTATTTGAGATGGCTAGTGCATAAGGGGAACCTCCCTTTGATTATTTCCTTGGATATTTTATTTTTTGTATGCTTTTATTGTTATAGCCGATGGCTTCAACAAGAATAAAAATTATTATTATTATTATTAGTTACCTTTGATGAATTTAGGTCAGCAGATCTAAATAAAATACATCCTAGGGTGCTGAAGGTATTAGTTGAAGAAATCTCACAGGCAATTATTTTGGGAAACTGATGGAAGACAGGAGAGACACGGAAGACTAGAAAAGAGCATTGTGCATCTTTTAAAAGAGGAGGGAAGAGACATTATAGACCCATTAGCCTGACTTCAATCCTAAAATTATTAGAAAAAGTTATAAAGCAATTAGTTTGCAAGCATCTGGAAGATAATGGGTTCGTAGTAGAGTTGGCATGGATTTTAATTGTATTTATTTATTTGTAAAGGAACAAATCATGCCAAACTAGCCATCGTTTCTTCCTTTAATGGAGTTACTGTTTCACTGGCTGCTTTCACACATACAGGAACATGTCCTTAGAAGGTCATTCAGAGGGGCTGCGCATGCAACTTGGGTGCGTCTTTGATCACGTGGGAATGCCCAGAGGCGTGAGCTGGATTTCAGAGTTTGGTCAATCATCCTTGTAAATGCGCATAAAAGATTCAATCACATGCCTCTTGGCATTCTCACATAATCAAAGATGCATCTGATATGCATGTGCATCCCCTCTCCCGACTTTCTATGGATGCGTTCCCGCATGCGTGAAAGTAGTCAGTGTCTAGAAGGCAGTAGGCTGTAGACATAGCATCTCTTCACTTCAATAAGACCTTAGGCACAGTTCCAATTGACAGTCTCATAAGCAGGGACCTGTCTTCACTGTGTTTTCCCCCATTAGTAGCAATGGGGGGAAAGCCATGAAGACAGATCCCTGCTCATAAGTAAGCAGGTGAAATATGAGCTAGAAGCAATAGACAACCCAAGGCTGGGAGGAAAGATGAACACTTTGGAGAATAGAATTAGAGTTTAAAATAATGTTGCTAAATTGGAGAAGCAGACTGCAAATAATAAAGTGAAATCCAACAACAACAAATTGAAAGTATTATACACAGATAGGGAAAGTCATATGCACAAACACCAAACGGGGGATACCTGGCTGGGCAGTAACACCACTGAGAAGGGCTGGGTTTATAGTTGACCACAAACTGACTATAAGTGATATGTGATGCTGTTGAAAAAAAGGCAAATACCGTTTTCAATTACATTCATAGAAGCATCATATCCAAGATCTGAGCAGTAATCTGAGCAGCGCTGGTAAGGTCCAGGTGGAGTATTGTGCTGTACTGGGAACCACATTTTAAGAAGGGTGTGGAAAAGCTGGAGAGGATCAAGAGGAGAGCAATGAAGATGATGACAGACGTGGAATACAGGTCATCTGAGAAACAGTTGAAGAAGGCATGTTTAGCCTAAAAAAAATTAAAAATAAAAAAGGCTTGAGAGACAGAGTGGGAAACACTCATATTCACCACGACTTGAGCACTGCCATTTCAACTGCGGAGTGAGTGTTTGGGGTTATGGAAGGTCAGGTCTGTCCTGTTTATTTGGATCAGTTCCAATTGGTATCACCCACTGATGCGAGGGAGGTGCTTGGGGCATTGAGAGCAACCAGTAGTGAATTTGTGGGGCTCGGGGTTTGGGAAACAAGCCCCACGGAAGGGAGTCCACCCTAAGCACCCAGTACTCGTGCCCCACTTCATCCACCAACAGGCAGGTCCTGGGAGGAGCAAGGCAAGGCCTGAAAAAGGACCCCTCAGGTTAGCGTGGTGGTGGTATGGAGGGTTTAACCGCTCCCCACCGCTGTCATCATAGGGGTGCAGGCCAAGCCACTTCCCAACCGGGGAAGGTACACA
>QEPC01004965.1:3977015-3992951 GCA_003113815.1 Sphenodon punctatus | reverse complement strand
TCGCAAGGGGGCCAGTCTCACAGGGCAAGGCTCTGTTCACCGGCAACGCAGCCCTGTGTGTCTGTCCCTTATAAGGGCTGTGTTTGGGCCTTCTGCTGCAGCCGCGCTGAACGCCGCCGGGCGGGGTCCGGGGGCGGGGCTGACAACGTCGGCGTGGCCTGAGAGGGGCGCGGCCGGTCTGTCTTGGCCGTATGCTGGGTTATTGCACCGGGGGGCGTGTCCAAGGCTGTTGACAGTGCTGGGGGCGGGGTTGTCTCTGACGAGGCCCCCGCGTTGTCAGGAAGCACGCTGGGGGGCGTGTCTCCTCGCTGTACTGTGGGTTCCTGGTTCCGGCATCCTGCCGGCTGCACTTGCGGGGCTGCGGGGGAGTTCCGGGAGCCGTTTCTCCCGGGGTATTGGCCTCGGCGTCCCTGCTTGCCCCACCTCCTCAGGCCCCAGGGCCTGACAGAATTAGATCCTTGCCCGTCCTGGCTGGTGAAAGCCAGTCAGGAGACACTGGGGCCATTGTTGGCTGGGGTTGTGAACACCTCCCTAAGGGAGGGGAGGGTGCTGGATGCCTTTAAATCTGCGGTGGTCCAGCCCCTGCTTAAGAAGCCATCTTTGGACGCTGACTCCCCAGCCAGCTATCGGCCTCTCTCTAACCATCATTTTTTAGGGAAGTTTATTGAACGGGTGGTTGTCCAGCAGCTCCAGGGCTCATCTCAATGCAATCAGATTCCTGGACCCATTTGAGTCAGGTTTTCATCCTGGGTATGACACGGAGATTGCGCTTGTGGCTTTGGTCAATGATCTGCGCCTTGAGATGGGCATGGTGAATTCTATTCTGTTGATCGTTAGATTTTTCAGCAGCCTTTGATACAATTGTTCACAAGGTGTTGTTGACATGCTGGACCTGGTGGGGGTGTGCAGAACCGCACAGGTGGTTCCGCTTGGTGATGGGCCATTGCTCATCGTTCCCTTGGGGCCTCCCCTGTGGGGTTGCACAGGGTTCCATCCTGTCTCCCCTCTTGTTCAATGTGTATCTGAGGCCACTGGGTGAGGTAATTCGGAGGTTTGGGGTGAGGTATCAACAATATACGGATGACACCCAGCTCTAGCTCTCTTCTTCTTCTGACCCAGGTCCTGCAGCCTCGGTGCTTCCCTGATGCCTGGCTGCTATTGGGGACTGGATGAGGGTGAGCCGATTGCGGCTGAATCCAGACAAGACTGAGGTGGTGTTAGTTGACTGGTCTTATGACTTGGAGGGGATTGGGACACCTGTTATTGATGGGGTATGGCCCCCTCTGGTCAGTCAGGTTCACAGCCTTGGAGTGCTTTGGACCCTTTGCTGCGCCTGGATTGTCATGTTGCGGCGGAGGCCAGGAGGACTTTTCACCAACTCCATCTGGTGAAGAGGCTGCAATTTTTTCTTTCTGATTTGGATCTGGCCACCATCATCCATGCCTTCATTACCTCATGGCTGGGTTACTGAAATGCCTTCTATGTGGAGCTGTTTGGAAGCTGCAACTGGTGCAGAATGCAGTGGCTTGACTCCTGTAGGGGACAAGTCACCAGGAGCACATTACGCCAGTGCTCCGAAGTCTGCACTGGCTGCCTATAGTTTCACTGATTTATGCCTAGGAAAGGAATCAGCCAGTGGGAAGCAAGGATTATTTTTAGTTATCCATGATTAATTGTGGTTGCCATTGTGCTGGTTTAGGGTCAACATAGAATAGCTATAGGCAGCACTGGCTGATGGCTCAGTGCTAGTTAGGGTTGGGGGATGCTGGGTGGTAGAAGCAGGAATAGGGGTTAGTTCACAATACATACTAGGCTTGGTGCTGATTAGGACTAGGGCTAGGAGATGCCAGTGAGTCTCGGTTAAAGCTGAAGCCTGTAAGGACTCCTGAGGTTACAGTTAGTTTGGGGCCCACAGAGCTTCAACAGAGCGTGGATCAATAAGATTTATCGATACAAGATTTATAGATCTATGGATCTATAATCCCTACCTCAGGTTAGTTTAGGCACTGATCAGGGTTGCAGCTCACTGACAGTGAAATAGGACTAGAGCTGGAGTGGGATAGGTTGGTGCGTGGCCAGAAGCTGGTGTTAGAATTGGGGCCAGGTGATGGCAGGGAATGTTTTAGGGTTCAGGCCTGTTGAGCTTCTGGTGCTAGGGCTAAGGTAGGTTGGTGGAGTGGAGCTAGGGTTGAGGTATGCTGGTGCCATGCAACTAATGCCAGAACTGGGGCAGGCTGGTAGAGTGGAGCTAGGATTGGGCTAGAGTTAGGACTGGGTCTCTTTGGCCTCCCTGGCTGAGGGGTTATAGTTAGGACAGATTGGGTGCCTTTAAAATGGGTGTCTGGATGTGTGCTGAACACTGGATGTCAGCACTAATGAGCAACTCTCCACAGCTTCCCTGGATGATATCCCATGATGAACTGCTCCCACCCCTCAGTAAAAAGCATATCCCATGATGCACTGCTCCCTCCCTTTGCTATACACCGCTGTCACTTTTAAATCCCCTCGCTAATGGTGAATGTTCTAAAAAAAGAGAAGGTTGCTTCCTTGTAACTAAGGTTCTTCAAGATGGCTCTATACATTCTCACAAAGGGAATTCCTGGATCCACATGAAAGATACATAGAAAGAGCACATTGACAGGGGACAGGGTGAAATTATGTGGAGCAGGGAACTCTAAATGAGTGCACACAGGGACAGAGTCATGCAGAATGAGGCCATGTGTGAGGGGCCCTGACCATCCCCACTGGGACTGTGGAGGCAGGGAAGAGGCTGAAGATGGGTACTGCTTGGGGAGGGGAAGCAAGCACAGCCCAGGCTGCTGCGTTGGGATGGAGGGCTGGCCAGCAGCAGAAACCTTGCTCCTTTCACTCCTTTGCAGACCTAGTGAGGGAGATGGTTGCTGGCCTCCTGCTTAGGACCAAGACAAAAGTGGCTTCAATTTTGCAGGAAGTTGCAAGACAAATCACTCTGTGTGTTGAACTCTATGATTGTTCACCGGAAGTAATGGCTAACATACTGACACATACTTACATGTCTCTTTAAGCACGTGTGCGCCCCAGACACAGTAATTAGGTACCTGAGACATCCATGCAACCAAGGAAGAGTTAAATGGGAGGCTAACGGGGTGGACAGGGCAGACCAGTGGCCAAAAATAGTGACAGTGCTTAAAAACAATGCACGGTCACGTGGCTAACCTCTTAAACACCTGATCACCGTTGTGTCACATGCAGTTAAAGCTAGGATAGGGTAAAATTAACGGAGAAGGGGGCGGGCTTAGACTCCATATTCTCCATTCTTCATATATAAAAGCAGGTGTGGTCAGCAGGTGATTGATGAAAGCCCAGATACAAAGCAATTAAGGAAGATTAAATAAAGAAAACAGGCTGTTGAATTTCAGACATTTCCAGCTGAGAATACCCACCTGTTTTGTTTGTTTAAAAAAATCAGGATGCTGAACAAGAGCAGAATATAACAAACCATTCACAGATGCTCTAGTCTGCAAAAAATTTATTAAGCAACAGCTGGACAACTCTTACAACTCCAAATCATCAGGGAAAATAGGGCAATCGGTCCATCTCAATCATGTAGACAGTTAAGAATTTGGACAAACCACATTATTAAAGGGAAACCATTAAAGCTTTCTAGGTACCTTCTTCAAAATCTATTACACAGGATACATAAAAGGGAGAGGCAGAACAGGGCAAGTCTATCATTACAATGAAAACTCGGGTCTGAATTGTGTATTTATTTATTTATTTTTAAACAAACCCAAATCAAGATTTTTGAAAAGACATTTTAAAAATACTGTAGGTATGTAATGGTACGTAACCGTGTACCAATTTCCCCAACGGTTTGAAAAGAACAAACCCGCATGACTGCACACTTTGTTCAAATTAAATAAAGGAAAACCAGTAGTAAAGAAATTCAGAAATAATGTCCAAAGTTACAGTACCAAAGTAATGCATTTATGAACAAAGACAAAAAAATTCCCTTTTTTCAGTTAATACTACAGTGCCTTTTTCAATCAAATGCATCCCCATGCAATTCCACAACACTATATATTTTGAATCTACAACAAACAGCAAGATCTTAAAACACCCTCCCCACCAAAGAACAGGGGAGGAAAAACACAGAGATAGAAAAAGGAACAGGAAGAACAGAAGGCAAAATGGAGACCAAGCAAATGAAAGAAAGAAGGGGAAATCACAAGTCTTATCAACAAGGAGATTGAGATAACACAGATTGATGGGAATTATGAGCCGAGCACTGTTTTAATGAAATACTAGAAACTCATTCATCTGCTAACATTATATGAGAACGTTTCTCTGAGTTTTGTTATTTCAGTTCTAAACACATTAACCGAAGGTTTTTCTTTAAAACAAAAAACCTCTATTTGTATGGCTAAGAGAGTAAACATTCAACAAGCAAACAGCTTTGTAACTCTCTGAAACTCCTGTATTGTATTTGATTTCTAAATTTGGAGTGTAAATAAGAGGGCAGCAATTAGGAACACTAAGTATTGTGGAGCTATTTACACAGCTTTAAATATGTCTAGCAACACAACACACTTACTTTTCAAAGTACATTCTGGATATGCAAGTAGTTCATATTTTCAGTACCTCTAAGTCACTAGGGCTGCCGGTCCTAAAACTAATTACTCGAAGGTAGCCCCACTAATTTCAAGGTAGCCCTGCTGAACTCAAAGAGACTATTTTGAAGTAAGTGGTTTGGCGATTCCAGCCTAAGGCCTCAATTCTGCAATAAGATCTGCTTGGGTGGATTCCTGTGCTTGTGCAGAGCTCCCTTGCCTTTGCTAGCACTCGTTGTTGATGGAGAGGCCAGCCTGACTGGGTCCACCAGAGAGTTGTAACCCAAAGTTATGGGGTTAAGTTTTAATAACAAATCTTGCCTTAGTTGCAGCAAAAAAAAAACACAGCCCCAAAGCAAGATTTTTCTAATATCTCTCCAGAGAGCTTACTCCAGAACTGCTTACAAACTGCAATTGGCTTCCTTAGTCCTAAAGCTGCTGTGTAGAATTTTCCTCAAGTTTGAACAGAAATATAAAACCTAACCACAACATAATTTCCTTTCCAAGCTATTAGTTGGGAGACAACTTTTTATATATGTATGATACATAATATAACTTTATTCCAGCATGATATATAGGACACTTAGATGCCCCTCCTCATTCAAAGTGATCAAGTAGCAGACACTTTATGCTGTATCCAGTTCAGGACTTTTACAAGGTCATTTGGAAGCTGTAAGGATTTGCGTAGACCCTTTGCAGGAGCAGGATTTAGAAAAGGAAGAATTAACCCACAGAACAATATTTTGGCTTTTGCTTCCAGATAATTTTAGAAGCCTTTCCTCTTAAACCTATTCCAGATAATTACATTTGCTTGTAATTAACACACAGGCACTTGTTCCCCTGGGTTTTGTTTTGGGGTATTTTAGATGAAACTTCAAATGGGCTTCTGGGGTTAAAGGTTCGCAGCTCTGATAAATAAATGTTGCATATATGTCACTGGGCAGATTCAAATCTGAGTTTCCCTGATATAAATCAAGAGTAACCATACTATCTTTGAAGAGGATACTCTCAGTTTTACACTATTGTAATTGAAATCAACATTATGGCCCTTTTTACACAGACAGCATCCAAGGATGAACACCCAGAAATCTGGGTGCTCATACGTGGGTGCCACCCGTGTAAATCCCACAGCAGGTGGGGGGGGGGTGTCGGTGCATACACACTCCTGCGTATACACATGGACACCCACCTCCACCCATCCCCCACTCATGGAGTAACCGGCAAAAATGACGGTTGCTATTTGCGTGTTGGTGGGTGTAGATGGGTGTGCGCCGTCTACTCCCTCACCCCACCCACCGCACACAGACCACGGCACACACCGACCCCTCTGTGCTGCGGCCCACGTAAAAGGGCCTATGTCCTTTGTTAGAATTTCAGACAAAATGACCTAATGCCTATGGTTAAACCTCAGGACTTAATTGCCTACATAATACAGCCCTTTCTTTATAGTCATTTTGCAGCTCATTTTTACTCTGGCAGATAGAAGTTTAATTTCTTTCATTTTTGGCTCTTAGAATCATTCTTTCACAGCTCTCTCATCCTCAGATGAAGATATAAGCTGTTCTTGAAAGCTTCGTTGGCATCCAGTTATAACACACCCACAAAAATCCAGCTGCCCAAGCAACTAGAGTGAAAATGTGCAAGTAACAATGCAAGGAACCAGCAAAGTGTGATTAATTATCTAGTAGAAATATGTTTCTTTATTGCCTGTTATTTATTTTTATTATTTATATAGCACCAGCGATGTACCCGGCACTGTACAATCAACAGGGAATGAGTGAGAAGTTATTAACGTGACCCAATTATTTATCCATCACACTGATTCAATTGATAGAAGGTTTATAAGGACTCCTCAACTGTTGATTAACCATTTATTAAATGTCTCCTAGTCATTTTTTGATCCCTTTATAGACTATTTATAAATAGAAACTTAATCAAAAGTCAAAATGACCCATTTCTCTTTACCAGCTCTCTCTTGTTTAATTTTAGTATTCTACTACTATTTCTAAGATTCCCTCATATAATGTTAGTGGTTCACTTGGCCCATTGTGGGACCAAAGTGGGCTTCTGTTGGGGTTGTATGGGAAGGGTGGGTATTATATTAGAAAGAAGTGGAGTTGGCTGACTCCTCCCGGTGAGAGAGGGGTGGAGTCATCCGAATATCCTGGTGGCAGCAGGGTATTTAAGAAGATGAGACCATTGCCGGATTGTAGGGATGGTCAGAAATGGTATTAGTAGGGAGGCTGTGTTACTATGTATTGAGTTGTGATATTGTGTATGCTGGGTCCCCTGTGTGGGAAAGGATCCCCGGCAAATGTCTTAATGTTGTTGTACGCCGCCTCGAGTCTTCGGAAAGAGTGTGGGATATAAATTAAAGGATGATGATGATGATATGAGGTAAAAATACACCTCTGTGCTTAGGACAGATCCAATTACCATCTCACTATTTAAATCCCACTTATCGTGCACTTGAGGGTTAGGGTCACATTCTTGAATGAAAACTTCCATGGCCACCTGGGAGTTCCGCTAGGGAACTGCCTAATTGGTGTAACGCAGCCACACCTGTGTCTTGCACTGGCTGACTTGATGGAGGGGTGTGACAGGGCAGGTCAAGGATATGGGGAACAATGCTCTAGTATGGGTATTTTTAAATGTGACACTACTACGGGTGGCCATGCTAACTCCGGCGTGGCCACTCATGGTGGTGTCACGTCTGTTCCCACCCATCAGATGTTTGCTGCGGGCGGGAGCAGAGGTAACCCCGGACCGTGGCAGGGCTGGCTCCGGGATGTGTGCTAGGCTTCCTGCCAGTGCACATCCCGGAGTTAGTCCTGCCACGGTGCGTGGAAGGCAACCCTGGACTGTGGCAGGGCAGGCCGTCATGACTGATGGCCTGCTCTGCCTAACTCCAGCTGATGGCCAGAGCTGTTCTGGGCAGACATGGCGGCCTCATAAGCCGCTACACCCGCCCGTCAGAGAGGAGGTGGGGTTGAGGCTGACCCATGTCCACCGCCTTCTCCCTGATCCCTTCCGAGCTGCCAGTGTGTTAGTTTGGTGGCTGGGCAGGATCAAAGTGCGGTGGCTCAAAGAGCCGTCACATATGAAACGACTCTATATCTGCCCACAATTGGTGTAGGGGCCTGTGAGATTCCTCTGCTGCTGTAACCATGGTCACAGCTAGGGTGTCCAGCAAAGGCTGGCCCTCTGAATCAGACTCTCTACGTGCCATTAAACCTTGCACAGGCCTTACACTCTGCACAGGTGTGAATTTTACCTCTGTCAAATCTTTATATTTAAATACATTTTTCATTACATATATCTTCCTGGGCCAAGAACTTACTTTTGCTTAGACCCACTGACCTTAGTAGGTAAGCGTTTGCAGCTCATGTGAGAGTATTTTTAGGCTGGAGGCCCTATTTTATACCTCAAAACCAGGAATAGCTCTAAAAAAAATAAAAGCAAACCAAGTTGGGTGTTTGTTTTTAACCACTCCATGATGACTAAGAGGCAATTAAAAACACAATCAGGAAATTGCACAGTGCAGACGAAAGCTTTCTGCAAGTTGTGTCATCCCAACCCCCACCAACACTGCATAGAATCTGCTGTGCCCAATAGAAAACTCCACCATTTCCAACTGCCTGATAAACAAGAATCTCCCTGCACCAAAAATGTTATTGTCCAGCAAAGATAAAAATAAAATAAAAAAACTTCTTATATGCATTCTTAATTTCTTGCAGCAAAACACTGCTAGCAAACAATTGATTTTTAAAAAAATGCTCTTTTCATATAAATAAGAAAGTGTGTATAACTCATTTAGTACATAAAATAATCCCTAAAACACTTATTACATTAAGCATGATAAATAATATGTCCCTTGGACATTAACAGGAAATCTGCATTAAATTATCTTTTAAAATTAACTCATAAACCCCTTGAAAACAAAATCCCTAGGCTGTAACAATTATTGTGCAACTAAAAAAAAAGACTTTGAAAAACCATGTTGAGCTACTGGAAAATTACCATATGTATAAAAGAATTAGATAGTTCAGAACACGTTGCTACATTCTTCCTTGAAGAACTTGCCATATTTACAGAAAAGCTAGATTTTAATATTTGGCTGACTGCAACAGCAGTCTTCATGATTAAAGTCATGTTAAGAGTGAAAGAGTTGCTTTAGGGGCTTGAGAATTAGGTCCCTACATTTGGCTGCAAAGAAGATTCTCCCACTCCTAAAAACCCCAGTATTGTGACTTGCTATCTCCATAATTTGGGGCCAAATTCTACTACGTCACAGCCAGTGACTTGGGCAGGGATTGTGTATGCTCTTTCTAAAGCAGAATCTGTTCTTAACGGTTGGTAGTTTCTATGCCTTTGAGCGTGACGCTTAAAGGAATACTGCTACTTAGGTATAGAGACAACCCTCCACCCCCACACCCCCTTCGTAACACTTTTATCATGCAAAAACTGGATGGATTTTCTAGATCACAGTTAATTTCTTCAGCTAAGGTTGTTTATTTCTTGTACTTTACTTGTCTCCTCAGGACAGGAAAGAGTGGAAAGCAAGGGTGTGACTGTGGAAAGCAAGGGTGCAGTCAGAGAATCCGCAAACGTGAATGGACTCAGGGCAGAAACCACCAGCACTTTGGCACTCCACTTTCCACACTCCTGCAGAGAACGCTCATGGGCATTTAGGTAGATTTTGCCCTTTCCAAGACTTGGAAGGGAACTGGCTAGGTATGTACAATCAATCAATCAGTCCTGCAAGGGTTGGGGAAGCGTACAGTGCTGCCAGATTATTCCATGTGGCAACCCTGCTCCTAGCCAGTTGCTATCAGGGCGGGGTGGTTGACAAGCAGCAGTGCGGAGGGGGGCTGTGAGTGACAACTGAGGACTTCAAGGACAGGTAAGTACTTAAGCTCCTCTGTTTTGTTGCATCTCTAGTGGAAAGTGCTTGTCACTTAAGATGTGAATTTATACCAGTTTAGTTAAACCTGGGAAAAGCCTATGGGAAGCCTGGTTGAACTTAGTTTAGGCTGGTGAGGAGTCAAGTTAAGTTTAACTGAAATAAGCCACTATTACATTTGAAATAAGTATGTTCACATGGGGTTTTCACAGTGACAGGTTTAACTTCTTAGACAAAGGTCAAACAGTAATAATACTGGAGAATAATACAAGAGTGGTGGGTTTCACTTTTGTTTCTAGCTGCTTTCATTTCCAATTTTTGATGCATTAGTACAAGGGGCCAGGCTGCTGTTAATTTGCTTCAGGATACTGAAAGGGGATGTTCAAATGAAGCACTGATACCAGCAACCTTTGCTTGAAACAGCAACATGGAAATATTTCACTTTAGCCTCCCATGTATTCCCGCGAGAGGGGGTTAAATTAAGTGGTGTACAGCAGGGTGTAGGCTCATGCAGAGTTAATGTCGACACAGTTGAAATGGCCAAGACTGGTTTGGATGTGGCTGGGGTTAGAGGTCTTACTCCCTCAGAACAAAGGAGACTGCCTGCCTGCCTGCGGGAAGGCAGTGGCTCTCAGCCTGAGAAGTGACCAAATGACTGAGCTTGGGCCAAGACCTTATTTGATTTTGGGCTTTGCTGTGTTTACTTTGCTGTAACACGTTCAGTTTTTTTGTTATTAAAGGGGTCCTGCATCAAGGGAAACTTCCATCTTTGTGTGAAGGAAAACATTGTTGCTCACTGATTGTCATCCCAGCTCCCCCTGCTGGAAGTTCTGTGCAAGTTCCCAAGCAGGAAGATCAGGACAGAGTTTTAAACCCCAGTTCCTCCTGCTTGTGGGAAGAACAGCAGTGGAGGAAACAAGTTACTCTAGAGTAACTTCCCTTGCTTGTGAGAACAAGCCCTAAAAATTATGACCGTGCACTCACCGTCCCTTGTAAATTATGAAAAATATCAATATGCTCCAGCTGTCCAGTGTGTGCCCTTATCTATGTTTCAAAGCTGCTTGTGTCTTGCTTATAAGATTAAAGGTATAATCACATGAAACGTTCCATAAAGCTACTTCAGATTAGTTTGGCTGGGGTAATGCCATTCATGTGATCATTCCTAGCCAGAGGTCAGATTACCTTCTGCTGAATGATAATTCAATGATAGCAGTCAGTCATATGAACAGGTAGTGTGTAGTAATTTACCCCGAAGGTAAAATATCACATGCTACCCTCCCTAGCTATCAAGATCACTTTTTAAGCGAGTCACTGGGTCTGACTGAGCAGTGCCCACTCTCACATGTGAAATTAATACGAGGAGCTTCCGTGGGTAAGTATTGTAGGAAGGGAGGCCCATTGCTTCTACAGCACACAGGCAGCTACGGGCATCAAGCCCAATCCTGCTCTTACTGGAGTCAACAAAAATCCCACGGATTTTCCAAGTAAGAAAGTGTAGTTTTTAGACTTGCATCTCTCTCTCTCTTGTGCGTGCGT
The DNA here is from genome assembly GCA_003113815.1 of Sphenodon punctatus. NCBI lineage: Eukaryota > Metazoa > Chordata > Lepidosauria > Sphenodontia > Sphenodontidae > Sphenodon > Sphenodon punctatus. The sequence continues at coordinate 3,981,923 of QEPC01004965.1, read as the reverse complement.
GCGTGCGTGTGTGTGTGTGTGCGTGTGTGTGTATAAAATATTTTGGAAGCTACCACTGAAAAGAAATAGCATTCTAGAACCACTCAGAACACTAGAGATGAGGAGATAACTGAAAGTGGACTGGGGATGGATTGGAATATAAATATATACAAAGAAGTGACCCAAATTTGGAATTTCATCAAAAAATGAAAATAAATACTATTCACAAATAAAAGTTATTCGTGAAACATGCAGGGCAATCATGGGCTTGATTCACCCACCCCTATGTCCAAATTTGGTCCTGGCGAGACTCACCCATAAGGTAGAACAGGAAGTTTGTATTGCTCTCTTCCATAGGGAAAGGGGCAGCATTACCCAGCAAGTGGGCCTTTTTTGGAGGGAAAGGAAGGCTACTTTAGCTAGTAAATGATCAGAATTAGCACATCCTTCTCTACCCTTGTCAAAACCTTTTCTGTGGCCAGCACTTCTTGAGCAGTGCTGTTTGCAGAGCGCCCAATGGAAAAAGAACTATCAGGAGTGATTCACTGTACTCTCCTGAGATTCTGCTTGCAAAGTTATGAAGATTCTCTTATCAAACAGCAACACCTGAACTAAGAGGCAAACCAGCTGCCACCCTGATCTCCAGACCAGTCTACAATTGGTCATTTTAAGCCTGGTTTCCTATGGGAATAAGGTTTAAGTAATCACCCTGTGTGTGTGTCCCATAATAATTTTTGATCCCACAAGCCAATTTCAACTAAATTTGGTAGACAGGCAAAAGGGAAGCAGGCACCCAAAATTTCATAACAATAGATGCATCTAGAGGGGAGATGTGTCCCCCAAAGCCCCACCGACTTACATTGAGCATTGTCTTCCCTAAGGAGGCCAGGCTTGGAATGGCTTGTTCCTATTTCAGGATACTCCAGCATTAAACTTTGCAACCTGGTGTGAAATTACTTCCATGTATTGTTTTGGGGTGGGTTTCCACCTACATTTGGGGAAGCATTTCTAAGTCAAACTACAGTCAGCAACAAATATGAGTAAGTACAATAAGCTAATGCAACAGGCTCTCTTTCTCCAGAAGAGCAACTCTTTGGAAATACTTAACACAGCTTTTGACACAGAATGGAGAGTTCTGCAGTTAGAAACAGTCTTCCTGCAATATGCATTTGATGAAAAAAATCGTAATCTTCTCTATCAATTTTGCCTTCCCAGTCTGCTTCTGGAGACAACCTGCAATGCTATGCTCAAATGCAAAAGGGAAAGTATGTGTTTCAACTCTTTCTTCCTTCTCTCACTCAAGCAGTGATGAGAAAACCCCTATCTTATATGTTCTTCTTCTCAGGTCAGGCACTGCTATGATCTAGCATAGACTTAGAAGAATGACGCTGGGTACGTTTATCAATTGATTTTTTTTCTTTTAAAAAAATTGTTTTTAGACTGTAAAGATCTTTCAGTGAGGAGCAGGTGCAGCCTTGGATGCTGCACTGGCTCACACCATGCACTTCACACCCAAGTACTGCAATAAGTACCAGCCAGAGAATACGGTCTGTCAATCTGTGTAAAATACACACGTCTTGCAATTCCTTCCTTCCCCACTTCTCATTGTCTAATGAAATACTCTTATTCCAAGTTAACAGCACACAAGAACAACATGACAACTTCTTCAATGCAGTGTTTTGAAACCATTCAAAAGGTAACAATTTTGCTTCTCTTCTGGATAATACATCGGTAATTCAAAATTAAACGTTGACCTTCACAGATCTCCTGGGTACCTGCAGTGCTCAGCTATTATCAGAGAAGAAACATGTGTCTTCAAGTATATTATAGCATTTTTTTTATTTTATTTTTTGCTGCTATTATTGATGTGGTAGTACAAACTGGAACCAAAAAAAGGTTATGTTCCCTCTTTTAAAAAGAATAGCGTGATATAAGGCAGTCTATCGAAAAAGGGCAGTCTTTTTAAATCCCCCTACAAGCTTACATCAGCTATTGTAGCAAACACGGCAGAACCACCACAACAAGCCAAAAGCCACATTTCCAAACATAACACTGAACAGCTCTCACCCGTTGCTCTTTCTCAAACACCAGCACAATGTTAAAAAATAAAATTAAAAAATCCCAAATAAAACAGCCCTCCTCCCACCCCATCAATAATGATTAAAGTCAATGCCCTCCTTTGGGCACTAAGAGGCGCTTCCAGGTTTCCTGCCTTCTTCACTCCCAGGCACCTTTGCGCACCTAAAACAGGCCGCCCTGACATTTCCTGGCTCGGACCTCATGAGAAGGTTTGGATACATTTTTTTCCCTCCCTCTGGTCTCTGCTCTTTTCATTTGAGGCGTTGAGTCACGTTAGCCAGAGCAACCGCAAAGGCCTGCACCGCAGAAAAGGGATACTGAAAGTCCAAAATATATGCATTGCCGTCAATCCTTCCAAACTGCATTACCTGAGGAAAGGGAGGAGGTGATGGAGAGGAAGAAGAACACAAGTAATGAAAGGTTGAAGAAGTTTAAAAAAACAACCTGAGAAGTAAACAGAAAAGATCATATTAACAAAGGGTGAGATTGCAACGCCCTTATTCATAGTGAGTAGAACCTCATGCCATAGGAAGTTCCATTGACGTCAATAGGACTAGTCACAGAATAAGTTGCTGCCAAATGTGAGTAAGGGTATCACAATCTGGACTGTAATTAATTGTTCTGTATCTTGCCTACCCACACCCAGGGTCTCCTGGTGACTAGAAGAGCAGCAAAATCCCACAAAGATGTAGGCAACAGGAGCAACTTATTTTGGAGGACGGCATCTAAAGTGTCAACAGCCAATTTATTTATTTAGATTTCTTTATCCCACCCTATCCCTTAGGCTCAGGGTGGCTTACAATTCTTTAATTTATAACTGTAATGTTAACAATTAACTAATTTACTCAACTCTTAATCCTCACAACAACCCTGGGAGGTAGGTTAGGCTGAGAGATCTGTGACTGGTCCAAGGTCATACAATTCATAGGTGAGACTTGAAACAAGGCCTCCCCCTACCGCCTGGTCCAAGTACTGCACTCTTAACCACTATGAAACACTGTCTCTCTGTTATCAATTTGTTATCTGGGTTTGCCCACTCCAACAAACAGAAAGGGTGTCTCTTTTGATTCTACTCTTTTTGAAAGATCTCAAGATATTTCTTATCATGGACAACACAAGATCACAATATTTTCGCCTCATCATAAGAAGCAGGGCTTCTGTTCCTCTGCATAGAACAACTGGGAGTAAGCTCTCCTTTCACTGGACATGGTTTCTGGTATGGAAGGACACTGGCTGCTCACCTCCCACCTCCAACTCTGCCCCTCTTCTTCCTAGCATGAATATGGGAGGTTAGTGCTTCAAAGCCATTACTGGGATTCACTACTGCTTCTGAACAAACTGCCACAAGCAATTTCAAATCTAAGGCTGTTTTCCGACATTACATTGGGGGATTTGCGCATTCATGATCCCGGCTCTGTAATTGCGGGGATTAGCATCTGTGAGAATACACAAATCCCCTTTTACCACGCAAGAATACACATCCTTGTAAAGGCTACATAATGCACAAGTGCTTTTGCGTGATAAAAAGGGATTAGTGCATTCTCACATGTGCTAATCCCCTCAAATGCAGAGCGATGATCGCGATTTAACAAGTCCCCCACTCCTATGTAATATGAGAAAGCAGCCTAAGTTAATGGCATTAACAGCAAAATGATTGGCTCCCCTCTGTCATATTGTAAATTGAGCTTATTACTAAAAATACACTTTAGAAGTGATGTGCAGTAAGATTAATTAATTAATTTATTTATTTCCATACACTTATATCCCAACCCCCCCCCCAAAACCCAGTTTCCTCTGGTCTGAAAGGAAAAGGATAAAGACATGTTTTCACTGTTTTTATAACTGAACTTCAATTCTAGTTCTACTGAGAGAGAGAAGATTTTGTACATTTTTTAACAAGCACTTCCTAGAGAACAAGACATTGCTAGGTTGGAATGGGCCCAGGGACAAGATATGTACCGTGGCCCCCCCCGCCCAATCACCATAGACTCCCCTGTCCCTGTCCCTGTCCCTCCCCTCAATGTCCTTATTGCATAAAACTGTCAAACATACTTATTAAATTAAACATTATTTATTAAATAAAATTACAGTGTAAAGAAAACATGTACTCAGCTACTGCAATGGCCTCTTCCTTGTCTTTAGCTCCGCAAACATATCAATTATTTTTGAATAACAAAGAAAGAAGCAAGCAGGGGTGTGTGGGGAAGAGCTAGGGTTTATAAAGGTGAGCTTGTCTATGCCAGGTCCCTCCTAGGGGGAGCTGAGGGGATTCCAGGTTTAGTAATGAGCTTAATTGAGGTTAAAAATCACAAGACTGGGGGCTCATTCACACATGCAGCGATTATCTGGATTTAAAAAACTGTTAACAATGCCAGTTGCGTTCACATGCGTGCCATACCATTATTTCCTACAGCTAAATAACGCATTCAGACCTTCTTGGAGTGTGAGGAGCCACGCGAAGAAGAACAGAATGTTGCTACCACCCTTCCAGCCCTGCATGAATTTTTTTCCTTATATTCCTAGAAAGGGTTGGAAGGAACTGTCATTCTGAGGGGGAGAGTGCTTTTTATACTAGAGGAGCTTGAGACCATAATGTGGTCTGTTATTTGAATAGGGTGAGCATGCAGAACCCAGTTGTGAGAAAGGAGAATTGGTTACCTACCTTCGTGAATTCCTTTCTCTCTTACTCTCCTGATCCTCCTCCGCTGGGTAGCTCTGCTGCTGGCCGATAGGAGGCAGATGACTCATTTCTTTGTGCGCATGCGCGCCAGGAGCTACCCGGTTCCTCAGTCCATAATATAGCCGAGTGCCCCTGTAATCAGTATCACCTGGAAAAACATAACTTCAGCA
>QEPC01004965.1:3951378-3976912 GCA_003113815.1 Sphenodon punctatus | reverse complement strand
ACTGGAATCCAGGGTGGGGGTGCAAGGGAGGAGCCAGCAAGGGAGGGAAAGTGGTGAGATCCAGGGTGGGGGTGGAGGGGAGTCAGGGAGAGAGGACACGTTCTGGAACCCAAGGCACTGGGTTTGGGAGGGGGGGGGGATCACCCTGCAGTGTCGCTGCTATTCCCTTCTTCAGACCCATTGTGGGGTCCGAGCATGACCTGCTTCTCCCTCCTAGTCCAACCCTGGGTCTCAGTGCTCTCCCCTGCCGAGGCTCAGGGCAGGGGCTGTCCTCTCCTCTCCTCACAGCTCAGGCTCTCCCCTGCATGCCCAGCACAGCCCTGGGACCCGGCGTTCTCCCCTCCCTCGTGGCTCCCTCCCACACACACAGCTCAGCTGTCGGTTCCCTCCCGGGCGCTGCCAGCGCGCTCCACTCTCCAGCCCCATCCCGGGTCCATTCTCTTCCCTTCCCCGCTCTGTGCGCTCCCCCCCAGCAATCTCCCCCCCCACCAGCGCGCTGCCCAAGCCCGAGCTTCCCAACCCGGGCTCGGGAGCCGTACGCTTCACTGGTGCTTGCCACCCGCTCCTGAGAGCATGGGCTTGGTCTGGATCATGAGTTGGAGTCCTCAGCTCCCTCCTGGAAAGGTCCCCAAAACTCACAGTTACTGCTGCGCTGCCACTGGATCCTCCTGGCCGCCCTGCTCACTCCCTCTGTCTGTCGCCATCTTTCCACTGTAACCGCCCTGACTCCGAGCACAGCAGAGTGAAGCTGCCCCGGGGGCTGGTACTTGCAGCCCCCAGGCTGCCCCCACCTGCCCCTTCAGCCCCCCATGGAGCGAGCCAGCGAGCGAGCTCTCCACACGGCAGAGACCCAGAAGTAACTCCGGGTCTCTGCCATGTGGAGGGCTCACATGCTTGACCTGCCCCCCATAGCCATGTATGGCTATGGGGGGCAGGTCAAGCATGATGTCAGGCCATGGCTGACCAATGGGGGGTGATGTCCCCGTGGATGGGCCCGGAGGGGAGGGGCTGAGGGGGGCCATGCGTCAGCCGGCAGGGGGGCCCAGGCAGAGCTGCGGAGCCACAACTTGGGGTGGGGGGGAACCTCAAACGGGACAGGCGGCTGGCTTAGCTACCATAGGGCTGGGGCGATGGGCCCCCAGTCACGGTGGGCCCTGGGACAAATGTCCTGGCTGTCCCTATGGTAGCTACGCCCATGCATCGCTAACAGCAGGGACACTCATGCAGGCTACAAACATGATGCAACAGCTTCTCTCAGACACAAGAGGAATGGGCAGGATTTCATTCTGACTCAAATTTTCTTCCCCAAGTCCCCATCAGACAGCTGCTGCTGTTATCCTACCTGTCGCCCTTCCAGCTCAATCTGGAAGTTTTTTGCAGACTCCTGGGTCACCCGTCCAACAAAGTCCAGCTGATACACTTGTGTTGCCTCGTTCCACAAGGGCTGTTTGTTGGCCATCACGAATACAAAGCCCTGGCTTCCCAGCCTTCCGTCCTCCTTTTCATTTGCCTTCCGTCACTTAAACTCATCCAGCTCACTGGCTGTCCTCAAATTCCTTTTTGTTTTCCATCCCTTTTTACTGCCTTGGCTCTGGTTCATCAGTTCGTCCCCGCTAATAAAGAGTTCTGGCTCACTTTCTGAACTATCCTGAAACTCGTTCATCTTGTTCAGCTTTTTTGACTTCAGCTGGTCCTTCTGACTCTTGACTTTCTTCTTCTCCCTTCCCAGCCTGGGGCTGGATATTAGCGAGTTGAAGTCAGTCAGGGTCCTTGCCTCCTTTTTGACCTTGCCCTCTGTGATAGCCTGCACATTTCCTTCCTCAGCTCGACTATCCAGGCGCTTTCGATTCTTCTTCCCAAACTTGTCTGCCCGTTGAGGAACAGGGCTTTCTGTCAGGGACAGAACCTCCTGGAAGGTGTCTGCCGTCTCCACCATCACTTCTGTGCCCATGTGACCCTGAAGCTCTGCTGGTGGAGGAGACATAACTGGCTTCTCCACCACTAGCAGTGCCTTGGGGGGCAAAGTGCCTTGGGTGCTCTGTGCGGGTGGGCATGCACTGTAGGAATTCCATGGGTGCAAGGCTATTGGTGGCAGCTGTAAACTAGAGCAAGTACTACTTCCTGGATACATGGGTGGCAAGGGGCAATAGGAGAGGTTAGACGGATAACCTGGCTGAAGCACTACTGTTGGCTCCTGTTGTGCAAACTGCGTTGGGGCCAGAGCTTCTTTGGGGGAGCAGGGGGCCTGCATTCCCTGAAGAGGAGGGACACTATAGCTTCCTGGGTAAGGTACTCCAACCCCATAACTCGTCTGGAACGTGGCAGTGGGACTGGTTGGAGATCTGGGGGAAACAAATGGCATTCGGGACATATCCAGATGCTGACCTTGACCAATTATTAGAGGGGCAGGTTTAAGAGGGTTGGGCACAGAACTCAGAGCTGTCCTTTCCTGAGGAACCCATATCTCTTCACTCACCATAGGGTCCCACTGGTATGGGGGTGGCCTCTTTACACCAATGGCAGCTTCTGTCAGGCCTACGGGTATGTGCCGCATTGATTTCTCCACCGGGCAGTGCTGAGAAAGCGCCTCGTCCTCTGTGAAGGCAGAGTTGATATAATCTGTCCGGTCACGGGAGTTGTCAGGTGGGCTCAGCAAGTTATAAGAGGACTGAGAAGCCAAAGGCGAAGTGCTGACCGAGTGTGCAATGATGGAGCTGTGCTGGGAGCTACTCCCGCTTGTTAGGTCCGGTCTCATACTGCTCATGCCGGAAGTGCCGTTACTAGCATTGCCGCTATTAATGTTCCCTCCTCCGCTAGTAGTGTTGCTGCTGCACTGACTGCAGGTATACAAAGCGGTGGGGGCTTTCTGCTGGTACTGTGCTGTCACAACGTTGCTTTTCGGTTTGGGTGGATGCTGCAAAGTTGCTCGTTGACTGTCGACCAACTGAGCCATTTTCAGAGCCGCCTCTCTGCTGTTTCTCCGCAGAGTAGCATGAATGATGCTACTGTCCAGTCTCTGTGTGACGCTACGACCCTGTGACAGCTGGCTAGCAATTTCAGGGTAAGGTGGTGGATCTCCAGTTGGTATAGAGTAACGAGGAACCGTCAGTCTGTTCAGGGTAGCGCTGGTATGGGGCTGCTGAATCTTCTTCTCTGTTGCAGTAATCCTTAAGGTGGCAGAACTGCCAGGTCCTGGCAGGGTGTACGTGTTCTGGGCACACAGCATTCGTGTTCGAGGCCGGCACACCTCCTCGACATTGCCACTACTATCAAATGTCGTTATTCTCTCGTAGCCAAGGGGGGTCTGATAATGTCCTGCAGAATAAAGGGGAAAATCCCCCTTTTTCAGACAGAGATCAACGGGTGGCTGTGGGGGCACAGGTGGGGGAGGAGGTGCTGTAGTGGGAGCTGCTGGGATGGTTCCAGGGTACGGAGGGGGAGGGTTCATTTTATTCATCTGAATTTCTTGTGCAGTGCTGAAGATGACGGCATCTCCTTCTGCCACCTGTGGGACTGGCCGTAAAGTCTTTGCCTTTTGGTGGGATTCATGGTCTCTGTCTCCATCTCTGTGATCCATCATCACCATCTGTATTGCCCCCTGTGGCTGCAGGGGTAGAGGAGGTGGGGCCTGGATGATGCGCCCCATTTCTACCCCTCCAAAGATCACCTGGCCTGGATTGGAGTACCGACTTGGAAGTGGGTACTGGACTGCACTATCGCCTGTGTGGTCCGCTGTCGCCACAGCTGTCGTCTGATTGGTTAAGACATCCAACTGCACATTCTGATTGGCCAACAAGGACTGAACCAACCCTATGCTCTGAGTTGGTGACATTGCTTGTGCTGAGCTGTGAATGGGAGCGATGGGGATATTCACGGTGCAAGGGGGGTTGTTCTCAGGAACTCCAGATGTTCCAGTCACTGTGGAAAGAAATCCAAAGAAACCTAGCATTACAATTTCCATCATTAAAAAAAAACCCAAGATGACATTAAGTTCATTTGCCATACTCTATTAAAACAATTTTCATTGTAAATATGGTAATTCAGTAATCTGTAAATTGCTGTCAATGGCTGTAGTTCTCAAACTGAAATCAGTGGGTCTACTCCAGAATAAATGGTTTGATGACTGCAGACAATACTAGTAATAATCATGTGGGTCCTAGTCATCAAAGCCCTTAAGCATGTGTATATGTCTTAAACATGTGCTTCCCGGTTTTGACAGACTGAGGCATTCTACAGCACCATAGATTTACAAGGTATTTTATTAATCTTTATATGAGGCATGCTCCTTGCCCTGAAAGCTCACAATCAAAGCCAGGCAAGACACTAAGTGAAAGCTCAGGAGAGACAGGGCTGGAAAAATAACTGGTGTATAGAGGGATATATGGAAAAAACAGATAGGCTTCAAGGAAGCTTCTGAAGGAGGAGAAAGAGGTGGAGGAGAAGAATGAGATGCTTCCAGGAGAGCACAAAAGAGAAACAAAGGCAAGAGAAGATGATGCCACTGACAAGTAACTCAGGAGGATCACGCCAGTGAATGGGATTTGTCGGAAGAAGCAAACAATAAGGCAGTTAAGCCATGTTGTTACATGGATAGACACAGTAGCATTATTTTACAACAAATTTAACTCTGTAAAGTTATCAGTAGGCTCAACTTCTGACCTAAACAGACAGAATGATAAAAGAAGATGTCCTTCATTCAGTTACCCCCAACTCAGTTTTTCCTTATTGCTCTTCCTTAAAGCATCTGAATGCTGATAGCTAAACTAGAAATACTGCTTTTTCTGCAATAAAATCTATTACTATTGTTTCCATCATGATTACCATGTTTGCCAGCCAAGGAAACATGAAATGTCCCAGACCAGAGTCTGATATCGTCCAGCTATGCTAATCCCTAATGCTTTTGCACAGTCTTCCAAAATATCAATTCAGCAATGGTAAAAAATTTTGACAGGGAAGTAAAATAACACCAGCTTATTCATTAACAAGCATCGTGGGGGGGAAATAGCCTGAGTAGCTTGGTTGGTAAATTTTTCATTGCGTTTCTGTGAAGTCACTTTAGACGAAGGCGAAAAACTAAAAAACCCTAACACACTATAAGGCATCTGACTAACAGTGCAATGTTGTACGTGCTTGGCTTCCCATACATTCTTCCTGATGTCTGCATGTCATCAATTTATGCCCTGAAGCAAGAGATTTGATTACTGCCTTAGCTTCAAATGTTGTCACTGCCTGTATCTTAATGCTTATCTAAATAAAATTTAATTTGCCACTGTGCATTCCCATCTCAAAGTGTTCCAATCCAGATGGAGCCTCTTGCATCCCTCCACATTGTTCACAAACTGAGAAAATTAACAGTGTCTGCAAATTAAATCAACTCATGCTCCATTTTCCTTTCAGTCCATTCGTGACTGTCTGAAACAGCGCCCCTCTTTATTAATGAACCTCCAGCCCCAAAAAATTACAGCTTACAACAGCTTCTTTCTCTACGGCTTATGTATTATTTCGACAAAAAGATTATTTTAATTACCTCTTGGATATTTGCTTTCCTTAAGGGTATCTTTTAAAAAACAGACAAACAATAAAGGGGACTTTCTGGAAAGCTTTCTAAATAGCTATGTTCACTTAGTTAATAGAAAGGGCCTGTGTTCACTGAGTCTTCTTCATTGCCATCAATGGGAAAAACGTGGTAAACGTGTTATAAGTAGGTTTTCAGAATGGGAGAGAGAGAGAGAGAGAGAGAGAGAGAGAGATGGACAAGAAAATAAAGACCTTTAAGGATTATAGGGCAGCATGATTTTTTAATTAACTTTTTCAAAGAGCTCTATCAAGCATGATGCTAATTTGACTATATTAAATTATACCTTTTTCAACATGGTACTATACTGCCCTTAGTTAAAGACACCCCTCCTTTTCCCTATCAGTAAGGGAAGAGTCTCCGATCTGTATTTCATAGCACCTCTTTTGGACCCTTTAAATAAATAAAGGGTATTTTCAGACGTTACGAGATCATGCTCAACCACGGTGAATCCCCACATGGTGATCGTGATCCCGTAATGTCTGTCGGGGGGAACGGAAGCGCCCGGCCAGATGTTCACCCTCGTGAATCACGGGGAGGAATCACATTCAACATGCAAAACGAGGTCCTGGTCAGACCATCTCCGTTTGCGTGTTGAATGTGATTCGCCCCCGTGATCAAGGGGACCGTAATGTCTGGCCCCCTACCATGGCCCGGAATCAGTGGCGGGATTCCGGGCTGTGGTCAATGCGGGCGGGTGCTGCGGCTGCATTGGCCGCGGTGCCCGCCAGTCTCCCAAGAGGGCGGCCGGCCGGGGGAGCGGGGCACATGTGTGCACTGGGGGGGGGAGGGGGAAGGAGTCCATGTGAAAAGGCCCAAAGCCTCCTCACATCCCCAGAGTGCCCTGCAGTCAGATACCTAAAGGGATCTAAGAAAGGTGTTTCTACATCCCCAGGCTACTCTGTAGTTAGTGTTTTCTGGGTGGAAGTTAGATACTTGAAAGGGCCTGGAAAATGGGTCTCTACAAGGGGTTTAGAGCTATGACTTTCTCTGACCTGGGCAGCTCCTTCTTCCCTGCCTGCTCTGAGCATGTACAGTGCACCACACACTGCTCTTTGATCTTTCCCTTCTAACTTGCCCCCAAAACACAGAGGCCAAGGTTTGTGCCATTCTGTGTAAGATACTTTATGAATTTAACATGCATACTACCTAACTGAGCAATCTGACAATAACATGTCTCTGGCTGCAAACAGGGGGACCCTGTTAACAGACACTGCTCCAAGCAGTGGAAAGTTAGTCTATGAAGCTATAGAAATTTTGCAGCTGTGGAGGGTGAGTGGGTGCTGAGTGGTATCCATGAGGTTTATGGAAGCTGGCAGCAGCTGAGGAGAACATGAGGTCTCAGGAAGCTTGGGTGAACTGAGGTTTATCTGCCAATAAAGTATCGCTGAATTGTGGGGTACATGAGGGTGTATAGGAGTGCTTAGGTGATCTGGCGGTGTTCAGGGAGATTGGAGGAGCAGCTGGGGCAGGTAGGTGGGTGGGAACAGGGAGGCAGGAGTTTGTGGGAGCTGGTGGTGTTTGTGGAAGCTAGGATGGTTTGGTGAGTTGGGAGAGCAGGGGGCATTAGAAGGTTTGTGCAGGGAAGATGTGGAGATTTAAAGAATTGTGGAAACATCTCATGTCCAGTGGATTTGGGAAAACAGGGTATGTCTAGGAAGCCTGGGGCACTTGGGAGGGATTTATGGAAACCACGGCTGTGGAACTCCCTGCCAGTGGACGTCCACTTGTCCTCGGATCTTCTCTTTTTTCAGGTGCCGCTGTTCAGGCTTTCAGCAGGGGAGATGGGTAATGGGAGGAAGGGAGGTTGGGTTTTTGTGACCTTATAAATAAATAAACAAACAAAATTGCTGGGTGTTTGTGGGAGCAAGGGAAGCTTGGGGTCTTAGGGTAGCTGGAAGTGTCTTGGGAAGCAGAGGATTTCAGTAGTGTCTAGAAAGACCTGGAGATAAAGGGGTGTCTGGTGCTGGTGGGGGCAGGCGGTTGGTGAGCAGAACAGCCTCAAACCAATACTTGGCCCCCTCACTTCCATTTCCACTGCTGCCATCGTCACTTGTACTTGCTTCTGATACTACCATCTCCCCTGCTTCAAATTGCTTTTTCCCGCACTGCAATCCCACACGGGGAGCAGAAAGATGGAGCCCACTTTGTCTTTTCTGCAGGTATCACAGCAGCTGCTGGCTACCTCTGCAGGCAATCCCAGCAGCATACATGGATTTGTGAGATGTATGTGAAAAGGTCAGCGACAGCAGCCAAAAACCCTGATAGTGAGGGAAACCTCAGCTCTTCAATTTTATGCCACTGTTTTTCAGACATGCAATAAATCTCATCTCCCACTATTTTATTTCTTACAAAAATCTTAATTAAATATCATCTAGGAATAGTGATTTAGGTCCCCATTAAGCAACATGCTCAGTCTTAAGTACAAGAGTAATTTCAATACATGTTCTGTGCTTTTAATTAATGTGGAGCTTAGCTTGTTTATCACAAGGGTTAGGGGGGAGAGAGAGAGAGAGAACTATCTGAGCTCATGGGACTGTAGACACTAAGGCCGCTTTTACACAAGTGGCCAGGGAAGTGTGTTCTTCAACGCGCCACATGGAAAAGCCACGCGGGGTGCGTTTACACGCACCGAAAGTGGCCACCCGCCATAGTAATTGGCAGCATGCGCTGCCTCTTTAAAGACGCATTCTGGAAACCTCGATATCGGGGTTTCCAGAACACATCTTCAAAGAGGCCATGCGCACCGCCGATTCCTATGGCGAGTGGCCACTTCCAGTGTGTGTAAACGCACCCCATGCGGCTTTTCCTAGTGGCATGCCGCTTCCCTAGCCGCTCGTGTAAAAGCGGCCTAAATTCAGCCTCACCTGGTAAGTCATCTTCATCTTCACTGAAAACATTATGGTTGAAGACGGGCAGGTTAATGTAATCCATAGAAATCTTCCGCACTTCTGGGAGATAAATAGTCATCTGTCTTGGCTGAAGATGCAGCAAACTGGTTTTATAAATTACTGAGGGAAAGAGTGAAAAAAGAAAAAAATATTGTTATAGAAGAGGCTTAGGGAAAATCCAGATGGCAGCAGAGCAGAGAAAAAAGTGGAGTCAATTAGAAGAAGAGAGAAGGGGTGCAATGGTTTTTAATATAAATAAATTAGCGCAAACATGCATTCAGGTCCTACTTTTTACAAAATGACAAAATAAATATATTGCGGAAGAAGGAATTCAGGAAATGTGGTTTGTTGCTACGTGATCTGTGGAAGCTGTCTGGGATTTTTCCCTTAGTTACTTTTCATTAGAAACTGTATCATGTTAAATGACCTGCTCTGTGGAACTGACATGATACAAAAATATTGAATTTCTACATCCCAATGAAATGGGTTGTGGGAGTTAATACTGTACTTTTTGACTAAATAGAAGGGAAAAGGAAAAGGGTTGTTATAATCTCTTAAAGGTTTCCCCCTGGTTTTTTACTCCAGTCATAAATGGTTTTTAATAATAGAAATAATAAAGTGGATAAGAACCTCCTTTATAGATAACAGCACTGCTCTTCCATAAGCTGGAGGGATCTTTGTTTTCCTTTCTCAAGAAAAAGGGGTTTACACATCATAATTACACATCACATTGTCGTAGCAATGAGCATGGCATTAAAAATGAAAAGTCACGTTTGAAAAATAGGCCTTGAGGTTGATTTGAAAACCCATTAACTCCCTCCTGACACGAGATAGAGCCCAGGCTGCAGTGCAACACTGCTCTCCCATGGCACGCCCCTGATGCAAAGCTGGGCTGAAAATACTGCTTGTTCTCTAAAAAGGGTGGAACAGAGTAATGTAATTTGCATCCCTCCCTATGGGTGAATCTAGCCCTGTATTTAACACACACACACACACACACACACACACACACACACACACACACACAGTTATTGCACAGTTGGTTAGACTGGTTACTTTATGAATCTGTTTGAGGAAGAAGGACTTTAAAGTATACAAATGAAAGCGTATAACTTCTAAAAAGAGAGTTAATGGCAACAATATCCATTTTAGTATTAAATATACAAATTATTCAGGCTTTCCAAAACTAGACTAAGGCTGCTCACCCATGTTAAGAAAGGGGCGGGGACTAACGCGAGTTTAACTCACGTTAGTTTGGTCAAGGAAAACCCCCGATCATGGGCACAGGAGTTTTGGCGCTGTTTCCCCCTTCCCCCGTTAAATTCAATAACGCAATACCGGGCTAGATTTTGAGCCCTGTCTCATGTTATTGAATTTAATGGGGAAAGGAAAAATAATGCTAAAACTCCCGTGGCCATGACTGAGGCTTTCATGTGACCGTGCTAACATGAGTTAAACTCACAGCACTCCACTCCACTCCACGCCCCTTCCTTAACATGCACCAGCAGCCTCAGATTCAGATTAACTGAAAATTACTTCCAGCAATTACTTCTAGCAATTTAGGCAAGCACACCGCAAACAAAGGTTTACTGAGCAACAGAAATGGATCCAAACCTATCTAGACATGCTTTCAGAAAGTTCTAGTCTGGGGCTAGCTCAGACCATTGTGACTTCTAAACTATGACACACGATTTTTAAAAATGAATTTTCAAAAAGGCTGTTAAATTCCTGTCCAAACTTAATTTGGTACATTATCTAGTCAATTAGCAACTATAAAAATACTTATAAAAAATGATAGCAGTGACCTAACAATAACTTCAAAACTCCAGTTTCCAATGTTTCCTAATAATCTGTTCATGCTTTAGCTTAAATAACAAGTGTCAAAAAATGACAGCTAGCAGTCTGATTAATCAATTAGTCTTTTTTTTACTGTATTTCAAACTCTCAACTTTTATTAGGTGGGAAAGCTGCCAGGGAAGGAAACTCGAGAGTAGTGCATTTAACCAGCAAGACCGGGTTTTTTTCTGAATGCTGGTTCTTTCTTCCACACATATCACTGTACAGTCAATGTAGCCTAGTAGATAAGGTGCTGGACTTGGACCTGGGAAATGAGGGTTCAAATGGCCCCTTAGCCATGAACTGTCTTGGTAGTCTTGACCAAGTCACTTTCCATCAGCAACCACACACTCTCTCCGGAGAACTTTTCTTTTGTTGATCTGCCTTTCTTTGTTATTGACTGCAGAGTTTAGAATCTCCTTCTACTGGAATGCCACTGGAATTTTCTTTTAACTGGATTCTTATCCACCACTGCTGAAACTGCTTCTTTCCCACTTTCTAAACAAAGTTGTGCTTGTATATTAATTTTCATTAGCAAGAGCTTGAAGTTGGAAAGATCAATAAGGTTCACGTTTACCTGCACCAAGGTTAGTTGGTAGGAAAGCAGCCAAACCCACGATTTTAAATTTGGTTCCCCAGATGTTAGATGTGACCTGAGCAAGGTAGTTGTGCTGGAAAAACAGAAGAAAACAAATGGGTTAAAAACTTACTTTACTTACTCCCCGTCAGGTTCATACATCACAGACACACACACACACACACACACAGGGTGTCTTCACACGGACAGCACCCATGCCTCTGTTCCGCCTCACCCCCGGGCAGGCTGTCCGTTTAAAGGCAGCCTGCCAGTTGTGCAGGCGAAGCAGAGGCAGAGCAGGCTGTCTGTGCTCCGGAACATCCAGGAGCTCCACCAGCGGAGTGGGCAGCCCAAACCTGGGGCACCAGCTGGAGACGGGGCTGAGGTCCATCTGCTCAGCAGACAGCCGCAGCAGCCCCACTCTCAGCTGGGGGTTGCCCTGGCAAAGCCACAGAGTTGCAGACAATTCGCCCGCAACTCTATGGTGTGGGGGAGGGCACCACGCAGGTAAGATTGTGGGCTGCGGCAGCTGCCAGGTCTGTTTAAAATAAACCCAGGCATGCTGCAAGTGGGCAGAAACCAAGATGTACCCTCGGACTTGCTCTGGGGTTGAGTCCCCCTCCCACGCCCATATGAAAATACCCAGAGAGGTGTTCTTGATTGCTGCCCCAGTTCTGTAGAACTCCCTTCTCCTTGGAGGTCTGTCTAAGCCTGAGCTTCTTCCAGAGACAATGGACATGTGAGAATAGAATTTGACATGTGAGAATAGAAGTTGGGTGGGGATTCTTGGAGGGGTGTGTGTGAGGTTTTTAGGGGACGTTTGTATTTTATGCATTTAATAATTTCTTATTTTGTAAGCCACCTTGAGCCTAAGGATAATTAATTAATTAATAAAAATAAATAAATAAATAAATAAATAAATATGCATTTATGTAATATATTTTATTCATGGATCCTAAAGTACTATAGCAAGTACTTTAGATAGATAAAGCTGATGCAGAGAGAGGCTAATTATTTGCCCAAGATCAGGAGGGGAGTCCATGACAGTGCCACAAACCGTCCCAGATCTCCGAATGCCCAGCCTTGTGCCTGACTCTGACAAACCAAGAGTTACAATTTGGGTATTTAAATAGAGAGAAAATGTGATGTGAGGAGTATGACACAGATCATCCCAGATGGTGATGAACAGCACAAAAAACAATGATCTCCCTTCATTGTCCCTGATGGGACAAACTGTGGGATGAGAAAGAAGACAGGAATCAAAGGGCCTGGACCTCTACTCAGCCAAGATGATAACAGTGATGGTATTACAATACCACTCTCAAATTTACAAAATTATACTAAATGGGGGACTAGAAACTAACTTCACCCACATCAACAAGCAGCTACAGACACATCAGTTACAGCTGTAAAATTAAAAAGGCTTTTAAAGGATTGATAGTTGAAGTAGTCACTTTTAAAAAGTCATCACTTAGCAACTATTACCACACAGCGCTATCCGAGATTCCAGTTATCCACTTCAATACCCGTAGATAAATAACTGGTATCTCAGATACCACTGGGTAGTAACTGGGTCTGTAAATGGCACCTTTTTCATGTTGACACAGGATATATATGGCAAATATAAAATAAAGATGGTTGCCTCTGGAAAGAAAATACATAGTTGCTAATAGGTCAAGTAGTGATAAAATCATGCAATACCTGAGTGATATCTTCTAAAGGAAACTCTCTACGAGTTAGGCTTGGTGAACCAATAGAAGGTTTCCTTATTGGTAACCTTGGAGATCTTGATATCTCTTGAGCAGCTCGTGACAACTTTGGAGATTTACGGGCTTCTATATTAATTCTGCACACAAAGCCAATAGTTAGAATGACCAGGAATAAAGAGATAGGCATACTTAATCTGTCTGTTTATTATGGGGTGCCAAGTTGTGGCTGCATAATTAAAGGTGGTGTTCTGAAACAGTCTTAAAATGACAACTTAAAATACAACTTTTTCTAAGTGAGTGATCCAATGGTGTGAAATTTAATGTGCGCTTAAGCATTAAGAGTATGAAAATGTTCTAAGTCATTTTGGTTTGGTTTCTGTCTATAACTTTTTCTCTAATTTAAATTTTGGAACTGGCTGGAAATTTTCCTTGGTTGTCAATGGCTCTTCTCAAGCTACACTATGTAGCTATAGAAGATATAGGTATGTGTATATATAATATAGCTATATAAATGATAAAGGGGTGTGTTTTTGGTAGATCTGGTGCCGTGCTGTAGTTTATTCGGAGTTAAAAGGTAACCTTTGAGCTCTCAGGGATTACAGACACGGCAGATACCAATCATAGGAAGTTAAGTGTGTGCAGAATGTTTCGGACCCTAAAATCCTGCACAGATTTTTTAGCCTGTCTGCTGTTATGTTAACGGAAGGTCTGAATGTCCTGAGGATGTGGCTACTAGTGTTCTGTGGGTGCAGCTAGTCTGTGGTTAATTTTTCATGAGTGTGACTTGTGAGCAGCTAGCATGCGTCTAGGATTCATGCTGTGGAACCTTGGAAGGAGTTTATTGGTTTTAAAATGTCCCTTTGTTCTGGTTGGTACAGACAATTAATGCGCATTGCCAATTTCGATGCAACTTTCATCAGTTCTCCCCCACAGTTCAGTATTAAGCATGGATTTAATCTTATTGTTGTGTTAATCAGTGGGCTGCAACTTACACTAAGGTTGCAATCATGAGGTTGTTTGGTGCTGATATAAGTCCAATTAAAGTGAATGGGACTTGCAGCAGCACCAAGGGCTAGCACCAGTGGAACACAGTTTCAGGATCATGCTGCAAGTGCTGAAATGACACTTTACAATTATTTTACTTATTATCGAGACAATGCAACTAATTATCTTTTGATTTAAACTGTTTTAACTTAGCACTTTCAATACAGATTCAACAAAATTAAGCAGATAGAAACATCCCCCCATCCCTGCAGCTATGGTTTTGGCAAACTATCATCTACATTTTCTGCGTGTCTAGTGGGGAGCAGATCAGACTACGGTATGTGATTTATACACTTCACAGAATATTCTTTCATTATCCTGGAAACATGCCATGTCCAAGTCTTTCTTCTGCCATGATGGGCTATCTGTGTGAGAGACTGAGGCAGGGGACTAGGCCTACATTATTACTGCAGCTAACCAGAGAGAAGAAAATAACTCCTTTTGTTTAATTATACAGGGTGCCGTGGCAGCATATGGAGCCAGAGAAAAGGAAGGAGAAAATGCCTAAGCACCAATTACCTGGGAAGTTTGGGTGATTTGCTAGCTCTAGTAATTTTTGGAGATTTCTTTGCAGCCCAGTCATCGCTGAGTTCGATATCGCTGGAGTCTGAGCAATTGCAGCTGTCAATCACGGTAGAAATCAAGCTGTTTCCATAGATTTCATCTGTCAAGACAGCCCCACCAAAATTTAAGAATAGTTTTAGAAACTGGATACCAATTACAACTGTCAATCATCAGAGAGGAAAAATAAAGGTAGGAGGTAAGAAAGAAGAGCCGGAGACTAGCTTACATCAGCTGGCAGATGCCTTACAGAGACTGAAAAAATATCTGTGGCTAATTAGTGATCAATTTCTCACTCATCAGGAAACCAAAAGGTACTTCACTGTATAAACGTGAAGTAAAAGGAAATGAGTTTGGTGTCTAGTCCACAGGGGGAAAGATTTTCTTTAACAGGACAAAACACAGCACTGTTACTGACACCTTTGTGGCTGTTTGGGACCCTAGAGCTGGGACGGTGGGGGTGGGTGGGCAAATCTCTTCACTTTGGACAAAAGGAACAGGGGGTGAAAACAAACAAGACAGAGGCTCCGCAAACCGCCCCTGGGGGGGCCACGGCAGCCACTAGTCCCTGGGTTGGTGCGCAGCACAGTACAAATGTTCAGGTGAACCAAGGCAGGTGGAGAGCTGTCCCACCGACTGCACACCACAGGTAGGGTGGAGGAACAGAACACACAGGCAGGCAATCCAGCCCTGGACCCACCCCACTGCCGACGGGCCGCACTGTCGAGGTTGGAGGTGCTGCGAGAGGAGCTGCAGCATGTCACGAATTACTAGTCACACGACATCGCAGCAGTGATCCTCGCCCTCTGGCAGTGAGTTGTACCCAGGACCACAAAGTGGTGGGAGATGGTGCCGGCCACATGGGGAGAGGCAGAGTGGGCGACTCATTTCTGCATATCGTGGCAAGTGCTCCTCCGGATTGCAGAGATCCTCTGTCCATAGTTAGAGAGGGAGCAGATAGCAATGAGGACACCCATACCTGTAGAGCAGCGAATGGCCATCGCCATTTGGATGCTCAGCACACTGGACTCCTGCCGCTCTGTGGTCCAACAGTTCGGCGTCAGAACATCCACTGTAGGTGCCATCCTGCTGCAGTTTGCGAGGCTAGTGAGGCCCTGCTGCTCAACAGGGTAGTCCACTTGACTGACCCCCCCAAGGACATGATGGAAGGTTTCTGGGTGGGGGTGTTCCCCAACTGAATTGGAGCAATCGATCGGACCCACACCGCTATCATTTGCCCGCCGTATAGCCGGGATGAGTACATGAACTGAAAGCAGTACCACTTTGATACTGCAGGCGGTAGTGGACAACCGTGGCCAGTTCATGGATGCGGTGGCCGGCTGCTCTGGCTGGAGCTATGACATTCACATCCTGCGGTAGTCCTGTTTTCTTTTGCCTGATGCGTATTATTTATTTATCTATCTAGATTTCTTAGCTGCCCTGTCCTGCCAAGGCAGCTCGGGGCGGCTTACAATAAAAGCACAATAAAAGCACACATAATAAAAAATACAATATAATAATATAATTTAAAACCACAAAACATAGGCAGAGCCACAGACACCCCACATCCCCTCAACTCCCCCCCAATCCCTCTCACCAAACGCCTGGCGGAACACACAGGTCTTACACTGTCTTTGGAAAGAGGGGCAGTCCGGAGCCAGACAGACCTCCATCGGGAGGGAGTTCCACAGTCGCGGTGCAGCCACCGAGAACAGCCCCCTCATCGTCGCCATGGGGGACTCCGAGGGAGGCATCTCCGGCCAACTGCAGGGGCCGATTCAGGATCCAGGGAATGAGGCGGTCTTGCAGGTATGCGGGACCTAGGCTGTTTAGGGCTTTATATGGGAGACTTTGGTCCCAACATCAGCAGCAACACAGAGGGGGTGCTCATGAAGCTCATAATTCTGGGGGACTCGTCTACCCCCTAACACCATGGCTCATGAAGGCCTACCCTATAGCTCTCACCTCGGAGAAAACCCGGTTCAATAGGCAGCTGAGTGTCTCCCGGTGTGTAGTGGAATGGGTGTTCGGGGTACTCAAACAACACTGGTGATCCATCGTAGGATGGATCGACATCAAAGTGGAAATGGTCCCCCTGATGGTCACAGACACGTGCATCTGTGAGAAAGACAGCACTGCCTTGGAGTACCAGACCAACCACGTCAAGAACCGAATAGCCAGATATAGGATGCCTTGTGTTGGCATATAGGCTGCATGGTCAATATGAACGTGTAAATATCTGTAAATACATTGGAGCTACGCAGGTGTGGATTCAGGAGGGGAGGGAGGGTAGTTAAGCTGTACAGAACTTGTTGCTGAATAAACCGGGAAATGTATGCACCATTATTGAGACATGTTGTTGTGAAGTAGCTACTGTACACACTTGCCTACTGGTTCAACACCACCAAGGAGGGAGAAACAATTGGGTGTACTTATTTTTAATTAATTAATTAATTCACATTTTTCCCTTTCCCTTTCCTTTTCCCGAAGGCTCAGGGTGGCTTTAAAAAATATACTTACATGGGGGGCGCCACTGGGCATGCGCAGGCAGTAGACGCGTCTGCTGAGAGCTCCCTGCACCCCGCGGAGAAAAAGCTGCTAAATGAAAGGTAAAACCGAAACAAAACACTTTTAAATGGGTAGGAACATTAAGAGCCTGCCAGCTGTCAGCATGTGCCCCCCCCCTTCCTTCCTGAGCTTGGGATCAGCTGTGGAGGCTCTGTGGAAGCCGGTGACGCGGTGACGGGGGGATGGAGGGAGCGGGACCGGGAACGTCCCTCAACGTGGGTTGGCTCTGCCCCCCCCTTCACTTTCAGAGTGGCGCTGGGCTGAGCGACGGGCGGGAGACCCGCCCT
This sequence comes from Sphenodon punctatus, assembly GCA_003113815.1. NCBI lineage: Eukaryota > Metazoa > Chordata > Lepidosauria > Sphenodontia > Sphenodontidae > Sphenodon > Sphenodon punctatus. The sequence goes on along the minus strand of QEPC01004965.1, from coordinate 3,959,864 downwards.
GAGCACACCAGACTCCCATCAGGGAACAGCTATAAAAGCTACCGGCGGGACCTGAGTCCCGCGCCGGTAATCACTTGTGAGAGACTGGCCCCTTGCTACCTGACTGTTTCCTTGTTGTTTCTTCATTGATTGTCTTGCGTGCTTGGTTCTTTCGTTCCCCCTCCCTTCTGAGAATTGCGAGTGAGAGTTTGGTTTGTTGTGTTTGTCTCCCAGTGTGGTTGGGTAGTGGTATTGTTGGAGTGGGTTATCCGGGACCTCCTTCCTAGCCGTTATTCCTCCCCTTAACTGCCTCACACCATATCCCCCTTGAGAGGAAGTCCTTTCCCGCACTTGACCTGTACCCCTGAGACCCTCCTCCCTTCCCTTTCCCCTCCCCTCGGGGACTCTCCCTTCTCCCCAGCTCTCCTCACGTGGCTGTGCACGGGACCTGGGGCCTTGTTTATCTCCCTGATTGTGTGTTCACCTCCGTTATTGTTAAGTCCTTGTCTCCTGCAGCAACTGGTTACCTCTTGCCTAGTCCCTATGATGAAAAGGGTTGCCTTCTGATCAAGAGGGAAAGCCCACCTTCCAACCTGAGGGACGCTAGCTTTACCGAGCTAGACTCCAAGCATAGAGGTAGCCGCTGCGGGGCCTGGGATTCTGTACTGTCTTTAATTATATTGTATACCCTGTCCCCCCCTCTTGCCCTGTTCCTCCACTCTACCTCTTCCTATCTCCCACCCCCCCATGACAGAATTACCGCCTCCCCCCCTCCAGGGTTATTGGGGCACTATGTCTTCCGACGAACAAATTCGGGAGCTAATGCATACTGTCCAGTCCCTCACTATGGAGGTTAAGGACCTCAAGGAGGAAAATCAGGACCTCAGGGCACGATATCGGGCCTTGCAGGATACCAGGGAACGGTCCCTGGAGGTCCCTATGGAAGGAGAAGGGAGTGATTCCAAAGGAGCCAAGGGCCCCGCTTCCCAATTAGTCCCTGTTCCCAGAGAACCTAAGGCCCCTCGTCCTGACAAATTTTACAGGGATAGAAAGGCTTGCCAAGGCTTTTTAGTCCTATGTAACTTGACCTTCCAAACTCAGCCTCTCACTTATAGGTCGGAGCAGTCTAAGGTAGCTTATATCGTTGGGTTGTTGGGAGGAGTGGCATTGGATTGGGCCACTCCTCTCTTAGCTTCTGATGATGATCTGCTCCGTAATTATAAAGGATTCATAAAACAGTTTCAATTCCTATTTGACTAGCCCCATCGAATAAGGGACGCTGAGCAAGCGATACTCCATTTGCGTCAAGGGAAAACCCCTTTATTGGACTATATCACCCAATTTAGAAAATTGGCTTTCGATCTTAATTGGAGTGATGTTGCCTTTTGAGCCCTGTTTCGACAGGGACTTAGCGATGAGATCAAGGATCAGGTTGCCTGTACTCCGATCTCTCCTGTTACCCTGGAGGAGATGGTTACCTTATCCCTTCAAATTGATGGGATAAGGTAACCATCAGAGCGGAAGCGAGAGAGGAAGCGGGATCAAGGTAGGGGACTGGGTTGTGGGGTTTCTCACCTTCCTTCTACCCCTTTGCAAATGCCAGGAGGACAGGAACCCCCTGAACCCATGCAGATCGGCGTGGTATGGGGGCCCCACAGCGTTGAGGAGCGGGAAAGATGCCGCTCTTTGCATCTGTGTTTTTATTGCGGTAAGGCGGGCCATTTTTCTCGGGAGTGTCCTGCCCGTCCTCCACGACCCTTGGGTTCAGGAAACGCCAGTGACCGGGGGAGTGGGGGGACCCCCCGGTAACTGATTGCATTTCCCTCCTTAAACCCAATGGGGAGATGGCGCCCCTACCCCAACTGTATGTTCCTCTTGTATTACAGTGGGATGTTCCGTGATCCCTGGTAGTCAAGGCCCTAGTTGATTCTGGGGCATCAGGGAATTTCATGGATGCAACGTACGCCTCGCGCCATGGTATCCCCCATCAGACCCGGTCCTCGATAGAGATGGTCCACACTATTGATGGGTCCCTGCTTAGTTCAGGTCTCCTTGTGATGAGTTCTAGCCCCTTGCAGTGCACTATTGAGATCCACCGGGAGGTCCTCCAATTTGATTTATTTTCTTCCCCTTTGTTCTCTGTAGTGTTAGGGTTACCTTGGCTTCAGACGCACAACCCGTCTATTAACTGGACCACGAAGACCCTGTCTTTTGCTGCTCCAGGTTGTCACCCTCATATCATACCTCCCCCTCCGATAAGTATAACTGCCCCTGTTATACCTTCTCCCCTCCCAACTCCTCCAATACCTGTCCAATATACCGACCTCCAGAGGGTATTTAGCAAGCAGGAAGCCTTGGAGCTTCCCCCCCATAGGTCATATGACTGCCCTATCGACATTATTCTGGGCAGGGAACCCCCATATGGGCGAATTTACAACCTCTCACCTGGGGAGACAGAAACCCTTCGTACCTATATTAAGGAAAGTTTAGCTAAAGGATTTATCTGCCATTCTACCTCTCCCGCAGGGGCCCCCGTTTTTTGTGCCTAAGAAGGAGGGGGACCTCTGACCATGTATAGACTATAGGGGTGCCTATAATCTGGTACGGATCCGAGAGGGGGACGAATGGAAAACAGCTTTCCGTACCCGATTTGGTCACTTTGAATATCGGGTTATGCCATATGGATTGGTCAATGCTCCCGCAACCTTTCAACATTTCATTAATGATATCTTCAGAGATCTATTGGACTTATATGTCATAGCATATCTTGATGATATCCTTATCTTCTCATCCTCATTTGCGGAGCATATACGTCACGTAAGAACTGTCTTAGAACGTCTCCTACAACATAAGTTATACTGCAAAACTAGAGAAATGTGTGTTTCACGCCTCTTCGGTCCCTTTCTTAGGTTTTATAATCTCTTCTAAAGGAGTGCACATGGACCCGAGGAAACTCGAAGCCATAAACCTCTGGCCGGCCCCTTCCACGGTAAAAGCCTTACAGTGTTTTTTAGGCAGTGTGAACTATTATCGCCAATATATTCCTCAGTATGCTGATAAAACAAAGCCTCTTACCGCATTATTGAAAAAGGGGGCTCGGTTTGAATGGGGACCCCATCAACAGGAGGCTTTTACATTTCTTAAACAGGCCTTCATGTCGGCTCCCTTACTACGTCACCCTGAAGTTTCCTTACCCTTTATTGTTGAAGCCGACGCCTCCGATGTCACTATAGGAGCAGTCTTAACTCAGGCCCATGGAGAATCCAGACAACGTCTTCCCTGTGCCTTTTATTCCAGGCACTTGACCTCGGCGGAACGAAATTACCCGATCCTGGATAAGGAATTATTAGCCATTAAGGCAGCTTTCGAGACGTGGAGGCACTTCGTGGAAGGGGGGCCTCATCCAGTACTAGTTTATACAGATCATAAAAACTTATCATACTTACAATCAGCGCGCATTAATAATCCAAGACATGCCCGGTGGGCCTTGTTCTTTGCGCGTTTTTCTTTTTCTATTCAATATAGACCCGGCGCCCAAAATACTATGGCGGATGCCCTGTCTAGGTATCATACCCCGGTTAACAAGGAAAATGACCTTCAAGGACCGATACTTCCACCAAAAACATGTGCCGCAACTCTCCCTTCCTTTACTCAGCTTCAAGCGGTAAGTCAAAAGGAAGTTCCCTTACCTGACTGTCACTGTAAGGCTGGGGTGTTTTATCATTTCCCCCCCAAGCTTAGACCACACGTAATGTGGGCCCATCATGATTCCCCCCTTGTCGGGCACCCAGGGTTTCAACCCACCCTATCACTACTTCGTAGATCCTTTTGGTGGCCGTCTCTATATAAAGATGTTAAAGAATATGTTCAAGGTTGCTGCACCTGTGCAAGGACTAAAATTCCGCAAACTTTACCGATAGGACTGTTGCAACTGACTGAGTGTCCCAAGGGCCCATGGCAAAAGATAGCCGTCGACTTTATTGTGGGGCTTCCAAAGACAGCTGGTTATGATTCTATATTAATAATTGTTGATTACTTTTCTAAGATGGGACATTTTATACCCTGTAAAGGCACGCCTTCCGCCATTGCTACCGCTTGTCTTATTCTTCAGGAAGTGGTTTGCCTACATGGGATCCCTAAAGAAATCGTATCGGATAGAGGTCCTCAGTTTGTATCCCGTTTCTGGAAGGCTTTCTTCGCCCTTTTACGAGTTAAGCTTCAACCCACTACGGCCTATCACCCCCAAACAAATGGACAAGTGGAAAGGGTGAACCAACATATCGAAAATTACCTACGATGTTACTGTACCTATCTGCAAGAAGATTGGGTTGAACATTTGTCTCTCGCCGAGTTCACTTATAATAACAATCCCAATGCTTCACTGGGGACGTCCCCGTTTTATGCTTCCTATGGTTTTCATCCCCCTCTCTGTTTTCCAGAGGCTCCCCTCACTTCGGTACCAGCTGCCGGAGCATTGGTGAATAGGATACGAAAAGCCCAGCAGGCCACTGGGGTGCACCTAGCAGAGGCTTGCCGCCGCTATAAAGCTTTTGTAGATAAACGATGGCGCCCGGCACCCTCTTTCCGGGTAGGTGATATGGTGTGGGTCCGCCGACACCATTATCCCTCCTTATGTCCTTCCGCTAAACTGGACGATACCTACTTTGGTCCCTTTCCAATTACCCGTCGGCTAAATGAAGTCACATACATTGTAGGTCTACCCGCCCACATGAGGATACACCCCTCATTCCATGTCTCCTTATTAAAAAGGGCTCGTAACCCCATGCACGATATTCAGCGGGATTCCCCTGCGCCCCCAATCCTTCTCCCTAGTGGTCCGGAGTACGAGGTCCGAGCAATCCTCGATTCCCGCTTTATAGGATCCCGTTTATTTTATCTGATAGACTGAAAGGGATATGGTCCCTCTGAATGCTCGTGGGAGCCGCCATGAATATCCATGCCCCCCGCCTCATTTGTTCCTTTCACCTTCGCCACCCTTCTAAACCAGGTCTCCGGACCGTGGTGGGGGGTGGGCGGGGACCTGGACGGGGGGGTACTGTCAGCACGCGCCCCCCCCCTTCCTTCCTGAGCTCCGGCGCTTGGGATCAGCTGCGGAGGCTCTGTGGAAGCCAGGGACGCGGTGACGGGGGGATGCAGGGGGTGAGACCGGGAACGTCCCTCAACGTGGGTTGGCTCTGCCCCCCCCTTCACTTTCAGAGCGGCACTGGGCTCAGCGACGGGCGAAGGGAAAAGGGAGAGGTAAAGGGATCGGGAGCATGTGGTTATAAAAAACAGGAGACAAAGACTATATGGCAAGGCTCAAATAGAAAAGGATGGCTAAGTTAAAAGTGTGTACGCTGAATGTAAAGGGACTGAATTGCCCTACAAAAAGGAAAAAAATATGGCAATACTTAAAAAGGCATAAGATCCAAATTGCGGTTCTGCAGGAAATCCACTTGATAAACAAAGATAATGTTAGGATGCGGGACAAAGGTTATGACACTATAGTTTTTGCAAATGCAAGAAATAAAAAGGCAGGGGTATTATTAGCATTTGATAGTAAATAGGCTTTGTGAGAGACAGTATAGTTAAAGACCTGGAGGGTAGATATCTGTTGGTACAGGGAACATTGGCTGGGGAAAAATACACCTTCTGTACCTTTTATGCCCCAAACACGGGGCAGACGCAATTTACACACAAAATAATAGAAATAGTGAAACAGCACAGGCAGGGTATCCTGATCATGATGGGTGACCTGAACAGCCCCCTCACCCAGATGGATAAGTCAGGAGGAGGGAAATTGAAAAAAGGACAAAATAAGATCAGGAGAGACATAGAAAAAGCTCATTTGGTAGACGTGTGGAGGCTCAGACATCAAAAGGACAGGGAATATACTTTCTACTCAAATAGGCATATTTCATACACGCGCATAGATTACTTTTTCATGACTAATGAGGAGTGGGGCAGGAGTAACAGGTGTGAAATTGAAACGGCGGGATTTACTGATCACAGTGCTGTGATGTTAACAGTAAAGACAGGACAACAAAAAAGGTTCACACCAAGAAATTGGTTTTTACACAAAGCAACTTTATTAAATGCATTGAACAAAGAGCAGATAAAACAAGAAATAGAGGAGTTCCTCCGTATAAACGATAATGGGGAAGTCTCCAAGACAATGGTGTGGGAAACAGCCAAAGCATATTTGAGAGGCCAATACATCGCGCTGGAGGCCTATAATAAAAAAAAACCAAAAAGCAGAATTAAACGAGCTGTATCTTAGACTCCAACAGATAGATAAAAAATTGAAAAACAAGCCAAATAGGAAGGGTGCAAAGGAAAGAGCTGAGATCAGGGGTCTGATAGAGACTAAAGAATCTGAAATAATCATAAGGAAATTAAGATACACAAATCAATATTATTATACTAAAAGTAATAAGTCAGACAAAATTTTGGCCTGGATGGTTAAGAAAAGAAAAAAGAGAACACAGATCCCCCACTTACTACAACCCAATGAGGGAAAATACATAGCAGGAACAGCCATGAGAGACCATATAGTGCAATTTTACAAAAAGCTCTATACCTCTGGTAACCCGGACCAAGCTGAAATCAAGAAATATTTGAACAAACTGAAATTACCTAAAATCACAGAAGCCCAGAGTAAGTGGCTTAATGAGCAGATTACAGGGGAAGAGATTAAAAAGGTGATAAAGGGACTCCCTAAAAATAAAACGCCAGGGCCAGATGGCTTCATACCAGAATTTTACCAAACATACGTGGAGCAGATAATACCTATACTAAAAGAAGTGTTTAATGCGGTTAAAGAAAATAAGGAATTACCGGAGACGTTCTACATGGCCACAATAACGCTATGTCCCAAGGGAGGTAAGCAGGGGAAGGAATGTGGGGACTTCAGACCCATATCATTGTTGAACACGGATGCCAAAATATTCACCAAAATTCTGGCAAATCGGCTACAAGTTATCATCCGCGAGATCGTTAGCCCAAACCAGACGGGATTTATAGGGGGGCAGCTGGGGATAGACAACATAAGACGGGCTATAAATATTATATACAAAATTAATAGAGAGAAACAGCCGGCAGCGGTACTCTCTCTAGATGTTAACAAAGCGTTTGATTCGCTAGAAAAAGAATTTCTCATGAACACGCTGAGACAAATGGGATTTGGAGGGGCCTTCTTAGAATGGGTAAAGAGTATATACAAGAAACCGTCAGCAAGAATACTGATAAACGGGGAATTAACCTCATCCTTCGGCTTGGCTCGGGGTACCAGACAGGGCTGCCCACTTTCCCCATTACTTTTTGATTTGGCGATAGAACCACTAATAATTGCAATAAACCAAAATCCAAATATTCAGGGGATCAAGAGCAGATCAGGGGAACATAAAACAATGGTCTATGCGGATGATATGCTCCTGACACTAAAAAATATTCAGACGTCCTTGCCAGAGCTTATAAATACGTTAGAAGAATTTGGGAGTCTATCGGGATATAAAATTAATCCAAAGAAAATGTAATTGATGCTTTTACAGGGAGCCCAAGCACCAGGGGGGGAAATCACAGGACTCCCCCGTGTCACGATTTCAAATAAAAAAAGAATATATACAATATTTAGAAGTAAAGCTCGCTAGAAACACGAAAGACATTTATAAGTTAAATTACTTACCTCTGATACAAGAATTCCAGAATAAACAACATTCCTGGCATAGGCTGGGATGCTCCTGGCTGGGAAAAATAAATATAATCAAAATGCAACTATTAAAAAAAATACTATACACGATTCAGGCGTTACCGGTGCAAATTCCTAAAGAATTTTATCAAAAACTAAAGAAAATAATAAGGTTCAACATCTGGGGGAAAAAGAAACCGAGGGTTCGTAGAACCATCTTAAAGACTGACCTGGAGGAGGGTGGTTGTAACCTACCGAATCTAAAACTATATGGTATGGCCTCAGCATTGAGGGCGGTTAAAATCTGGTATAATGAGGAGAAAGAACCACTATGGCGAGAACTGGAACTGGAGATATTAGGGATTTCACGAGGTAGTGACCTTGTTTGAGGACAATGATAGAAAGAGACTAGGAGGGAAGGAAGGGAGGGACCACCCATTTGCTAACGCTGCCATGGTAGCCTGGCATGGATGCTGCCACAAGATGGAGGCGTTGTCAGACAGGGCCCCATATACCCCCCTAGAAAAGATTGGGCCGGAGTGGAATAAGAAAGAAAGAGAAACATTACAAAGGTGGGGGAAAAAGGGGGAGTTTCAGGGCAACACATCTTTTTGAAGGAGATAAGTTCAAGATCAGGGAGGCACTAGAAGAAACTTTGGAGGAGAAGGTGGAGTTTTGGTTATACTGCCGTTTACACAGTGCAGTAAATAAATCTAAATATAGAGATCAATACCACAGAAACCCCACAAATCTGGAAAGAGTTTTGTTTAATGCCGGATGCCAACAAGGGATATTTTCCATATTGTATAAAATTGTGAAA
>QEPC01004965.1:3930797-3945833 GCA_003113815.1 Sphenodon punctatus | reverse complement strand
CTCCAGCGCTAGAAGGATCCTGTCGAGCCTTGCCGCCATGCCGGGTGTTTCTGTGGCCTCCCCTCCCTGAGGGGGGGCAGCCTGGTGGGATTCCCCTGCCCCCGCTCCTTCCATCGGCTCTGCTATGCGCGCGCGGGGTGTGTGTGAAGCGTCGGGAGCTTTCCACACTCCGGCGCGGCCGGTCCTTACCCCCGCAAGCGGTGTAAGGACCCAGAGCGGGGGGAGACTTACTGAGATGAGGCTCCGCGGCACCTAAACCGCTGGGGTAGGCCACAGCCTCTTGTCCCCGGAGACCAACTGCTCCCCGGTTCCCGGGCACTTTGCGCGGCAACCTGGCGGGCCGAGAATGAGTATCCCTTTTCTGGGAGGGAAGCTTGTTGCCCTAATGCCGCGCTTTCTTCTTTATTGAAAAACCTAACTGTTCAATTTCTTTTGTCTTTTCAGGCGCCGCTGAAAACACCTCCGACGGCCGAAGGCAGAAGAAAAGACTGATCAAAATGGCGGGCAGCTCCACGCATGCGCAGAAGGCTTCTTATTTTTTCTTCTGCCTCCTGACGGTCATCCGCAGAGCTACCCAGCGGATCACTGCCAGGAGTCAGAGGGAGAAACAACGTGCTTGAAGGAAATATATTAAGGAGCCATTTGGGATGGGGGGGAGGGAAAGTGGGAGGTTGTTAAGTGGGGGGAGAGAGGGGTATAAATAGTAATGTGGAAAGTTGGGGGGTATCCACACAAGTAAAGATACTACAGTATCGATATAGCAATGTACGGTACCGTGGCCGTCCGAGCGCAGAAATGAAAAAGGACGGCGAAAAAACGTTTTTGTTGTACACGAAATGTAATGTAAGTTACTGTTGATACAAAAAAATTAAAAATATATTACAAAAAAAATATATATACTTACATGGAGAAGGCCACCAGGAGGACCTAAAATGAAGGGGGGCTGGATGGAATGATGGGGAGGGGACCTGCGGGAGTGGCTGGACTGCGGCTCAGGGAGAGATAGAATGACAGGGAAGAGGGCACAGGGAGCACCAGGAGTGAAGGGGTGTGGCTACACTGACACAGAGGAGAGGGACATTGGGTGCGGCTAGGCCAAGGATGGACTGGGTGGAATGACAGGGAAGAGGGCTCTGGGAACGTGCTGAAGTCCAATAAGGACATCCCCAAGCACCGCTGCAGTGACTGAGGATCCTGTGGAAAAACGGTGAGGCCACTGCAAGCAGCTGGAATGGATGACAAACATCTAGTCCAATGGCAATCAAGCACCTCCCCTTGGCAGGCCCCCACCCCCAACACACACACACGCTTCTTTACATCCCAGGCTTGGAGTTCTGACTAAACATCCAACTTCGCATATCCCTCAATGTATATGTGCATGTATGCATGCATGCCTATTGTGTGATGTAATGTACTCCCATATGGTGTCCCATGGTTTGGGGCTCCCTGTCCCTGATTTCTGGAGCCTGGGGTGTAGGGGTATGCTCCCACTTGGCCTGGAGTAAGGACAAATACCATGGCTGCTATAACAGAAAGCATTATTCCAGGATTCTAGGCAAGGTGCAAACTGTGGTACATGGTGGCTCCCCATCTGTCCCGTTTGTTCATGGCACATACATCTCATGGTCTCACCACCACCCCTCCCCTTCCTGGCCACAGGTGGCCATGTTAGTTTTGGTTCCAGTCCAGCCAGGGGTGGGGTGGGGGATCTTCCACTTCACCTTCTCTTCCTCCATCTGAGGCTGTGCGGCTGTGGGATGGGTCACTGCGGCAGCTGTCAGAGAACTCAATTAGCTGCTGATGGGTTGGGACTGCAGGGCCAGGAAGGACACAGGAGATAGGGCATGAAGGCCTCCTGGCTGTGGGGCTGGCTGCCAGCGAGACCTGGTCAGGCGGTCGACATCCGGGGAGGTCAGCAATTGGGGCCTGCCCCAGAGCAGCTGTTATTGCAGCGCTCAATGTGACCACGTGGGGGAAAAGTCCACACTGCATCCTGACGAACTGCTGTACGATGTCACGCAGGCTGCAGTCCTCCCTCTCAATGGCCATTTGGCATTCCTGTATCTGTTGCAGGTGGTGGTCCCATTGCCGCCTCCCCATTCAGTGTTCCCTGCGGGCCTCGGTGGTGAAGTCCCTATACTGTGTGGCGCACTGCCGACGGAACCATCCGTGTTCCTCTGTCAGCTCCTGGATGGTGTCCTGGATCTCATTTGCCCATCACGTGATCTCCTGTGCCATTGAGTCCATGCCCACAGGGTCTGGTTCTGTTGGGTGCCGGCAGATGGTTGTCGGTGCCAGTACCCGTCCCACTGGTGGACTCGTTGCAGGATGGAAAGGACAGCCGTTGGTTCGAGCCACCTGCTCCCATCTTCCTGGGCCAGTGTTTTTCCCCCAGCTGTCGTGCCTGGGTACCCAATGGCACCCCCGCCCTCCATGCCCATCTGTTCAGCATGCGAGCCCCCACTGTGGTGCCATTCCACCCACTTGCTGCGCCTACCATCCCCACATGATGCCTCTGTGTCATGGGGCTCCACTGGTACCTCCCGCTTGCTGTCCCAGACACCTGTGAACATGTCAACAAATGACATCCATGTTGGTGGCTGGCACTACCTGGCCCTCTGTCCTATGGGTGGGGCCATCTATCCCCCCTGTCTTCTTCCTGCGCATCCCCTTACCACTCCTCGTTTCCCAGAGGCACCGGGTCCTCTGTCCCCTCCACTTCCGCTTGCTCTGGGACTGACTGCTGGCTCACTAGGCCATGGGGATTTGGGTTGAGGGTCCTGAGGGTGGTCTCCATGTTCTCAGAGTCAGACCCTGGGGACATGGCTAGTCACGGTAGGTTGTGTCCCTGAGGGCTCAACCTCCTTGAAGGGAGAGGGAATGGTTGCAGCTGGAGTGGGTGCAGCATGGACTGGCAGCGGGGAATGGGTGCCCATGTGATGGAGGCCCTCGGTGAGGTTGATGCCGGCGAGGCAGCAGAGCAACTATGGACCTATTCATGCAGAGGAAGGTGTCCAGGAACTCCATGTATTGCTGTTTTTGGTAGCCATGGCCAGACCTAAAGTTGTTGTCCTTAACCTCCTGTTAGCCCCTCCTCTGGTCCTTTGCCCGCTGCAGCACTGGCTCATATTCCTGTGGTATCCAAGCTCCACCATCTGGGTGGTGATCCCTCTGACTTTTGCACAGGTCATACTGGACTTGAGCGTCCTTATACAGGCTGATAAATGCCATTGTCTCCTCCTCAGTCCAAGGGACCTACTTCTGGTGGGTGGCTTGGGGTCTTCTCCCAGTGTGGCAGAGGTCTGCATTCCCAATGCCCCTGGGGTGCCGGTGGATGCCTCTGAACAGGGTGTTGGACACCCACCACATATGGTTGTGCATACTGTGGGATGGCTGCCTTGCCCCCCCACCCCCTCCACTAGGTGCACTGACTTACTATGCTGGACCGGCTGTCCTCCTACTGCAAAGTCTCCCCTTTGGCGAGCTCTTGCTCCGTTGTGGGATGGGTGTTGGGCATGAGCTGCTGTGCAGACTGGGGATGCCCAATGCAGTTATGCCTTCGCTGCCCATCTTCTTTAAGGGTGCCAGGGTCATTTTGTGCGGAGGGGCCATGGGATGTACTTGCTCTGTTGGCTGCTCTGGGCTTTTCGTCTGCAGCTCTCTGGTCCTGGTGGACCTCACCCCAGTGACCGACAGTGGAGCTCATGTTAGCCTGGTTTAGCCCAGGCAGCCAGCCCTTCACCTGGGCTGAATCACAAACCTTTTCTGGTCCACATATACCATAGTAGCCACCGCCTGCCCCAGGGCAGACATGGGGGGTGCATCTGGCAGTGCCTGAACTAACAAGCTAATGTGGGCTACTGTCTTGTTTGTTTTTAGCCATGTACACAGCAATGGGAAAAAAGGCAGCCGTGGCTAGGGAAGTCCTGTTCTCAACAGCACTTATTTAATGGTTAGCATCTCGTAAGTCTCTCTAACTCTCTACTACATTCCCACAGAGGGTTATAGTATGGCTACATGCAGATGACACCAAGTTATTCAGAGTAGTCAGAACACGAGCACACTGTGAGGCGCTGCAACAAGATCTTACAAGACTGGGTGCCTGGGATTGGGGAACAAAACCCTTTACTGTCAGGAGCCTGGGGATGACCCACAGGGAATGGATAGCATGGTGACCTGTTGGGTGCTTCTCCCAGGCCCCCATGACTGGGCACTCTTGGAGGCAGGACCGTTGGTCTGACCCAATATGGCACTTCTTATGTTCTTATACTCCAAAGAACAGTTAATTCAATTTAACTGAAGTAGTACTGCATCCATTTTCATGAACAGTGAACTTCAAACTACAAATTATAAGAAGGAGTTTTTTTCCAGGAGTACATACCCCCCTACTCCCGAATAACATTGGTTTAGCACTCTGTTCATTGAAATAAGGCCCAGTTTACACTGTTTGTCTGAACACTGCCAAAGTAGAGTGGTTTCTTCAATCTAATTTATTGATTTAATTAAATTGAAGTAGGTACTTCAGTTTACCTCTGTCCGTCAAACGTGGCCTGAGAATAAAGGGGAAATAATTACCTCTCCAAACAAGTGCAGTTAAAGTGAGGAAGGACTGGAAGTTCTTACTCTGGGGATTCTGGTTTTCTGTATAGAAGGTAATATTACCCTGCCTGCCTAAATACTTTGCAATCCAAGAAAACCTCAGCACTTCCTTTCTGTTTCCCTCAGTGTCTCTGCCTCACTGACTATTATTCCGGCTTCCTTTGACAGCAGTTTCCTGCAAGATCCCGAGCAGGGAAATCAGGAGAAGGGGAACTATTTTACTCCTGCTTTCCCCTGCTCATGGGAACAGAGATGGAAGGAGGTTAACCTTGCTCAGGAAGAGAGGGATTGGTGAGAGCTCCTGCCATGCTGGTTCTGCTAGGGGAAGAGAAAAAGGGGGTGGGTGCAGGTACCGGCCCAATCAGACATAAGCTCATCCCTGCTCTCTCATACTCCATCTTGGAAGGGAGGAGCAAGGCTTAGGTTTTCAGCTGCAGCTACCCTCCCAGCCCCCAGACCTTGGACCCTCCCCACACTTTTAGAAAGGCTCTGGTGCCTATGTGCTGTGAATAAATAGGGTTTAAGCCTCTCAGGTCTGCATTCTAGAAGCTTTCTAAATGATAACGTTCGACAAATATCAGCAGCTCACTTAAAAGCATTCTACCTGCTTTTCCATCTGTTTTAGGGTCCATGATGACAAACTCTGGCCGCAGTTTGCTGATTCGTCGCCCTTTTAAAATCGGTACCAGTCCCCCTAAGTACTCCAAATACAGTGTGTAGCATGGACCTCCGACCTCTGGATCATCTTCCGTCCGCTTCATAGTGCAGTGAAGCCTTTCATTGCCAGCTGTTGGGTAGCTAACAAAGTCTCTCATATTGTTGGGGTCTGGGATAGGAGGCTTGACGGCAAGAAAGAAATTGAAAGAAAGTTACAAACAATTCTTTCCCCACCCAGAAATGACATGGTGATGAAAAGACCATGCTGTCCTAACACTGGGCCACAGACATAATCATCATTTGTACCGTGCACATGTTCAATTGATTACTCACCAACAAGACAGCATCCTTGCTCTTTTTTTTTTTTTTTTAAATAGTTGTGATAAATGGAAGATAAAAACGTGCTGCATTTTAAAAGGATTACTATGTATTTAAGGCATGGAACTAGGACTCAAGAGATCTGAATTCAATTTTTAACTGCCACAGATTTTCCATGTCATTTTGGACAAGATATTTAGGGTTTTGTTCCTCAAGAAACTTAGTCTGGTGCTTAAGCATTTCTCTGATTAGAAATGGACTATGCACAGATTAAAGCAGTGGGTTTTCAAGATTTTTTTAAAAACTGTGCCCTCCTCTTGCCTTTGGTAGAGTTGAAGCCTTTCATCCACCAAACATACACCTTGCTCCCCCTCTCCGTCGCATTTCCCCTCTCTCCCGCTCCTCCTTGCTACCCCATCATTTTTTAAAATTCCCCCTTGCTCAGCCAGGGTGGAATTAGTAGTACTAGTTTCTCTGCTATGCTCTTTCTTGTGTCCCCCAGAATAGCTTCCACATGTTCCTCACCCCTAGTTTGAGAAGATGAAGTCATCTTTCCTGTAACTAAGTTAGGCACATGCACCTGCATCTTCTCAAACTCATAAATGTATCCTTTTCTCTCCTGATGTTCACCTCTCCCTCATCTCCCCTTTCCTTGTCTCTTAGATTGTAAGCACCTTGGGGGTAGGGACCTGGCTGTAACTACTGACTGTACAGTGCCAGGTACACTGCTTTCGCTATATAAATATAATAATAATAATAATAATAATAATAAAAAAAACCTGGACTAATACTGACTCTATAGTCTCACCTTCTGTGAGGAATAAAGCATGCTAAATCCTTTTAACGTATGATTCAACTCTGCTAAGTGGCTACTTACAAAATAGTATACAGCAGCCTAAATTTAGTTCAGAGTCATCTCTTGTTATCAATAAAGGTTTTTACTGCTGTCTGCTTCTGTCGAGTCAAAGGCCATGATCCACAAACCACTTACTCTGGAGTATGGGACTACTTTGAGTAAGTGGACCGTCCCTGAAGTCTATAGTGTGGCTGCCATGTTGATACAAATATGAGACAGGCAGGAGACAAAACAGTTAAGTGATACCTTTTATTGGAGCAACTTCTGGTGGTGAGTGTGTGCAAGCTTTCAAGCTTCACAGAGCTCTTCTGAGGGCAAGAATAAAGAAGATCAGAACTGAAACCGAGCTACATGCAGGTTAGGTTTGATTAACATATGCTAGCAGTCACTTAAATTGACTAGGGTACCCTGCTGTTTCCCCTTAATGGTACTTAAACTGTTTAAGTTGCCTGTAACCATTTTTCAAAATGGGTATGTGGCAGGGATGGGTTTGCCCAGGGCGAGTCTTGGCAAGATCTGCCCCACATGAGTCACTCAGCCTTGGGGAATCAGTTTACAGCCTTTATTCTCCTTATAGTCCATACACAGTGTCTATACAAAGTCTCCTGACTATACTCCAGTCTCTGGGCAGGTTTCCCCCTCTATCTCCCCCTTTCCCCCATCCCCAGTATACCTCTGGCTCAGGCACATCCTCTGATATGAGCCCTCTTGCAGAGCTTCCACTCAGCGCTGTCCCTTCCACAGTTCTTTTCACTCTGAGCTCTGGCTCAACTTTTATAATCTCTCTGGGTTGGCTCAGCCACACCCTATTCCAGTCGCTTCCACTTCGGTGCTGTCCCTCATGTTGCCCAGTGCCTGCAGCCCACTAGTACCATCACCACACTGGTGCTACTCTCTTAAAGGGCCTGCAGCCCATAGGGACTCTGCCCCGTTACAGGGTACCTTCTAGATCTGTCACTAGCATCCTATTCAACTTAAATGGCTGCTATCATAAGTTAATCAAATCTACTCTTCATTTTGCTCAATTTTGGTTCTGACCAGCTTTATTCTTACTTCAAGGAGGACTTTGTGAGGATCAAAAGTTTGCACACCATCTCCAACAGAATCCAACAAAGCTAAGAGAGTGATTAGGATGCTCTTTTCTTGTGATTCATGAAGTAAATTGATTACTAAAGTTGCAACCATAGGAATATCTCCCTAGAACCAGTGTCTTCAAATCAAGGCTTCTATGGTGTCTAAAAACGGACACCTATGACATCTAAAAACATTTCAGGTTATACCAGAGCTGCATGGAGAGAGGAACACTCTGCTCTGTGACTGCATAATGCAGCCAAAAGAGGCTGAGCAGTTACAATCAGTGTTACCTCTTGGATGGAGTTCTTACACATTTTCTAAAAGGAGCGGGTACAATTAAGCACAGGCTTTTCTACTGCAGACCAACCCAGAAGGCAGCCTCGTAGTCAAAAAGCCTTGTCTTCTGTTTTTAACATGCATCCATGTTAGTCCTTCAGTTCTAGGGGTAGATCACCTCCTCCCCTTTTGCTCGTTTCTTCTAATGGAGAAGCATTAGCTCTTGCAGCTGGGTGAAAAAACAACATTTTCCTTTTACCTTGATTGTTGGTATAAAGGCAGTGGTGAGGTATGAGCACAGCCGAGGAGGCAGGGTAAGTTTGCTGATATCCTTGTCATCCCGCAGACAGCTAGCGATGGTCTGTTGGCACAAGAGCTGCAGACTGGAGACTCTGTGCTCCACTCTGACAACATACAGTGCAGGACCAGAAGCCATGAGCAGTCGCGAATCCCTGTGACCCCAACAGATTGAGATTATGGGACGCTGTAGGAACAAGAGATTGCAAAGCTTAACACAAGTTGTTTTCTCCCAGACACCCATGTGCCAAGACATTTTTCTGCACAGCTAATGCCACATCAAGAAAGGCCTTCCAAATTATAATTGCATTGCTTTACTACCCGGGGAAGGAGTGCACAGATTAGGGTTGCCATCTATGCAAATTTTGAAGGAACACATGAAAAATACATGTTGCAGGCCCTGCATTGGCGCCTAAGGCCACTGACATACCTTACAGTCCACGCATGTTTTGGCTCCAGGAAAGAATCGGGAAGCCAAAACATGCACGGGGTTTGTCAGGTGCGAACGCCCTCCTGCGTGGCTTTGCCGGCAATCATCCAGGAGATTGCAGAGTAGGGGCAATCCACTCTGCAATCACCTCACGCCAGGGTGTGGGGGTGTGTGGACATTCACACCCGATGTACCCTGTGCATGTTCTGGCTTCCATCCAGATTCTTTCCTGCAGCCAAAACATGTGCTGACCATAAGGTGTGTAAATGGTCTAAGGCGCCAATGCAGGGCCCGTATAGGTGGCAACCCTAGCACGGACCAACTGATAACTTCCCAATAACAATAACAACCCTTCATATTTGTACAGCACTTCTCACCCCTAGATCACAAAGCTTTTAAGAGTAGGTGTGGCCAGGTAGATATAAAAAGGAATTTGGAGCTGTGAGACACGGGTTCAAATGTCAGTTCACTGGGCCATGAAAAAATTCTTTCAGCTCATCGTTGGTATAATGGGAATCCTACAACTGATTGACCTACCTCACAGGGATGATATTAGGGTTAATGAGATGATAACTGTCAAGTGCTTTGCACAGTTGGAGCACTATATAAATAGTAAGTGTTATTAGAAAGGCAAGTACACATTCTCAGTCTGAATTCACAGAGGAAATGAGGAACACTGGAAGTAAGTGATTCCTTTCGGATATTACAGGATGGAGTAACAGAGCCAGAAATAGAATTCAGGGCTTGGGATTCCCAGTCCACTTCCCTGTTCACTACTACATTCCCTTCAGAGCGGTAAGTATTGAGTACTTATTATTACTCACATTGGGCATTTTTACACACACCTTAAAGTTCTGGATTTTTCAATCTTCTGGGTTTACAAGTCCACAAGTAAGTTCCGGATGCATTTTTCACACACAAACTGCCCTGAGGCAGTTCCCATTCTTCACACAAACACTGCCCTGAAGCAGCCTAAAGTAGCCGCAGCTGTAGATGTGACAGGCTGCCATGGAAACCAAGTGATCACAGCTGCCTGGAGCAAAGCAGTTTACCAGGAGAACTTTTTATGTACAAAGGTTCTGGGAGACATTCTACGCATTTCAAAGAGCTGGATGTTTAAGATCTGGGTGAGTGATTTAGACACACATAAAGTTCAGGATGTAACAGCAAACATGCAGGAGAAATGTGTGTGTAAAAACACCCATTGTTACAGATGGGGAAAAAGATTCAGTGTGAATTCTCACTACTTGTGCAGCTGCAGTCAGTCAGTAGATGAGCAGTGTCAGCAAATCCCACCTCCAAGATCCTTACTGAGTCCATTGCCCCTTGCTGACTCTCTATTAAGTATTTTTAGACAAAGCACTATTATGACCAAAGTGCACAGACTGCCCTTTATTTACCCATTTGCTTGCTGTCAGAACTGACCAAACCCATTTAAAAAACACAAGAACAAAAGAGTGAAAGGGAACGGGACAGGTTATGAATGGATTGGAAGAGTAAACAATAGGACAGGTCCTCTCCCTTTGCACATTGTTCCATAATACAAGGTCAATAAAGGTCATCTAATATACCTAAGAGCGTGAACATTTAGAACAGGTACAAGGAAGTGATGTGTCAGACCATGTGTCACTAGTGTGAAATTCTCTGCTGCTGGAGTCACATATTGTAGCTAAAGGTTTTTCCACTGTTTCAATTCAAAGACCCCCTTTCTCCATACTGAACTGCCCTGGGCCCCTCTCTCCTCCAGGAACCTCTTCAAGATCAGATTTTCAGCTCTGATCCAAGCCCCCTTGCTGTGCAAGCTCTAGGTGCTGATGGAAAGGGATGCTGCTTTCTGAACAGCAGACTGGCAGGGAGCAGCATGCTTTTTTCCCTCGCCCCTTGCTTTTTTCATGTTGCCCAGCATCCAATAATTAAATTGCCGAAATGCCTCCAAGACAAAATGGTTCCCTACTGTGGCATAGTGCATGTCTCTTAGAGCTGTCTCTATATTGACTACCGCAACGCACTCTACATGGGGCTACCTTTGGTGACGACCTGGAGAATGCAGTTGGTGCAGAATGCAGCGGCCCGTCTCCTGATGGAGACGGGCCACCGTGAGCACATAGCAGTGGTGCTCCATTCACTACGCTGGCTGCCTATAGTCTTCCAGGCCCAATTCAAGGTGTTGGTTATTACCTTTAAAGCCCTCTATGGCCTGAGCCCCTGTGTACCTGTGGGACAGCCTCATCCCTTGCGTCCTGGATCGCCCCCTGCGGTCAGCTGGGGACGCCCTCTTGGAGGTTCCTCAGGTATCCCGTGTTCAGGAGGGCATTCTCAGTGGCCACCCCGCAGTTGTGGAATTCCCTCCTGGTGTAGGTTCGCCTCTCTCCGGATCTCCTCTCGTTTCACAGAAAATGTAAGACCTGGCTGTTTCACCAGGCATTTGGTGAGGGGGACGGGTAGTGGGTAGGGTTTTTTTCTTGGGCGAGGTAGGGTTATTCGGGCCATATTTCATTTTTAAATTTTATGGTTTTATATTGTATTATATAATGTATTTTATATTCTGTTTGCTTATTTTACGCCAACCTGAGCTGCCCTTGGCAGGATGGGGCAGGACGTAAGTTGTGAAAATAAATAAAACTATAAGGGGTAGAAACTGTATTTAAGATTGAGAAAGTGAGATGATCGCTGTCTGCCCCCATTTCCAGGGCTAATCCTGTTTTGAGACTAAAATGACTGGGAACAAAGGTATTCTTGCCTCTTCCTATTTTCCCCCATACCTTGTCTTTGTTAGGCCCTTTTTACATAGGCCGTAGCTGCGTGCGGGGTGTGTGTGTGCGCCACAGCGTGGTTAGCACATGGGTGCAGGCACACACGGGTGCACACACACACACACACCGCATCCCCACACACGGAGCAACCTCCATTTTCCCTGGTTGCTCTGTGCATGGGAATGCGGGGGGTGGGGATGCATGTTTCAGGGGAGCGTACACACACATGTCCCTTCACCGACCGCGGGATTTACACGAAACGGTACCACTCATGCCCATGCAGATTTGCTGCATGGGCATGAGTGGTACCGTCTCGTGTAAAAAGGGCCTCAGATTGTAAGCTCCTCAAGGAAGGGTCCTGTCCATAATTAATGACTATTCAGTGCCAGGTGCATTGCTAGTGCTATATTAACACCAGTAATAAAAATAATAAATAGACTTTGCCAGTCAAGGTGCGTCAAAGTTTGACTGGGCAATGTTACATCCCATCTAACCTACATCCAGTGGCACATCCCAAATACAGTATGATACTATGTGGCCAAAATATCATTGCTTTGTGAGCTCTCAGTGCAGAAGGGATCAAAGAAAGACCACTTTCTACAGTCTGCTTGCAAAGGATCTAGGTTTCTCCTGGTAGACCAGAGTTGACAAATTCCTCTACAGGAGCAAAATTTCTATGTCTCCTAGAATATGTGTCGTCACCACTGACCATCGTTTATATTAGGATAATGGTGAAAAAGGAGTTGTTTCCTGCACGTTTAACAATGCATAGCTGATCACATTAAAAACCATTACAAAAGATTTCCTTCTTCTTCTGAAGAACCAGGTTCTGGCTACAGCTGCGCAAACCCCAGGGCTGAATAGGGTATGTCTTAACCCTGGAAATGACTATGGTGAGGTGCTGTTTAGTGAAGGAATGGGAAGAAATGTATGGAAGGCTTAGACGTGAGTTTTAAAGTGCTAATTTAAAATCATATTAAATTTCTAACCAAATTGCACTGAACATAACTTGAAGGTCCAGAGGGCAAACAGCAACACAAAAATGGTTAACTGTAGCCCCATACCTGTGGAAACACCAAAGGTACATGGATATATGGCTTGAAATTAATCTGGCTTAGGAAAAAGCTTTTCCCCTTGAATTATGACTTCAGAATGTTTGAAAGATGAAAAATTGGGATAAGATTCTTTTGGTGAATGACAGGCGTCAAGCACGGCTGCATAACACCTCTTCAGTGTATAATCTCCAGATAAGATGTAGGATGCGAGCCGGCAGCAAGCTGCCAGAGGGATGGCCGGAGGCTGGGAAGAGCACAAGCAGCTGCAGCGCTTGACAAGTGGGCGGGGTTTGGGGCAGATGATTT
The DNA here is from genome assembly GCA_003113815.1 of Sphenodon punctatus. Classification (NCBI taxonomy): domain Eukaryota; kingdom Metazoa; phylum Chordata; class Lepidosauria; order Sphenodontia; family Sphenodontidae; genus Sphenodon; species Sphenodon punctatus. Next base: position 3,933,212 of record QEPC01004965.1, on the reverse strand, counting down.
CCGGGCTGCCTGGGCGAGAACCGGGGGTGGCCAACGGCCGTGCCAGCAGCACGTGTCGAAGGGGCACGGCCAAAGGGGCGTGCCCTTTGGTTGTGCCCTTCGGGTGGGACCGAGGGCCGGGGCTACGGAATAGGGCTCATATTATAAATGTGTGGTGGGGAAGAGAATTGGCTAAGAGTGCATTGTGCCTCTTGGTGAGAGCAAGAGGGGGAGGAGGGAAGGAATTTGATGAGCCAATGTTGATTTACTACGAGTACTGAATTTATATTGTATGTTGTTGTTATGGGGGTACTGTAATATGTGAACAGGGGATTAAGTGTATGATATATTGTAACGTTGTCCTATAATGGATGATTGACAAACTTGTTGATTATTGGGATTTTTGTATTATTATTGGTTGGAGACTGTTGTAAATGAACCCCCCCTCCTGGTGAGAGCAGGAGGGGATGGGGAGGTGAGGACCCCCCCACCCCCGGTGGCAGCAGGGTGTGGGGAGGATTGGAAATGATGGATTAGATGGTTTAAGTTAGATTGGTAAAATGGATTATATTACATTAGATTGTGGGGGGTGGGGCGATTGTATTGATTTGTTTGTTTATTGATTGTTTGATTGTATTGCATTGACTTTGTTCAGTGTAAGCCGCCTCGAGCCGCATTTGCGGGAGAGAGCGGGATATATATTAAAGTTGAGATGAGATGAGAGGATGAAGCAACTTTCTGTAAGAGAGGATTTTCCCTGCTGTGTCATCAGTTCCTGGTTTGAAATTTCAAGGAAAATATTTAAGACAGGCACACCGTAGTGGTTTCATTAAATCTCAGGTACCACACACGCACTTCCATGGAGGTACAGATCGTTGTCTGACAGATATGCAAATGGAAATCAGTCATAGAAACACACAATTTTCACAGTGACTACTAAGACTGCTTTGTAGTGGAGAATATCACTTTTAAAAGAACTAAGGAAACCCTGTTGTATCACTAAAAACCTATTGCACAGTCTGTCTTAACAACCTGCTTGGGGCAGAGGTTTAGTCAATTCCAAATTATACTTCATTTTAGATATTTTTAAGAGGAGAAAATTCACATGCAGCAGATTCTATATTACGAGACTCTCACTCTTTGGGTACTTATGGTCTCTGGTAGTAGAATCCTGATTTGTGCAGAGATGCCGCAGTGCAAGTCATTTGTGACCCTCGCTCTATCTGGGGACTCAGAACTGGCCAACGCACGGCAGGGATGAACACGCAGAAGGCAAGGCCAGATCTGTATTGATTCAGCCATGGAAAAGGGAAGCACTAGAAGAATCCTGCCTTTTCACAGTTGATGCAGGTTCCAAACTATACTATTCTACATATGTGGAGTGAATTAAACCGTATTACATATCCATACTATAATAAATCATATTCTATAGTATACTCTATCTATAATTGAACAGAAGACATACCTAGTGGTGTGATGTGCTATGAAAGTTTGTGAACACAAGTTTGTGATGATACACTGCTTATGAGTTTTGACCTTAACCCCTCTGGCAATAAGGCAAAATGGGCAGGAGGAGAGAGCACACAGTCTTGGGAGTCAAGACGTTCCAAGTTACAATCCTGACTCCCATGGGCAAATCACTTTGCTTTTGTGTGTCAGTTTCCAATCTAGGAAACTGGACCACCACCACTTATCTCCCAAAGGTGTTGGGAGCATGAGATTATTATTATTATTATTATTATTATAAACATTTATATAGTGCAAGTCATGAGCTTGGTGCTGTACAGAAACATACAGTAGATGAGGTCCCTGCCTGTGGCTTACAATCTAAAAGACAAGGAGGGGGAGACAGGGAAATGGGACAGTGGGAGAGACAGGGGAGAAGACAAACAAACATTCAAGCGGATACGAAGTCTCAGGTGTGTGTGATGGCTTGGTTACAATCAGGTTGGTTGCAGCAGTCTACAGAGGAGAGCAGACAGTAAGTATACGGGGGAATGACTAGCAGGCATTGGGAAAGGCAGCGAGGAAAAAGTGGGTCTTGAGGAGGGATTTGAAGGAGCAGAGGGAGGGGGCAAGGCAGATAAGGGTAGGGAGGGAGTTCCAGGCATGGGGGGCAGCAAGGGAGAAGGGTCGAAGGTGGTTAGGTGAGCAGGAGAAACGAGGGAGAGTGGGGGAGGGGACAGAGGAGGAGCGGAGAGCACGTGCAGGAGTGCGTACGGAGATTAGGTCCGAGAGGTAAGGGGGAGCTAGGTTGTGCAGTGTTTTGAACATGAAAACCAGGAGTTTAAACAGGATACGTTCAGGAATAGGGAGCCAGTGGAGAGAGAAGACAAGAGTCTGCACATAGCTTTGTCATTTTTCTCACCCCAGAGTTCTTGTGCTGCCCCTGCATCTGTAGGTCTGTTGGACTCCAGCATTTTCCTTAGGCCTTGT
>QEPC01004965.1:3905684-3929425 GCA_003113815.1 Sphenodon punctatus | reverse complement strand
AAGGCAGCAGAGAGGTCAAGGAGGACAAGAATGGAGTAGTGGCGCTTAGATTTAGCGACAAGTAGATCATTGGTGATCTTGGTCAGGGCAGTTTCAGTAGAGTGGAGTGGGCGGAAGCCGGATTGGAGAGGGTCCAGGGAGGAGTTGGCAGAGAGGAGGTCCAGGCAGCGGGAGTAGACGACACGTTCCAGGATCTTTGAGGCAAAGGGAAGGAGGGAGACTGGCCGGTAACTAGAGGAGTCAGATGGGTCCAGGGTGGGCTTTTTGAGAATGAGGGAGACAGTGGCATGCTTAAAGGCAGAGGGGAAGGCGCCTGTGGAAAGGGAGAGATTGATGATGTGTAGAAGTGGGGGGGCAACAGTGGGAGCAATAGAGGTCAGGAGGCCAGGAGGCGGGAGGGGATCATCATCTCTACAGTGCTTAAAAAGTGTGACCATTTTATTAATTATTTATTATTATTATTATTATTATTTCGTATTAATTACTTATATAGCACCAGCAATGTGCCTGGCACTGAACAGTTGTAATCTGAGGCAGGTCCATGGTCCAAAGACCTTATAATCTAGAATTATGTAATTAAACTCTTTCATAATATATGCACACCAGGAGACAGAATTAAGGGTAGTACAGGTAGTCTTTATACGGAAGTTTTCAAATTTTGGTGCGTTTGACCCTGCAGCCTTTAGAATATTCTTTTAAACCTAAGGTTGGGGGAAGTTTTGGTTTTTTGTTTTATTTGTACATTTTCAATGTAGTCTTTTTGTCGATACTGATTTGTCCTCTGCTTTGCTGGCATTTTCAAGGTAGCATTTTAGACAGAGAACTCTCTAGTGTTCTTAAGGTTTAAAACTAAGTGTTCCTTCATAAAAGATGTGAAGGACTACATGCATGATCCCATGTTCGCTGTGTTTCCCCCATTGCCAACAATGAGGAAAACGCAGAGAACAGGGTACGTGGCTACAGGAATAAAAAATGAGCTACCATAAAAAATGTTTATTATTGAGAGATTGTAGGGGTGGAGGGAGAGGAGGGGAAGAAGTCAGATTTGACCTCTTGCATTTATTGATGAAACAGCATTTCACAATAGATGCCCTAACACATTTCCCCTGATGTGTGAGGATCTGGATTGATCATGCAGTAAGTCACTTATCAGCTTTCCACACAGTCTATCCAAATATTGCTCTGGAAATCATAGGGGGCTGATGGGTAAAATTTCCTGTCTCCTTGCTAAAGCATTATTCTTATTTACTGATAGTGGGTTCAGCCAGAGTCAGCCTAAGTGGGTCCCTGCGCAAACAAGATTGGCACCTCTTGCAGTCTGGTCCTGAGACTCCCATAGGTTAAAATGGGACTCCCAGGGACACCGTGAGAAGTGGCAAGCCCACATGCAAAGTCCCTGGTGGGCTCTCTCATAGCATGGAGTCCTGCACAACTCCACCAGCTGTGTGTACCTAAGGACACCCTTGGGCCAACAGTAAGGAATAAATGCTCTGGTTAACTATACCACATATACCTGAGAAGTAAGAAATAGTGTTTCTCACAGCTGGAAACTGATTTTTTGCTCAGCACAAAAAAAATGGAGCCACAAATGTAGGTGCTTCTGGGATCAGACAACAGTCTCACCAGATTTTATAGGGATAAGAACATAAGAATTGCCATACTGGGTCAAAGCAATGGTCAATCAAGCCCAGCATCCTATCTCCGAGTTGGCTTTGGAGAAGCACTCAACAGAGATCATAACGGAGCAATCCATTCCCTGACGATGTTAGCATATAACATAAAGGCCTCAGATTGGTCATAAACCCAAGTATGATAGAGTTGAGTTTCTACACATCAGTCTAAGCATGCTTAGCTTTAAAAACAAACAAACAAACAAACAAACAAACCAACCAAAACACCCCCAACAATTTCAAGATGATCAATGCTGATGTTTTACCAAGGAAAAACATTGCTGGTAAACAAGTTTTTATAAAATTGTGGACACGGGATTAAATCAGAGATTTCCAAACTCTGGGCTGTGCCTCACACCATCTATAGACGAGGTAATGATCCTGGCCAATATTTGATATACTCTGCATGTCTTTGTTGCTTCTAGGATTTCAGGATTAAATCTCAAAATGGAGTTGGCACAGGCAAGAAGTTTAGGAAAAACTGAGTTAGATGCTTTGATTTCAGACACTAACTCCTTTATACCCGATGTTTCCTCTTTAAACAGTAACCCCAGCCTTGCCTGACAAAAGGACCCTGTGAAGTCCAAAAGCTTGCATACCTCCACTGTAGTTGGTCCAATAAAAGATATCACTTTATTGCATAAAATTATTGGAAAAGAGAAAAGCCAAAGAAGATTCCTTTATCTACCAAACTTTTTGACTAAGAAATTGCCTGCATACTAGCACATATTCATAAGCACCGTGCACCTGAATGCCTCAGAGCACAGAACATAAATGATGTAACTCTGTAAAGAGAACATGAATCTCAAGATAGTCACATCAAGATGGTTGCTGGATATTTCTGTTAATCCTAAAGCGCTAGAGACATTAAATTCTAGTTTCAAAAATATCACTGTAGAAAGAAAAAATTGTCATATTTCATCCATCTCTAAACAAAAGCACTGCAGCCTTCCTGTCTATTATTGGGTTTGTGGGGTTATAGTCTAAAAAATATTTTCATTGATTGACCGTATTCTTGTTAACAGCTTTTTAGCCTTTAATATATTCACTTCATACAAGTGAGCACTGTTGACGTTTTTATTGAACCACACTTGCTATCTGAGCTGGGCAGGTTAGGGACTTTATTTAGGAAGAAGGGGAACTCTTTCAATATAGTAATTTTCACATCTATTCAAGCTCTGCTATGGTTCTCAACTTGCCAAGGGTTGGGTTTTTTATGATGCTCTAGGATGAATGGCAAGGGAGCTGTGAGCAATATTCTATTATTTTTTTCCTAGCATACAAAAATTTTTTGTGCATGGGCACATTTTTCAAGCCTAAGTGCATGCGTACCATAAATCATCTCTACTTCCTGAAATGCATACGTTTGCATGTTTTGGTTTATATACATTTATTAAACTTTAAAATCAATTAAAATAAGATTGTCTACCTTTGAGGCTTGCTTAAAAAACCCCAAAATGTTTAAAAAACGAAATCATCTATGTATAACATTGCCTCACGTACACACTAGATTTCAATCCCTGACCTACAGATTTCCTTTTCAAAGGTGTACCCAGATTAGCTATAGAAGCAACTGCTGTTTTTTTCTTTAATTCATCGCTAGAGAAGGACTTTGCACACTGCCCAGTATTTAAATAGTTGTTTGTTAGGCTGCTGCAGCAGCATTTACAATGTGCTTGGGTAGTTAAGCCTTGGGGCAGCCATGCTAAGAGTCCTGGGTTCGATTTCTTTCATAACCTTGTGTTACCCTTCTCTATAATAAACCGAGGTAACAGCTTCCAGTGCCTTATTTGATAGGACAGGGTGACGGTTGAAAAGAAAAAGGGTGAGGTATACTGGAAGCTTAGTCACAGGGTGGTAACACACATTATGCTGGCCCGTTCTGGCCCACTTGGCCCAGCGCTGAATCCTGCCTGCCTGTTCCGAGCCTACCAGATGTGGGCCCAGTTCAAACTCTGGTGGAGCTGACGGCCCAGCTGGAAACATGGCCCCAGAATGAACCAGCTCCACGGTCCGGCTGCACAACCTGCCCAGGCGGGCCAGAGAGGGCTGAACTGGGCAGGTGCATCTGTTTTCACACCTGCCCATCCTAACATGGGGAGAACGCTATGGCAGCCAGCCACGGCCAGCCAGCCACATGCCACTCCACACCCACTCTGCCCGCCTGGGTCAGACCACAAGGATGTGTGTTTCCGCCACCAGAGCTGACCCGTCTGGGGGTAGCCCCCCACCTCTGGGTGGGATGACAGCAGCCTGTCATGTAAGTTAACACCCACAGATTCAAACTTCCAGCCAACTGTACCACTGCTTAACCAACAGTCCTCAAGGGTCAGGAGTTCTGTAGCAGCCCCACTCCCGATCTCTCTCTCTCTGTCACACACACACACACACACACACCACTGCATGGGCCCACTGGGCTATGTGCATGTTGCGCTGGAATAAAGTGTGGTGGACCAGAATCCATTATGCTTGCTTTGCTGTGTGCACTGCAGTTTTATTTATTTATTTATAAAATAATTTAACACCCTGCCCCTCCTGCTCCAAGCAGCCCGGGCGGCTTACAACACATTAAAACAGTATTTAAAACACATTAAAACAGTAAAATCATAAAATACAATAAAAAGGGAGGCACCAAATCAAACTGCCTCCCTCCCCCTCCCCCCCTACACCCCATCTTCCTCGCCAAAAACTAGGCAGAACAGCCAGGTTTTACAGATACGATGGAAGGAGGGGAGATTCGGGACCACCTGGGCCTCCACCGGGAGGGAGTTCCACAGTCTAGGTGCGGCCACCGAGAACACCCTCTCCATAGTCACCCCCGTGGGTCACACAGGGGACCTCGAGAAGGGTGCCCCCAGCAGACCACAGAGGCCGCTCCAGAGCGCGGTGGTCCCGCAGGTAAGTCAGGCCAAGGCCGTATAGGGCTTTATAGGTCAAAACCAATAGCTTGGATCAGGCCTGGAAGACTACAGGCAGCCAGTGCAGAGCCCAGAGCACTGGTGTAATGTGCTCACGGCAACCTGTCCCTGTAAGTTCTGCCTGGTAAGGGGACGGGTCTAGCTGCAGTCTCCGTACCATCACCATAGGTAGCCCCATGTAGAGTGCGTTGCAATAGTCTAATCTCAAGGTAATGAAAGCATGGATGATGGTGGCCAGGTCACTATCTGAAACATACGTCCGAAGCCGTCACACCAGATGTAACTGGCGAAACGCACTCCTCGCCACAGCCCCCACCTGGAAATCCAGGTGGAGCTGCGGACTGAGGAGCACGCCCAGACTACAGACCTGGGATACCAGTGGGGCTGACCCATCAATGATGGGAACTGCCATATCCACTGCCCTTCCCACCACCACCATCACCTCCGTCTTGTTGGGATTCAGCTTCAGTCGGCTCGCCCTCATTCAATCCCCAACAGCTGCCACACATCAGGTAAGCACCAAGACTGCCGGGTCTGGGTCAGATGAAAATGAGAGGTAGAGTTGGGTGTCATCAGCATATTGATGACACTACACCCCATACCGTCTCATGACCTTGCAAAGTGGTTGCATATACACGTTGAACAAGAGTGGGGACAGAACAGAACCTTGCAGGACACCAAAGGTCAGGGTTGGGGTTGTTACTGCTAACTGTGATGAAGCAGGCCATGTGGCCCCTTTAAGGCTAGCCCACCCATCACTGTGGCCCCACCCCTGTGAGGAGTATAAAAAGAGATGGCTGCAGAGCAGAGGAGTCTGGAGGGAGCTCCAGAAAACACAGGATCTCCCTGGGAAGCAGCACAGCCTGGGAGCTAGCCAAAGTCCTGAATCCCAGACTTCTCATGAAGTCAGTTGTCTCATGAATTCCAGACCAAAGGGAATTTTGCTGGAAGGGCACTGGGAGCCAGGGGGACAGGGCTCGTGCCTCTGATGTACAAGTAACTGAAAAAGCAAGCCTTGTATGACAATGACTCCTGCTTAACTTAAGTGATTACGAGATATATTCTGCACGAAGTTACCCCAACCAAGTGGTGTGTCATATTTACGTTATGGCAATGTGGTACGTTAGATGCCTCAAATCAAGTTAGAACTCTACATTATTTTTCTTTGTTTCCCCCACATCCCTATTTTGTGATGTGATGGAACCTTAGCTTTTCTAAAAATTAAAACAAAAACAAAAAAACCCTCTCATCTTTGGCAATGTAAATGTAACCCTATTAAAACTATAATGATCAAAGTCATTATCACTGCAATTATAGGTCTGCCTATGTGCTTGCTAGTCACAGAGAGCACTGTTAGCTGTGCTCCGTATTAAATGGGCAACCTTTGGCATTGCAGGTAATGCCAGTCTGTGCTTGTATTTGAAATTTGGAAACGTTACTCTGTGGATTCCACAAGACGCCTACGTCTGTGCAGAGTCCCCAGACAGGCAAATGTTTCACACCAAAGCAAAAACAACATATTTCTGCTGTTAAACTAGTTCTGCTCTAGGTGTAAAAAAGCTCTGTCATCTTGTCAGGAATGTTCATGTTAAGTCTCAGTAGGGGCAGGGGGACTCTGCTTTTCCCACAGTACACACACATCTTTCAATATATCAGAGGACTCATGAACATGATAAAAGCTCTCAGCAGCGAGTACCCAACCCAGTTACAACACAGAAACCCTGGTATTTCCAGGATACAGCATTTCTGCTTGTGTTATTTCAAACAATGGAGGTATATTGCTTCTTTCACTTAAAGGTAACTTGTCACCACATGGGTACTACACATGGGTACACATTCAACCTTTAGCCTTTAGACTTTTTAAAAACATGCCACAGCTGATAACTTGAAGTTACACTTCTAAGTTGTGTTGGCTGAAAAGTTTCCGTACTGAGGCAACATTTCAAACCCCAGTCTACTTGAAATGCTTTACATTTCAGTTTTGATTGAATGAGGCTTTGCAGGGAAAGCCTGTCAGAAAAAAGACAAGTTCTCAGTCCTGAACAGCTCTGAGGATTTGTTATCATGTTCAACTGCTGTTGATAACCATAGGCTAACTAGGAGTTGCTAAGCTATGGCCTATCTTACTTGTATACTTAAATTTCACTATCTACCTCTAAACTGCCTTGTTACTATTTCTGTGAAAGTATAGAGTCCCACTGATACATTAGAATCACCCAATAAACATCTTCCTCCCCAAGAAGTATTTATTTCAATGGATGTAGGAGAAAAACTACTTTAAACACAGAAGTCAATGAATTCAAAGACTGCTTGTGAAGTTAAACATGTCAGTTCAGATGTATAATTCACAAGTTGATTCTTCCCTTTTTGTCCCTTTTATCCTAAATTTCAGCATGTTACTTTTTTTTTTACCATTAAAAGTGGAACCGTGGGGCTTAAAACAAATACGTTATCACAGTCTCACGCTCTCTCTTATAAAAGCTTCTCGTACTAGGGTTTGTGATGTGAAAATCTCTTTTCTTCCCACTCCTTCCCTTTTAGGTATCAATGATCAATCCTGTAAAATCCTGTTACACCGTTGAATGCCTTTACTGATTTTGCTGGCACTGCTGCTCATAAGGTGAAATACTGAGACCACTGAATCAGACTGTCTGCTGTATCTTTGTAGCTGACATGGAAAAGCAAATGTCACATACCATCTTTTTAGCAATACCAAGTTCTTACCAGCTCATTATAGCAAATTATAGTACACTGCAGCATGGCAATATTATATGATTAAATGAACAAAGAAGGGGGCAATGGAATAGCTATGTACCTTTTCTGGCACCTTCCCCTCTTACTTTCAACACCATGAATCAAAAATTTCACCTAAGTTAACAGAAATGCACAAAATCAACATGAACAGAGAAGACACAACACTAATTTTAAGCACCTAAATCAGGAGTCAAGTGCCTTTTTACAAATTTGGGTGCCTGGCTTTTGATGTCAAGTATGAGTTGGTTATGGGCTGAGGATGAGATCTGTATCTGTTGGGGGCTGGGAGTCAATAGTAGGAAATGGATCATTCCATTTTGATTTGTTGTGCACTTCTCTGAACCAACCAAAGTTAGTCAGAGACAGGAGGCTGGGCTGGGCTGGCTGCCTGGTCTGACCTAGTATGGTACTTACGGTCTAAGCTCCTTATTAAAAATTATCAAAACTAAGATATTAAATTCTAAGCACATTGTATATTTTTACCATAATGATATGGTACTAATAAGAAATACATCCATGGAAATATGAACTATTACATCCACTTCTCTTCTGGTATTGCAGAACATGTAACCATTATTATTAATAATAATTAATGTGAGCATCTATAACATCTCTTTAGTCATGTTCTGGTCTCAGAACACTTTTAAAAAATAGTAAGATTCACACCCCATGGAAGTAGCGTAGATGATGTTATCCCCATTTTCCTAGTTAACAAATGAAAAGGGGTGAAGTTCCCTCCTTTACTGGGGTCCAGCACAAGGTCTCTTCAGCACCTACATCCCATGTCTTCTCTATTATCTGGACCCTGATGCAAGAGGATATGCAGTTCTTGTGCTGAATTTTATTCAGGTGCACCAGAATTTGATTGGGGGTGGGCAAAGAAGCTTTCCTACCCCCTTTCTGATGTGGTGGCATCTGCTGTGAAGCACTGTGACATCATGAGATTCTGAAGGGGCGGGGCCATATCAGAAGTGGGTGGGAGAGCCCTTTGCCCTGCCATTTCCAATGTCACAACTCTCCATAAGTGGTGGGGCCAGAGTGCCTCTTTTGCCCTGCCCTCGCATCCATGCCCATATGGGCAAATTACTTAACTTAAGACCATATAGGTATGTGTGTAGTAAAGCTGAAAACAGAAACACAACATCCTGACAGAGTTCTCCCTATAAAATCTTTTTTGCTCCATATTAGAAAGACTCATATATGACAGGACTTGTATATGCAATACTAAGGCAACATCAGGTGCTTTTACACGGACAGCACCCACAGCTCTGCTTCACCTCACATTCTGGAGTACCGCCAGTAGAGCAGGCCACCCAAACTTGGGGCACCAGCCAGAGGTGGTCTGTCTACTTGCGGACAGCCACTGCAGGTCTGCTCTCAGCCAGCAGGGGTTGCCCCAGGCAATGCCATGGAGCTGCAGGCGGCAGCCTAGAGCGGCGGCCTGTCCATCCACAGCTCTATGGTGTGGGGGTGGGGAGCACCATGCGGGCAGGCTACGGGTCTCGCAGCTGCTGAGTCCATATAAACCTGGCACAGGCAGGGCTACATGCGGGGGTCATGAGGCTGGACACTCCCAGAGCAGGTCTGGAAGGGTCACCCCTGGGTCTGTCTAAAGACACTCATTGTCTTGCATATGTGAGACGATTATAACTACCAAGAGGGGAGGATGGTCTTATGGTTAGAGCACAGGACTCTGATTCAGGGTATGTGAGTGAAACCCCAGTCTCTGCCACAGTCATTGAGCATTGCACTAGGAAAGTCACTTGATTTCTGCGCTTCAGTTCCTCATCGGTAAAATTTGGATAATAATGTTTCCTTTCACCCTTTAATTTTCTTATTTATTCTGACTTTAATATTAATTTCAATGGCAGTAGACAGTTTAAAGAATTCAGAGGTTTGAAGCTTTACACTTTAAGGACTCAGGGCAAAGGTGGTCTCCTACTCGTGTTTGTACAGTGCCTACAAACAAAAACAGTCGCGTCACTAAGCTGGACAGAAAAAGTTGGCAGCAATGTGCACTGGGACTTTGCCAGAAGTATGATTTGCAAGTGACGGCCAAGTGCTACCTCCATAGACCAGACAAACGTGTAGAAAACAAGAGGGTGAAAATATTGCAGGACTTTTAATTCATTACTGATTAATGAAGCCCATGATAGAAAATTAGGTGATATTGCAGTTTCTATAAAAAAAGAAAAAGAAAAAAAAGAAACAAGTTTCATTGCAGACTTCTTTCCTCTGTATAGTATGACTGTTTCCTTACCAGTCCAAGGAAATGGGAATTTTCTTACCTGTGAATTCCTGTTGTTCTTTCCAGCAGAATGGGCAGCCTGGACAGACGGGTTATGGTCCTCCTTGCTTGCTGTAGACAGGATTCAAGGTGGACAGCCCCTGCCAGTAGGAGGAGACAACCCTCTTCCCGGCTCCCCAGTACAGGACTATCAAAGCTACTGTCTTACAAAGCTTGTAAGACTAAACTTCATTTAAACCATGAAATTGATTATAAAAAACCTAACAATTCTATTACAGGAGAAGAAAGGAAGACTCGATAGAAAAACTGCTTTCCCTGAACCCAAATCTCAACCCTGAACTATAATTGGAATCTGTAACAGGTGGAGCCAGGCTGCCCATTCTGTTTGAGAGAAGACTGGGAATTCACAGGTGAGAAAATCCCCATTTCTAAGCCATTTGGCTAAGGTAGACTTAGGAACCTTTTTACCTCTCCTACGCACCCCAAAGGCCATAAAGATGATCTAATCTAAAGCAACTGGTTCTGAGCAAATATACCTTTAGGGACCTCCTAACATCTAAGGCAGGGGTGGGGAACCTTTTCTGCCCTGGGGGCCACAATGAATATTAGCACAGGCTCTGAGAGCCACATAGAGGTTGGAGGTGGGGATGCTTAATGGGTTTATTCAAGAAAAGGAGGGCCCAGATCATGGATCTGTGCCATGGATCTTTCCCCTAGCTTTGTGTGCATGCGCTGCTTCCTGCTCTGTTATTATGAGCTCAGTTTTCCAGTGCTTGGGGGTGGAGAATGGATCCAAGGACCAGATCCAGGCAGTGGAAAGGGGCCACATAGAAACTTGCTGAGGGCTGTATTTGGCCCCTGGGCCTGAGGTTCCCCACCCCTCATCTAAGGTATGCCACTCCCTCGCCTTCTGAGTCCTTGGATTTGGCAAAAGGATGGGAGACAGACTTCTGTATCCCTATGGAAAAAAGAATTCACTTTCAGGATAAAGGTAGGGTCTAAGTGGAGGTTAACCTGGTCTTTATGAAGGAGATGAGAGGGCCCCTAGCTCCGAGACCCTCCTAGCTGATAAAATTGTTTTGAGAAATAAAGTTTTAACTGACAAAAAAATAATAATTAAGGTACCTCACTCACGAGCTCAAAGGGGGGGAGACATAAGTGTCCTGAGAACCACGTTCAGCCTCCAGGTTGGGAAACAGTGTTGGACCGGTGGGCAGATGAGATGTGCCACCCTCAGAAACTTCCGTATGAGGGGATGAGAAGATAACCGAGTTACTTCTGTGCAGGTGATGATGCTACCGAGGGCAGCCACTTGTCTTTTCAGTGTGTTGGCACTGAGCCCCTTCTCCCATCCTACTTGTAGGAAGAGGAGGACTTCCCCCACTCTGATGTCTTTCCACAGCCACTTAGGCTATGACTGGTACACCATTCAGAAAACCCTGACCAAGTTGTGCCATACGCTTTATTTGTGGATGCTCTGTGCAATGACATGACTGTATCTAAAAGGTTGCCCAAGTAACCCTTAGATCTCAGGATCTCCCTTTCAACAGCCATGCGGTTAGATAAAGAATCTGTGGATGAGGATGCATGATCAGACCCTGAGACAGAAGGTCCAACAGCCAAGGTCTCCTAGGCCAATATGAGGCCACCAGAATGAGCTCTGCTCTTTCCTCTCTGACCTTTTGCACATTATGCAATGTGCAGGACTCGAGGGATGAGTGGGAACAGTGGAAAGGCATAGAGCAAGTTCTTTGGCCATGGGTGTGAGAGGGCATCCACTCCCTCCACCTTCAGGTCTTTGGTTCTTGTCATACACCTGCAAACTTTGTGGTTCTGGCCAAGGTGGACAAACCTACTGTTAGGCTTTGAAATTTCTGTGCAATCTGTTGAAATACTTGTGGATTCAGGGACCATCCCCTCAGGTCCACCCTCTCCCTGTTGAGCTAGTCCACTTGCATGTTTAGGGCTTCTGCAATGTGTACCACTTGATGGAGGCAGGCTAGGTGTTCCTCTGCCCTCGTGAAAAGAGACTCCTCCTCCAACTGGAGCAATCTGAACTTGGAGCCCCCCTGATGACTGATGTATGCCATTGTTGCTATGTTGTCTGTTCACACCAGGATGTGCTGATTATGAACCATCAGGGAAAGTTTGGATAAAGCTAGACTGACAGCTCTGAGCTCGAAATGATTTATGTGCAGGGCTTTCTCTTCACAGGACCAAGAGCCCTGAGTGGAGGTGTTCCCCATGTGGGCTCTCACCTGAAGTTGCTCGTATCCATGGTGCGCACCATCCTCTTCAGGGCCCTCAGTGGCATGCCTTTTGAAAATCTGTTCAGTGCTAGCCACAACAGGCTCCGCAACAGGCTTCACCGCTGGAGATAAAGATGTCATGAGATGAGTTTGGGTCGCTATCATGTCCTGGAAGGGTGTTAGTGTCCTCTTAAGTGTTATCAAATGCACGTGGGCTCAGATGACTGCGTCCAGGCACAACACCATGGAGCCCAGGACTTGGGCTGCGAACATCATGTCTGGCCTGGTTTCTGAGTGCAGGCAGTTCACCATGGAGACTAGCTTCAGGATTCTTTCCTGTGAGAAGTACACTCTGTTGCTTCTTGTGTCCAGTAGAACCCCCAAATGCATCAAGTTCTGCGAGGGGGATAGCTGGCTCTTCTCCCTGTTGACAGGGAAGCTATGAGACTCCAGGCAGTTGATCATTGCATCCAGGACATGGAGGCCTATTGTTCCGTGAACTGCTGAAGTCTATCTGGGCCCCCTATGTGGGCTGTTGCTGGAGGGAGGGGTGGCCAGTCAGGAGAAGGATTGCCCAAAGTTGCCTCTTTTGCACTGTCTCTGAACCGCTACGGAAGTCTCTGTGCTGTTGTCGGCCTCTCTGGCCACAAAAATACAGTCTGGGACGAAATGGCTGCTTAGCTGTGGGGGCTGAGGTGTAACTCTTTTTTCTTGTTGGGCTCTGTGGTGAGTGCCTTGTCCATTGCCTCCCCGAACAGCTTCCCCACCCCCTCCTTGGAAGCGAGACACTGCTAACACTTCTTTGGGTGATATGTCTACCTTCCAGGATCCAAGTCAGATTGATTGCTTGGTCACTATATTGGTTGCCATGGCCTGAGCATTAAGTTGTACCATGTCAAGCATGGCATGCAATGCAAAAGTTGTGGAGGATAATTTCTTAAAATTGTCTTTGGACTCTACTTTCTTCCCCAGGTATGTGGCCCACATGTACACCACCTACAAAAGCTGGACGCTGAGGCTCTCAGGGCTTGAGAGGAGGCCTTGAAGTTTTTTCTTAGCACTACACCTCAACCTTCCTCTCCATGGGGTCCATAGGATAGCCCTCCCCTTGTGCTGGTAGGGCCACCGATTTTAACAGGTCTTCTGCCGCAGAATCCACTTTAGGTAGGCTAACCAGATTCTCCTGGGTTTTGGGTAGGGAGTAAAACCACTTAGCATATTTGTGAAGGGTCCTGTACCTAGGGGGGAAGCCCCTTCCTCCTAGATAGCATCAAAGTACAATTGAGCGAAGGGCATCTCTGTGAGTGTGGCTGTGGGTCTCGGAAAGGCTCTTTTATTTTCCTTTGGAGGTTCTACCCCCTGGGGGGGGGGGGGGGAGGCAACTCCAGCTGCAGTTCCGCTGCCACATTTCCCAGGGATTTACTATACTGCTCTGGTTCAAAGAGCCTGACTCTAGAGGGATCCCCAGGTTTGTCAGGGATTTCCCCTTCCTCCTTATCCGAGTCCTATGGGGTGGAGCCCTGGGGGGTGGTCGATGAGGAGAACCACCTCCTTCTCTGGTTTTTCTTATGTTTTTTACCCCTCCTCCTCTCCTGTGACCTTTTTGATCGTGTTTGATCTCTTAGAACAGTCCTTGCCTCTTTTGTCCNTCCTCCTCTCCTGTGACCTTTTTGATCGTGTTTGATCTCTTAGAACAGTCCTTGCCTCTTTTGTCCTTTCCCCTGTGGGCTGGGGGTGGGTGGGTGGGAGGGTGTGTGTGAGGCAGACGGGGAGGAGGAAAATGAGGAGGAAGAGGAAGAGCAGAAGGATGAACGAGAGGACTGCCTGCTCTGAGGGTGCTTGCCCTTCCCACAGGTTGGGCTGCATCCCCTGTCCCTTATCAGAGAATGACTGGGCTCCTCAGAGACTCCTCCATCGGGGATTTCTTCCGGGTTGCTAGCTGTGGAGCTGGGTCCCTGTCACCTGTGATTGCTGTCAGCAGGCCAGGTCAGGTGGCCACTTGCCTGCCCAGCCACAGGAGCACAGGGCCTGGGAAAGAGGGCTCTCCACACTCCATCTCCCTGGTGGCTAGGGCTCTGCAGACCCCCATGACTCACCGCTTTGGTGGCTCTCTGGGGCTCCAAGGAGGGCTGTTCCCCACAGAGCTTCCTTTGTTCCCCATCACATTATGCCTGCCCTTACTAGGGAGCATCCAGCCGACCCATCTGCTGGGCCTCCAGCCGCTCAGCTCCATGTGAGCCATGACAGTGTGGGATGGGCGGTGCAGTGGCAGTGCTCAAAAGCGCGTGAAGAGGTAAGCTGCGGCCAAAGCTGCGCTTGTCAGCGGGACCGCTGAAGCCTCTGCCGGGCTCCAACTCTCCCACACTACAGCGGGAATCAGGAGGAGCGGCTCCCAGAGGGCAGACTACCTCCCCACTACAGGGGGTCTAGAGGCTGAGGAAAGGCTAAGCCTGGATGAATAGGGGAAGGTACCCCCCTGAACCCTGTTGTCCAAGCCAACAGCCCCTGACTCCCAGGGGAGAAAGGGGTGGAGGAGCAGATCCTTAAAAAGGGAAGAAGAAAAGAAAAGAAAAGGAACTACCTAAGGCCTAAATGGGCTATGAGAGCCCAGGATCCTGTCTCTGATCTCAGCACAAGGCAGGACCACACTGGGGAGCTGGGAAGAGGGTTGTCTCCTCCTACTGTCAGGGGCTGTCAATCTTGGATCCTGCCTACAGCAAGCAAGGAAGGACATAACCCGTCAGTCCAGGCTGCCCATTCTGCGCTGAGAGAAAGACTGAGAAAAACTGCAATGTTGAGAATGGAAAATAATGGGGCATAAAAAAATGTAAGTATAATACCTATCATTTTTTAGTGTGCCTTAATCTCTCAATGGGATATCACAACGGCACTGTAGAAATTGGAAACTGGCTTGGTTATAAGACCATGTGGTCCTTAAGAAAACAACACTGACTGGTACTTCTAGAATATGGATGAGGATGATGAATTATGATGGTAAACTCATTGATACTTTGGTCAAGTTTAGACCTGTCTTTGTAACCAAGTTGCTCCAATATCCCGGGTGGTGGTAGATATTATTATTATGGCATCACATGCTGAGGACTGCACAAGTCCAAAGAATGAAAACTCATTCAAGACAAGAGCAGCTTGCACTTGCGGGTACTTGCAACTTCTCAACTTCATTAATGTACTCCTGTCTCTCCCAATGTCCCCCTCTCCTTTGCCTCGCCTCACTTGTCTCCCCTAAATTGTAATCTCCCCGAGGCAGGTCTGCTCCAATTAATGATTGTCAAGAGCCAGCAGGGACATTGCTGGTGCCATATGAATACTACATAATAATAATGTGTTCCTATTTTACTACATAGGGAGAAAGTAACAAACAAATTCCTCGAGTATCATCATTATCAGAGTTAACTTCAAAAATATCCCTTACCTGCACAGGTGTCTCCAATGTGTAGATATGTTCTCCACGGACATTATAGAACTTGACTAGTGCGCTTTTCAGAATGGAACCTCCGCTAAGTTCAGCCAATTGGCTTTGCTTTTCCATGCCTGCTACAGCCAGCAAGTCTCCCTGTGTGCACCACTGGACCACTACATCTGAAATCAAAAAGATAAGACACTTCTGGGATAAGGACACTGACCCACCTTGCAAAACAAAATAACTGTCCTACACATCTTTAGCAAACCAAAACATAACATTATACAAAAACTAAGTTATCATTGTGAAGTGCCTACCAAGGTCACAAACTGTAAGTGGCAGCAAGAAGTAAAATAGCATCTGATAGATTTTATATATATTATACATAGCATTACACAAGCACACATATCTAATTGCTTCTAATCAATAGGAATCCTCCCTAGAGACATTTTATTATGGAAAATGTCCAACCTTTCATTATGAGACACTGCTTTCAGACCTAAGGGCAAAAGCCCTGACCTCGATTTACAGTTTAAAAAATGGTTAAAAGGTAGGCTCATTTATAAACAAAACCTACCTTCCAAAAAAACAACCTGAACACCATTATTTCATGTCCACTATAATGAAACTTACACTCCAAAAAGCATGGAAATTAATTATACTTCATTCCCTCCTTTATTCCAGTTATTAGTCTTCCAATTATTACTTAGTTGTTCTTTCTATTACTGCTTACATTTACACTTAAAATTACAGTTGTTTCTATACATTCTTCCTAAAATTACTTCTTATTTCCATCATTAGTTATTTGTCATTCATTCTATAATTAATAATTCAAACTCACCACCTCAGCATCAATATTACAACACTGCCTTAAACTCTGTCTTTTCAAGTACATATTAGAAGATTATATATTTCTGTAATTAATACATTTCACTTGCTTGAAAAGACAGAGTTTAAGGCAGTGTTGTAATGTTGATGCTGAGGTGGTGAGTTTGAATTATTAATTATAGAATGAATGACGACTAATGATGGAAATAAGAAGTAATTTTAGGAAGAATGTATAGAAACAACTGTAATTTTAGGTGTAATTGTAAGCAATAATAGAAAGAACTAAGCAATAATTGGAAGACTAAGTAAGTATTTATTGAATTAATTTAGACAAGTAATGGTAATTAGAATTGTAAAGCGAATTAATGAGTGGGAAAATAAATAAATAGTCACTGGAATAAAGGAGGGAATGAAGTATAATTAATTTCCATGCTTTTTGGAGTCTAAGTTTTATTATAGTGGATGTGAAATAATGGTGTTCGGGTAGTTGGTTTTTTGGAATGCAAGTTTTGTTTACAAACAATTATATAATGATTTTTTAAACTGTAAAGTTTTTTGTTTGGGAAAATTTCCAAGTTTTTTGTGATGTGATTAATATTGTAATGAGAATATTACAAGATATCACATATGTCAGTTATATATGATTCACTGTATGATGGACACATTGATAAATTATGTCCCATGCTGAGGAAAGGCCCTGTGTGGCCTGAAAGCATGCTTGTTTCCACCAACAACAGTTGGTTCAATAAAAGATATCATTTGAACCACTTTGTCTCTCTGTCACTTGGGACCAACATGACGACCACACTTTATCTCTGAATTGTGATAGAATATATCAAAGACAAGTTTTAGAAAATGCACTTGCACACACCACACAAACACACACTCCCCACCCCGCCACTGGCTCATTCTCCATTCTCTCTCACACACACACCACAGAAACTCCCCCTTTCCCCTCCCCTCAGAATAAATCACTTCTTAATTTTGCTGTTGTTGCTGGAATTTGAATCCTATCCTCTAATGTGTTTGCAATTGTCCCCAAAACTGAGACATGTATTGTCCATGCCTTCATCTTATAAAGTTATTGATCAGCACTCTATCATGCTTCTATGTCTTTGTTGCTCTGTGGGGTTGCAGCATTTTATTTAAGTCTGAAAATGGGTCATACAGGCAAAGAGAACTGAGAAGTACTGGTCTTAGGAAACTTGTAAAAAAAAAAGTTTCTTCAGCTGTAAATTCAAGTTCTTTTTTTAAAATGATGTATGCATCAGTGCAGGCTAAGCCTGGAAACAGATCTTTTGGTCCCTCCCCCTGACCTCCGCCACTTAGCCATGCACATATAATTGATAGGGGAATGTGTCTGCTCCCATCGTTCTTTGGGAAGACTGTCTGCAGGGTGTGGCTTGGGTGCCTGCTGGCAGCAGAAGGGTTGCTGCTGGGAACATAGCCTCCCAGCCACGTGGGGCCAGGTTGTCAGAAGAGCATAGGCTGGGTCTGCGCCCAGTATTGGTCTCTGTGGGTAAAAACCTGTTACTGCTGCCTGGTAGACAACAGCATAGTGTGGATCTGTGGAAGGCCTCAGCCCCATGGGTAGGCAGTACTGTCAAGCTACAGCCCCTCTTGCCCTGCGCTTTCCACCCCATTGCTCAGAGCAGGGGTAATTCACCCCTCCAGATTTGTGTCCCTGCCCTTGTCCATGGTGAACAAGGGGGAGCCTGTACCTACTGGAGAGAAGAGTGCTGCCATGTTCTCTCCATAGAGTTCTTTAGGAAGGAGGAGGTGAGGGAGACTGGAGAACTTTGCCCAGAGATGAGGATGCTGACATCCGCCTGCCCAAGGAGAAAACTCGCCTCTGAATCCAGACAACCCACGAGGAAGAAGGGCTGGGATATCTGGAGGTGGAGCTGGACTCAGTCAAATCCCAGCCTGTAAATCAATACATTGCGTCATCTAATGATTCAGTATATCACACACACGTTGATACATTGCATCAGTGTATGGCAATATATCAAATACTAGTTTTAGAAAATAGACTTAGGAGGCAGAGAGATCAGGTATATGAGTGGAAAGAAAGGTTGATATAAACCTGCCTTGCCTGCCAAAAGACCCTGTGAGGTTCAAAGGTTTGCATACATCCACCAACTGGAATTGGTTCAATAAAAGAGATTGCTATACTATTTTGTCTCCATTGCTTGAATTAAAATTGGCACATTTCCAAATTAGGTTAAAATTAGTGACCAGAAATACATTTTAAATACTAAGGTAGTGGTACAAAACTAGTGACCAGAAATACATTTTAAATACAAATACATGTGCAGCCCTACCTCACCCGGCTCACCACACTGATTCTAGTAGTCTGGTAGTAGGGAAAATTTGGAACATAAGAACTACCGTACTGGGTCAGACCTGTGCCATGTAGTTGGTCCAGAGAACAGCTTTCAATTAGCATTTATGTTTTGAAGCCTAACTAACTTTTGTCTTGCTCCCTGCCAACCTAGAGAATGGCTGCTGTCACAGGAGGGGTGGGAGCTGCTTTTTGGTTTCTCAAAGCAGCAGGGAGGCTGAGTTCCTTGTGCAGGTCGATCTGCTCGGGTGGCAACTAATGGTAAATGGAGAGAAGAGCAGTAGGGGGTGCCCAAGGACACTCTCTTTCTCTCTCTCTCTCTCTCTCTCTCTCTCACTCACTCACAAACAGACACACACATGTCCCAGTACCACCCGTGACTGGCATATGATGGGTCTACTGGGAGGCAGGCCTGTAGCTATGGGTGTGTGGGGTGGGGGGGTGGGGAGACTGTCAATCCCTTTTTCCTGTACAAATAAGATGTGTTCCACGTTTTCCCTTTGTTTCTTGAATAAAATATTATCCCCTCCCCTCGTACCCAAACCCTTTCTATCTATGCAGTCTGTGTAGGCACGCCAACCCCTAGATTGGCATATGATGGAACTTCCTGGCAGTCCAGGCAAACCTGTAGTGGTGTGGGGCTGTAAATAAAATACCCCCTCAAAATAAAATGTGTTCCACCATGGTTCTCCTGGGTCCCAGATTTGGAGGGGGGATGAAGGGGTCCTATGTAAGCCCATATCCTTGGGGAAATCTGGGGTGCCGTGGTCCAGTTTTGGAGGTATCCGTTAGGGGGCTGGGCTGCCACTTCCCAGAAGCGGCAGCCCCAGCCTCTCCAAAAATGGGGGAAAAGTGCCTTTACTGCAAGCTCCATCTCAGAACTTCCCCGGCTCCTCATCCATCTTTGCGCCCAGACTCTCCCAGTGCTGGGATCTGCTCAACGCTTGCGAGGAGGGACCATGTTGAGACCCGCTAAATCTTCATGAGGGGCGCTAGTTTCATACGCTGCGGCTTTCATGGTTTCCCCAGGAAAGCAGCACCTGCGGGATCCGATTGGGAGGTGTGGGGAGTGGGTAGGCCACTTCCAACATGCTGTGGTAGGGGAGGCTGGCTGGGCACTGGAGGGGGGCTGGAGAAGGGGTTTCTCTGGCCCCACTGGACACTTCCCTGCAGAGCCGCTGGGGTGCAGGAAAGAGAGAACCCCTATAATATACTAGGCTCCCCCAGCTGCTGCGAAAGGCTCGCATGGGGGCAATATATTAGGATATGCACTGTGATCTGTCATCCCTGCTGCCAGGTCTGTGCACCTCTGTAGGGATGGTATTTGGGCTTGGAACAGTGGGGTGGGGAGGGTCTGGGAGGATTCATTAAAGCAAGGAAACTCAGTGCAGAAACTACAAGGCTCTTGATGAGAGTGCCGGCTCTTCCCCTGCGCACTGACCCAGGAGTGTCCATGGTGCTTTCCCAACTAAAGTCCCTTCCCTGCTACTGTTTTGTTGCATCGCTGAAGCCAGCAGCCTGAAAGAATTACTAGCAGTGGTGAGACAGCTGGAGTGCTGTGGCAGGTTTTCACACACACACTCTCTCACCTTTCTCTCTCTCACCCACCCACCCATTCAAACTCACACTAAAACAAGAGAGAGCTGAGGCAGCTCCATGTCAATTTCAACTAGGCTGTTCTTTACAGCAATGTCTTTTTCAAGCTGGCCCCACCGCTTGTCTCTGCATAGGAAACAGTGGCACAGCTGTGGGCTCTAGCAGGGTGAAAGGAATCCTGTTCACTTCCGGCATTAACTGCGCATGCTCTGAACAATTAAGAATCAAATTTTCTGACTTTAATAACTTGCTTTCTACTTGACTGAACACTGCCCCTCCAACTCAAGTGACTGCTCGACTGCTCTGGCTCTTTCCATATCAATTTTCCAGGCATAACTCACTAAAATAAGAAAGATATCAGCCCGTGAAAAATCATCTGACTCGGGCAAAATGACATGAAGCAATTAACTTAAAATCATTCATAACTTTAGACTGGCTTACTGAATTCACTTAAAAATTTCCATACACCACCCTACCCCCTAACCCAACACCCAGTACAATTTTGAGACTGCTACTTCAAGCCGTTTATTTGTAGAGGGATTTCAAAATTCCGGTCTCTAACATGTGTCGCCTACCTGAATAATACTCTCCAGCTCTTTGTTGAATAGCGTCAATATTCAGCAAATAAAATGCTTATGCTTCTCAGGTTCTGCTTGAGTCTTGGCAGACTCAGGGATCCTCTGGCTTGGCAAAGATTTCAGAGTCAATGGATGCTTTGTGTGCACAAGGCACATAGTGCTGTGCCCTTAGTAAATGACCCACAGAAGGTGCCACATATCTTTAGAACAGCAGACAAAGTCAGTTATTTTGCGCCCAGGTGAGGGAGGTCAAAGACAAACATTTTTATACTCTAAGAGCCTTAGTTTGGCACAAGTCATTGGAAGGCACTTGTGGGCGAGCAGCTGTCTTAAAATGAACCAGAAAAGGAATGAGAGTTGGCAGAATGGATTTCAAAATTGTTCTTAAGTCATCAACTTGTCATTTTGAGGGACTTCTTTGTGTATTTAAAAAATGGTTTTGCATTATTTCAACTGTTGACTTTCTGATGATATTTCTCACTGGGATTATGCTTCTGTAACTACCGGCGGATGCTTGTTTCCCAGGAGGATGTCTTTTCTAGGAAGAGCCTACATGATGTGCCTTTATCTATCTAATCTAATCTATCTATCTACCCTCCATTCTCTAGCAAAAAGTGTTTCTTACAACAGAATCTAATTTCGTCTTACCTATTTTTCAAGGATACTACAGAGCTGAAAACACTTGAAATACAAAAGCAGACAGACCAATTGCAGTTAGTAACCAGTCTAACTGTACTGAGTTATCTAAAGAGCGGTGTTGTATCTTTTCGGTGACAGTCCTAAAGTTTTTTGGCTTCCCTCTTGTTCTCATGTCAAGAAAAAAACATGGATATTAATGTAATTTATGAAGATTCCTGGATTGAATAAATTTGTCCACTTTACAGTTACCTACTACTTATGTAGGTTTTATTGTTTAGATTGTGTTGCTGTACCTAACACATTAGGCACTTTGCAAACAAAGAAGTTAATACAATCCTACTCCCTCTGTCAGTTAACAAGTTCAAGAAAAACAGATACTAGGTGCCTAGGGTAGAAGGGACACAAAACAAGCAGAGTGATAAAGGAGACGATCAACACCCTTTATCATCAGAGTGATAAAGGAGACTATCTCATTCTGCCTACATAGACTAGGTACTTCTCAGGTCCCCATTACCGTGATATCTGAAGGCCTCAATTTGTGTTTTGCAACATCACTATGACATAGGAAAGAGACTTCAGTGGTCTGGGAACAAGACAAGAAACCACAGTCAAAATTGTAAGAGGGGGCAAAAAAAGAAAAAGAAAAGAAGATGATCCAGGGTAGAAAAAAATGTGGCATTAGCTGCCAATAATTTTTGCATGTGCGCTAAATATGCAAGAGGGCGGGGAAGAGGGCTGGCTGGAAGCAGAGCAGGCTGGGTTGTCTCCCCACCAAAGCTCCTGCTGCTGCTGCTGCCGCCGCCACCTAGAATACCAGCAGTGGGGAGCGGGAACAACCTCAGGAGAAGTCACTGGGTTCATTCTCCACAAAGTTTCCCCAGTGGCAGCAATAAAAGTACCAGAAGGAAGTAAACTGGGAATTGTGCTGCTGCTGCGGTCCACCCTCTATCACCATTTTTGGTGTTGCAGCCCAGGGAAATGGTGGCAGAGAGCCACTTTGGGGGATCCCAAGCGAGTGCACAATGAGAAAGTAATGCATAATGTAGATGCTTAGCTACTACCTGTTGCAAAATCCTTGGCACCTAACAAACATGGGAATTGTCACATTTGCTTACACACCAAGTGGGAGATAAAAAATCGGATGCAATGAAGAAATAAACTCTAAAAGAGAAAGTACAGTTGCTGTGTTGGTTCCCAAAGTAATAGGTGGAGACAAACTAGTTCTGAACAACCCAGTCTGAGCATCTTCTGAAGGCAGTGTAAGAATGCCTATTTATTTGGCCAGGCATTTAACAGGGAGGAGTAAATCCTAGGGTGGGGGGAAGGGGTGTTATAAATATTTTATGGTGAGTTACAGGTTTTATCTCGTATTTTATGCTTTTATGTTGTTAGTCTCCATGAGCCTTTGGGGATAGGGTGGGATATAAATATAAAGAAATACTTCAGATGATATATTACAACTCAGAGGGCCCCTTTGGCTGGGGTGACTTATCTTGAGTTTGATTCAACCCTGCCCTCCTCACTCCCCTACAGGCAATTCCAGTCCCCCTGAAAAAGGGGCTTCTATCAGTCACGCTGAGTTCCCAAGAGCACTCCAGTCCAACCAAAGGTGCCTCCCCAAAGCCCCACAACCTGTCTTGCTCACACCTGTGCTACTGCTTTGGGCTGCATTGGTGGTGCTGGCTGCTCCCTCGTTGTAGGGCTGTCAGTCACTGCAGGCTTCTCTCCAGCTTACAGAGAGCCTGTTTTTCCTCACAGCCTCTCCCTAGCAATGTGAGCTCTCAGCTCCTAGACTGGTCTCTACTCTCCACTCCCCCTACTCCCTCTGCACTCTGAGCATTCTCTCTCACTGGTCTCCCACAGGTGACCATCAAGTGCCTCATTGGCTCCCCTGGCCAGGGTTCCTTAAAGGGCCCACACTGACACAGCCCCACTAGAGCCCTCTCCCAGGTTGTTGGTCCTGCAAATCTCTATGACCCTGTCACAGCAAGCATACAAGCTTTTGGGCCACGCAACGCCCTTCCTCAGGCTGGTAGCAAGTCAAACGTCAGACACGTTCTGATGTGTTACCAGTTCTCGGAAGGGCCCTGTGCCTGAAAGCTTGCATACCCTCACCAACAGAGTTTGGAGGAAAAAAAGGGCATTTATTTATTTTATTTATTTTCATAGATTTTTACCCCGCCCCTCCTGCCATGCAGCTCGGGGCGGCTTCCAGAACATTAAAATACAATAAAATCAATTAAAATTATCATAAATATTATAAAACAATTAAAACAGGACTAAGATACAATATAAAAACCTAGGTAGGTGGGGGAACTAAAACACCCCTCCCTACCCACTAGTGGTGGGACCCCGGGCCCATTACCGGCTACCGGTTCTACGAAAACCAGATTCCCGGATTAAATCCGGTATGCCGGTACCGGATTTATTTCATTGGTTTCAATGGGGCGCTGTGTCCCCATTGAAACCAATGAAATAAATTAATTCCCTCCCCCT
>QEPC01004965.1:3854507-3905137 GCA_003113815.1 Sphenodon punctatus | reverse complement strand
CCAGGCTGGGCAGGGTGGGTGGGGGGTGTCCCCCCTTCCACCCGCGCAGCCTGGACTCGGGGAGGTTTTTTTTTTTTTAAACTTTCTTGCTGGGGCTTTTAAGTTTTTTACATTGCAGCCATTTTTAAATGGCTGCAATGTAAAAAAATCCGGTACCCCAGAATCCGGTACCCGGTCCGGATTACCGGGTCGAATCCGATAATGCCGGTACGCCCGGTACCGGCATTATCGGATACCGGATTCTACCGGTTTCCCACCCCTACTACCCACCCTCCCTCTCAAAGGCCTGGGCGAACAGCCAGGTCTTACAATTTCGCCGGAATGTTAACAGGCTAAGGGCCAGCCGAGCTTCCTCCGGAAGGGAGTTCCAAAGAAATGTAGAGTGAAAGAAGAACTGGCACAAGAAAGAATTAATACGAAGAGAACTGAGCAGACCCCAAATAAAAAGGAAGCTGCCAAAGAGGAGAACACCACTCCTGGGAGGTAGGAAGATACACAGTGCCCTAGCGATAACAACCTTCATTATAATGAACCCTTGGTTATAACCAGGCACCTGTGCTCACTGCGTTTTTCCCATTGGTGGCAGTGAGAATGGGATCCTGGCTATAACAAACCTGACAGTTCCCTACTTGACATTTTGACTATCGTCAATTGCCATTTTAAATACATTTTGCTATTATATACCCTTTACTACAATGAACAGAAAAGCTTAGATCGCAAGACAATTTTCATAGTGAGGGTAAGTATTGTATTTTTATCTCCTTTTTACAGGTAGGAAATAGGCACACAGAGAAATAAGTGACTTGCTACGGTTTGGGGGACGTCACCCAGGAAGGCTGTGGTGGATGAGGAAACTTGGGCAGTCATCCTAATGTTCCAAATATGTAAGGGTCCTGGTGATGTTACTGGACTCCATCTTGAAAAGAGTTGTGGCTGCTCAGGTCCCAGCAGCAGTCTGTGTTCGAGGACGTTTCTTCACAAACAGTGGGATTAAGAGAAACTAACAGAGGCCTTGCACCTCACAATCATGAAAATGTCCTTTTTCTATGGTTCTAATCCAGAAGCATGTGAAAAGGCCCTAGATAGGTTGCTTTTCCTGAGAACTGCCGGGGAAGTCCCTCTTTGATCTGTGTCTGTCTCTCTCATCCCAATAAGGAGCTGGTTTTGGCAGCAGGGATTGAATTTTGGGAAGGTTATTACTAGGGATGTGCGAATGCGGTTCGGAAGTTCAGACCGAACTCAACTAGTTCGGTCAACTCAACTGAACTTCCGAACCGAACTCAACCAAACTGGTCGGTTGAATCCGAACCAGTTCAGAAGGCCCAAAACAGCTTAAAACACCGGTTTTGAATGTACGAACTTAGTTCGGAAGTTCAGAATTTGACCAAACTCGACTAGTTCAGTTGACCAAACCGAATTTCCGAACCAAACTCCATTTTTTAACCGAACCAAATTTCCAAACTCGGTTCTGTTCGCACATCCCTAGTTATTACAGGGGAGAATGGACTGGAGTTGGGTAGGGAATCGGGGGTTTGGTGGGTGGGTTGCCAGGCATTTGCTAGTTAGGGATAGGGTGGCAGGTGTAGGGGTGGATTGGGTGGGGTATTATTTTTTGTTGTTTTTAATCGTTTTTTACTGTTTTTATGATTGTAAGCCACCCTGAGCCTTTGTGGGAAGGACAGCATAGAAATATGAATGAATCTCCCTCTCCACTTACCCTTCAACTGTGAGATTTTAGGGTCTAGACACCAATGAAAAATGAACCAACAACAGGATAGTGGAGTGTGGAGCTAGTAGCTGAATGTGTGTACAGGGTGTCTCAAAATTCATCAAACTGTGCTAGTCAATATGTAACTGACATACTATTTATCACTGTTGCTTACCCAAGAATGTGAAATGCCACATGGGAAATTTTTAAAAATAAAGAGTACTGATAAATAATCCTTCTTTCATATATTAGCAGTGAACTCAACAGAGAAGCAAAGGAATTAAGCCGTGAAAGAAGTGCACAATGCAACAGCTGTCCTTCACATTACAAACTCTGTTCTATAAAATGTTTAGCTGCAGCAAAGCTGATGTTTTGGTTGTGGCTAGCTTCCTATTTAAGGGAATATACCAGGGCCACTGAGAGCCTGAGTGGTCCAGTGGCTAGAACACTGGATTTTTATTCTTTGTTTTTAAGGAGGATTGGGATGGGGTGCTTTCTTTATGAGGGAGGGGGGCAAGAAGACTGGGCTAGGGAGGGAAGGGATGACCCACTTAGTGTGAGGGAGGGGTGCAGCCCTTTGAGAGGGAGAGATCCTCTGGTGACAGAGGAGAATGGGGTGTGTTTTGGGGGGTGGGAATCTCTCTCAGGGGGCTGGCGGGGTGGCCTTCGGGGGAGTCAGTGGAGTGGATCGGGGTGTGTGTGTCTGCAGGCATAGGGGTTATTCTGGGCCGCGGGAACTATGGTCCTTCTGGGAGGCGGGTTCGACCTGTGAGACGGGACAGATGGTGTGTTTCTGTCCCGCTCACCGGCCCCCAAGCAGGTGGTGAGGTGATTGGGGTTCAGAGGGCCCCTGGCCTTGGCTTGATGCTGATAAATGCAAGGCCGGTGGCAAGTCAACTGCGGTCCGAGAGTTGATCCTGGACCAGGTGGCCGACCTCGCATGTGTCACAGAGACCTGGCTGGACACTGAATCAGGGCCTATATTGACTGATCTTGTTCCAGCTGGGTACTCTGTGCAGCATCAGTCGTGGCTGGAGGGACAGGAGGTGGTGGTGGTGTAGCCATTATTTTTAAGGATGCCTGGTCTGTGAGGAGATTTCTTGTGCGACCTATCATGGGTATAGAGGTTTTCCATCTTGGGTTGGATTTGGTTGGAGACAGTGGGGATACTGCTGATATACCATGCACTGACCTGTACAGCAGCCTCCCTGCACACACTGATCGAGCTGGTGTCGGAGGTGGTCTTGCGGTCCCCCAGGACAATAGTTCTGGGGGACTTCAATATCCATGCCGACGCCAGTCTTGGAGGGGCGGAGCGTGAGTTCATGGCTGCCATGGCAATCATGGACCTGTCTCAAAGAGTAGTGGGCCCCACACATGCTGGAGGACATACCCTGGACATGATATTTTGCACAGGCCTTGAGGCGGGGATCCGTTGATGGGGGAGGTGTCAACAGTGCCCTTGTCATGGACAGATCATCATCTCCTCCAGGCGGATCCTGGCACATGTCGGCCCCCGGGAGGGTATGGAACCAGTTAGGTTGGTTCGCCCCCAAAGGCTTATGGAAGCTGGAAGGTTCCAGATAGCTCTAGGGAATGTTTTCTCTGACCTCGATAGGCGCTCACTCGATGACCTCGTGTCCAGGTGGAATATCGTGTTAACGGAGGCCATCGATTGTGTGGCTCCCAGGCGTTCACTCCCGAATTGCTGACAACGCAGCTCCCCCATGGTATACCGGGGAGCTGCGGCAGATGAAGCAGGAAGGGCAGCGGTTAGAGCGGCGGTGGCGTCATTTGCGTACTGAAGTTGACCAGTTGTGGCATAGAGTCTGGTTATGTACCTATGCCATTTCTTTGCTGTCCTCATTGCATTCGCTAAGTCCCGCCCGGCTGAGCTGTTCTGGGTGGTGAGGGGGCTGGTCAGTACGGCCTCCCTTCGCCTGGACGTAGAACCATGAAATGCTCATTGTGACTTGTTTGTGGACTTTTTTGTGGATAAAATCGCTCAAATTCACCACTGTTTTGATGCAACTTTTTTAGCAGAGAATGGGTCAGCGGCAGTAGAAGCCCCTTCTTGTCCTGTTTTATGGGACGTGTTTCGGGCGGTGTCACCCTCAGATGTGGGGAATGCTCTTGGGACTGTTTGAGTCACCTATTGTGAACCAGACCCATGCCCGTCCTGACTTTTTAAGGCTACCTGGGAGACATTGGGGCCTTTGCTGGTGGGGATAGTCAGTGCCTCCCCTGGGGAAGGCAGAGTGCTGGGCTGTGTCAAGGAGGCAGTGGTGTGGCCCCTGCTCAAGAAACCATCTTTGGACATTGACGCCCTTGCCAGTTATCGGCCAGTCTCTAACCTTCCCTTTTTAGGGAAGGCTATTGAACGGATGGTGGCTCAGCAGCTTCAGGGGCATTTGGACTGGGTTAACTTTCTCGATTCCTCGCAGTCAGGCTTTTGTCTGGGTTATGGCATGGAGACTGCGCTTATGGCCTTGGCCGACGACCTCTTCCGTGAGTTGGACCGGGGTCGTTTGATCCTGTTGACCCTGTTAGATCTCTCGGCTGCATTTGATACCGTTGATCATGAGTTGTTGGGGACTTGGCTGCGGGACTGGGCAGGGATTGGCAGGACTGTTCTTGAATGGTTCCGCTCTATCCTGGCCTGGAGAACCCAGCGTGTTGTGCTGGGGAAGTTTTCATCTTCCCACTGGGGCCTCACGTGTGGCGTACCGCAGGGTTCCATCTTATCCCCTCTGTTGTTTAATGCGTACATGCAGCCTTTGGGAGAAGTTGTTAGGGAGTATGGAATGAGATGTCATCAATATGCTGATGACACACAGCTATCTCTCTCATTTTCCTCCGACTCAGGCCCGGCAGTCTCGGTGCTTACCCAGTGTTTGTCTGCTGTGGGGGACTGGATGAGGGAGAGCCGCCTGAGGCTAATTCCTGACAAGACGGAGGTGATGCTTGTGGGGAAGGCCGAGGGAGTGGTGGCTCCCATCACTGATAGGGTCCATCCTCCCCTGGTTTCTCAGGTCCAGAGTCTTGGGGTGCTTCTGGACCCACAGCTCTGCCTGGATGCCCAGGCGGCGGCTGTGGCGAAGGAAGCATTTTACCAGTTACATCTGGTGTGTTGGCTTAGGCCATACGTCTTGGACTCAGATCTGGTCACAGTCATCCATGCTTTCATTACCTCGAGACTGGATTACTGCAACGTACTCTACGTGGGGCTACCCTTAGTGCTGGTTCGGAAGTTGCAGCTGGTGCAGGATGTGGCGGCCCGTCTTTTTGACGGGGACGGGCTGACATGAGTATATTACACCGGTGCTTCGCTCTCTGCACTGGCTGCCGATAGGTTTCCGGTGTTGACCTCTAAAGCCCTAAATGGCTTGGGCCCCACCTATCTGCAGGACCGCCTCACCCTCCAGGTCCTGGATTGACCCCTGTGGTCAGCTGGGGGTGCCCTCCTCGGGGTTCCCTGGGTTTCCACTATGAGGGGGGCATTCTCCGTGGCTGCACCGCAGCTGTGGAACTCCCTCCCGTCAGAGATCCACTTGGCTGACAGCCTCCCCTCTTTTCGCAGACCATGTAAGATCTGGCTGTTCCACCAGGCCTTTTCTGAGAGAGATGGGGTGGGTGGGTTGGGGTTTTATATTGTTTTTAATTATAATCATTATTGTTTATTTTAAAGTTTTAAATGTTTTAAAGATGTTGTGAGCTGCCCCAAGATGCATGAGGCAGGAGGGAGCAGCATATACATTTTACTATAAATAAAATAAAAATAAAGAATTGACTGATAAAGCTTGAACTCAGCATTTAAGGATGCCGGAGCAGGGCTCTAAATAACATTTTTGAAGAGGCTATTTATTTCTATATGCATGGTTTAGTATCCACCCAATATAAGTTCAAAGTCCTAAGTTGTGAGGCTAATCAGGCTGATGTGGTTGAGGCATGTACCTACAGTACACAAGGGAGGGATGTAGCTCATCATTTCTCACTACCTTTGATTTTCTTAGTCGAATGGGTTAGGTACTCATTCACAGCTAGGTGGAGGGGCAGCAGTGATCCAGTTGGATACCATGCTAGACTTGAACCCATGACCTTCAATGATACAGTTGATTGCCTTAACCACTCAGCCACCACATCTCCCAAATCAGTTAGTAACCATACATTTTTACTACAAATAATCACTGGAATGTTCCTGTTCTCAAAATGACTGATTTCTAAATACTGCTTATTGGCTCACAGCATATTAAAGCTGTCCTGTAACTTACTCTTGGTTGTGACAGGAACAACAGAGGCCAGGCCATTCGCCATAATTAATTTAGGGTAAAGAAAGAGTGCAAGTTACAAGTACAAAGATACACATATACATAGGACTACTGTGCCTATTACGAAGGAAGATGAGCTGGTCATTTGGTTCTTAATATCAAAATTGTCTCAAACATATAAAACCAGCTACCACCAGTTCATTTCAAAAGGAACGTCACCGTTGAATTCTGCCTTAATACCAGTAGGTGTCACTGGTGTCAACAGAAATGACTTTGTGAAGTACCAGCTACAAGAGAATAGGACACTACCACACAAATGAAAAAGCCATTACAAAATTAAAGCATAGGAGAAACTGGGCACAGGAAGGGAGGGAGATGTCTCTCTTCTGTACCTTTCAACCCTGAGCGGATGATAGTAGGAGACAAGTCATCATAGTTGTTCATTAGACTGATGTCTCCTGATGTGAAGCTGACTGTGAGTAGTGGTTTGGTGTTCTGCACTGGGACCGGATATGCAGCTGGGCCATCTGCAAAAACAAGAGCGGAGAATAAGAAAAAGGGGGCTATCAAGTTCAAATACATTTCCAGCCATATTACTGTCACAATGAACAGTTTTGACATTTTTGTTACGTCTGGCCATTTTTAACATGAGTAAAGAGGCAAGGGAGTTTTAGGGAACAAACATCTGTGTCCTCTATGTCCCAACAAAAACTTAAACAAAGAAAGGGTTCACTCTTGCAGGTGAGTGAAGTTCCACAAGGAACTTAAACCACTATTTATGCCACTGCAAAGTATTCCTGTCTGAAAATCCAAAATTATTCCCAAACCCATCTTCACATATGCTCCTGCTCATCCTAACAGTCACATTAATTTCATTTGGGGTTCTGCAACCATTGGGTAAATAAGGTTGCTCAGCAGATCCAAGAAATGTTCACAACAGCTCTCGCATAGGTACATTGTAACAAACTTGTGAACGATTTGTTAGCTGCAAGTAATAATTCCCCTGAACTGCACATCAAGGACTCCTGACAAAAAGACCAGGAGCATCGTAGGTGATATACTGATTCACGGGGTGAAAACAGCTATGGCCTGTAATTCAATGCATTTCTGTTTTCCCGCTGACCCGCTACTGGCCCAAGAAAGAGTCTTCCGGATGATCCCAGCCACTCCTTCCGGGCCAAGGGCTGCCCACATGGGCCAATGTGTCTGTTCAGCCCCGTCATCCTCGCCGCAGGCCCTGCCATGACTGCTGGTCGCACATCTGTTACGGGGGCTCCCCACCCAGGGCAGGTGGGTGGCAGGATGGTTTTCCAGCCACGGGCATGTTTGTTCAGTGCCCCTCTCTTACCCAGAGAGTGGCAGCTGCTGTTTCCTGCCCTTCCCTGGGGAGGTGCTGTGCTGCCCGCACGTCTCTTTTCACCCACTGAGAGAGCAGATGTTTGGCCATGGATTGGAGTAAAGATCTCATCAGGTAAAAGCATCTGGTGTAAATGGTCTTGTGTTTTCCACATATTTACAAACTACAGTCCTTTCATTGTTAAAAGCAGCTAACTAGTGGTATGAAAAATGACCTGGTATCGTAGTATCTCCTGGTCAAGGTTCAACAATCTAATTTATTTTATTATTTATTTTAATTTTAAACATTTTTTAGTTGCCTCCCATGCCTACGGCATCTCGGGGTGACGTATAATTTCATACAAACATTCCATAAAAACATTTTTAAAACAACACAATAATTTAAAGCTAAAGCAGGATTGGGAAACAGAATTAAAAAAAAAAAAAAAAAGTGGGGGAGAGCCAAAACCCTAACTCACCCTCCCCCCGAAAGGCCTGGGTGAACAGCCAGGTTTTACAAGCCCGCCGGAATGTCAAAAGGCTTGGGGCCAGGTGAGCTTCCTCCAGGAGGGTGATATTGGACGCGGATCTCCGCCTGGAGCAGCAGGTGGAGGCAATCACAAAGGCTGCTTTCCGCCAGTTGCATCTGGTGCGGAGGCTGCGTCCGTTAGTCTCCAGCCCGGACCTGGCCTCCCTCATCCATGCCTTCGTCACATCAAGGCTGGACTACTGCAATGTGCTCTACGTGGGGCTTCCCTTGTTCCTGGTTCGGAGGCTGCAGCTAGTGCAGAATGCGGCGGCCTGTCTCCTTTCGGGGACGGGTCGTTGGGAGCATATTACACCTGTGCTCCGGATTCTGCACTGGTTGCCAATAGCGTGCTGAGCTAGGTTCAAGGTTTTGGTGTTGATCTACAAGGCCCTTCACGGTCTGGGCCCCTCGTACCTCAGGGACCGCCTCCCTCTCCGCGACCCAGAGCGGCTCCTTCGGTCTGTCGGGGGTGCCTTCTTGGAGGTCCCCCGCGTTAAGCGGGGGGCCACAATAGAGAGGGCATTCTCGGTGGCTGGGCCGCGCCTTTGGAACTCCCTTCTGGAGGAAGCTCGCCTGGCCCCAAGCCTGTTGACATTCTGGCGAAGTTGTAAAACCTGGCTGTTCGCCCAGGTCCTTGGGGAGGGGAGGTTAGTGGGTTTTTATCTCCCCTACCCTATTTATTGTTTTAATGTTTTCCCGGGCCCTGTTTTAATACCTTATATTGTATTTTTGATGTGTTTTAAATTGTTTTATATGTATTTTATATATATATATTTATTGTTGGAAGCCGCCCCGAGCTGTTCTCAGGAGGGGCGGGGTAGAAATCTAGAAAATAAATAATAAATAAATAAATATCTCCCGGCGGAGGTCATCGACCAAGGTCACCATGCTGTCTCAGTGCCATAGCCAGGACAGAACCCAGATTGAAAAGGGTCTAGGAAACCGATGCCATCCAGATGCGCCTGGAGCTGGATTGCCACTGCCCGCTCAATAACCTTCCCTAAAAAGGGAAGGTTAGAGACAGGTCGGTAACTGGCGAGTGCGTCCACATCTAATGATGGTTTCTTCAGTAGGGGGCGCACCACAGCCTCCTTGAGGCTGGGCGACAACCTCCCCTGCCGCAGGGATGCATTAACCACTCTCGCCAGCACCGTCAGCAATGTCTCCCTGGAGGCTTTCACCAGCCAGGATGGACAAGGATCAAGTTCACATCTTAAGATGACTAAGTGCCAAGAGATACCCTTGATGCTTCTGAGAGTGTATTTTTCAATGTTCACATGAACTTTCTTTGTCTTAAATATTTAATTTCCAATATAGCACCATCTGTGGGAGTCGCAATTTAATTTCCCATTTTTAATTTATTATATTTGACAGATGACACAGCAGTCCCTAAATAAAGCAGTTCTAAGGACACAGGTTCAGTATCTTCTGAGTAGTCATGCATGACATAGCTGTCTAGGAGTGGAACTGCTTTAATAATTTGTGAGTTTATTTAAAAAAACACTTAGGGAGAAAGAAAAACGGTCTGTAGTTAGTAATTGTTTTTTTAAAAATAATTTGCATTGTGTTCTTAGTTGAGTAAAATCTATCAAACACCAAGTCCCTCCTACACATCTGTGTGAGTCAAAGGCTTGTCACCTTTAAGAGGTTTCTGATGCACCTTTAAAGCTTTAAAAAGAACACATCATATTCAAATAATCGTTATAAGTAAGTTTGTACTAAGACCACCCACTCCTGATTGACTCAGCATCAGTTAGCATACTTGCCCAATTTCTTGCTTTGCACGGACTCATTTGGGGTTACAATAAATTTTCTTCAGTCCTTGGTCCAAATCTTTTTTCTCATACTTGTAATCTCAATATTTCAAAATGATGAAATATGAATCGTCCCTTGCCTCTTCATTCATCAGAAATTCCCTAAGAAATCTGAAGAAATTGAAAACCTTTCCCTTCTTTTCTCTTATGAAGAGAAAGCTCATGAGGACGTGACACCATTATTGGTGACTGTTACCATACCAGATGAAAGTCAGGGGATAACTTCAGATTCATTGTCACTTGAGCTCTCTCAGGGAACTGCTCTCTCAGGAATTTTGCTGCTCCTCTTACATCCTTCTCTCAAAGGGATTGCTTACCCTGTCTATATGGTAGAGCAAGCCCTGGGTTTTGAATTAAAGAAAACACACTGAATTGTGCAATGTTCTATTCTGGGTTAGAGGGAGGAGAGAGGGCTTTCTTGAGGATCTCAACTGGTAATAAATTTATGCCCTGACAAATGAAGGAGTGTGTTTGCTGTGTTGGTCCCCAAAATAGGTAGTAGAGGCAAAATAGCATAGTGATATCTTTTATTGGACCAAAGGTTTCGGACCTCACAGGGTCCTTTGTCAGGCAGGTCTGTAGTCAGAACTTCAGGCTGAGCAAAGCTAAGCAAGGTAGGTATATAAAGAGACTGGGGAACAATACATCATGGGAAGGGAGGGACAGGGTAGGGGTGGGTAAGTTATATTTGAAAGGGTGGAGGGGAGAGTAGGAGATGGGGCAGGAAAATCATTAATGAAAGTCAAATAAACAATTCATTTCCCCCCTGACTTTTGTTTCCAGCCCAGAAATGGCCAATACCGGCCTTTTCCTTTCCCTATTGGCCTTCCAGGTGCACACTTCTTCTGGAACATTTCCCAGGGCTCAGCCTTTCCACCCCACCCCAAATTAAGCTCTGGGTCCCTTTCTATCCATCCATGGATTAATGAGAGCAGTTTTTATGCGTAATGGATCTCAAGGCTCGTCCCCTGCTCTGACCGTGGTGTTCTGGCACTAGGGTAAGCTCCAGCCTGACCCTACAGTCTACTAGAGATCACAGGACTCAATTTGTTGAGGGTGTCCTGTGAAAACATCTTATGCAAACCTCCAGTGTAAAGTGAAGGTAGTCTAAGGTCAGGGTTCCCTATGACTTGCACCTGCGGGGGCACCCAGCTGCCTTGGTCTGGGGCCCTTTGTCCACTTCCTTGCCTTATCTCCCCCCTCTATATGGTACCTCCCATGCAGGGCAGGCCTATGGAGGTGACTGAACAGAGAACCATCGCTTCAAGGGTAGCAGGCATGGTGAGTGAGTAACAGAGAGAAACAAAACCTCACCCTGGAGATGGCTACCATGAGCAATAATACAGACCAACAATGGGATCTATTTAAAAACAAACCAAGCTTTACTTAAGAAGGAATAGCTATGAGAACTCCAGTAAAGGTACAGGAGAAGACAAGGCAAGTTAGCTACAACAGTCTTACAATTCAGTTACTGGTTAGAGGAGTCCTTCTCTGTGACACTCCATAGCTCGCCAGGTTAGAAAGGTTTAATCCAAGACTGAATCATCCATCCCAAGTTGCAACCCCAGCCCCCACACAGACAGCTCTTAACTGGTTTGGCTTCAGATGCTACAAGACTGGTGCTGGGCAGGGTATTGGGCAGCCTTGACTCCTCCTTGCTCTGGATCAGCAGCCTGCCCTCTGAACATGCCCAGAGAGTGTGGGCCAAGCTTATGGGTAGGCTCCATCAGGCCTCCATTAACTCCTCCTCCCTTGACACCTGTAATAAGGCCCCACTTCACCATGGAGTAAGTGTATACAGGTTCGGTGCCCAAGAAGACTTTCATTCCAGGGTGAAGCTCAATAATAATTTATTTACACCCACATAGTCCATTGGCCAGGCACCAAGCCTCTGGCCAGTCTACAGTCCAAACAATAGAGCCTAGCCCAACCACAATCCCTGCGTAGCTCTTTGCCAACTCACATCCAGGCTCTCTTCAGACCCTCTGGTCCAGACCTCCTTCTTTCCAGATATCCAGGTCAGGAACCTGGGATCTTCTAGACAGCTCCTAGGAGATGCATTCTCCTCAGCAGTCAGGAGCAGACTGACCTCTTCTTCTTGGATGTCTCCATTCTATGCATCTAACTCCACCCACCAACATCCTCTTCCTCTTGGTGGCCATTTTAGGCAGTCCTCTTCAGAGCAGGCGCCATCTTGTGGCCCTCTTAAAGGTACATTAACCTTACTGTGGCACCATGCTGCCACAACACCTGATGTCTTTGTTTGCAGTAAACAATCCCTTGTTATCACCAGATGACTTGTGAGCCGAATAGGGCAGAACTCTTTCAAAGTCGAACAATGAATGGGGCAAAGGCAGACACCCATCTAGGGTGGCCATACATTCCCTTTAAAAGAGGACACTTATGAAAAACACATGGTGCAGGGCTGCAGTGGAACCAATACAGCCCTGCAAAATGTATTTTTCATAAGCATCCTCTTTTAAAGGGGAGGTATGGCCACCCTGAGCAAATGGGTGGCTAATGATTCCTGACCAGCTGTCACTATGAACCCACCTATGTGCATAGCATAAAATGACACAGGAGTGCGTTATCACTCTGTCTGCCCTTTGACAACATGCATGTAGTCTACTGTCCTATGCTGCTGGAAAACGCCAGGCCTACCAAGGAATGATAAATAATGATGCAGATTTACTCTGACAAATTGCTTTTCATCCTGATCGCAAACCAGTTTCTAAAGTTGTCGTGTTTGGATGGGGCAGATACTTAGTGGAATGACCTGTGAAGATTATACAGCAGGTCTGCAGGTCAGTAAGGACCAGAACCCGGGATTCTTCAGACACAAACCAGTGTTCTAACAATTGGATAATGCTGCTTCCTCTAACGCAGAGGTTCTCCAACTGCAGGTCATGACCCCAAGTGGGTTGATAGCATCTGCAGATGAGGTCATCATCCCAATTGATATTTTATATACTTTGCATGTCTTAGCTGCTTCATGGAGGTTTGAGGATTATATTCCATACTCAGCATAGGGTCACATTGATAAGAAAATTGGGTACCACTGCCCTCACGTCACCCTCTAGTCCTACTATCCTAATATCCTATACAGCCATAGAAAATAAACAGATCCAGAACTTGTAAAGTCATTGGGGCAACAGCTATTTTTACATTGTGTGTCTGACTCTGTACAGTAACTAGCACAATGGGGACCTGATCCAATGGATAGAACCAAGAGACATTACCCTGTTTTAAATAATATAGAGAATGATATAGAAGTATTAATAAACATTAAATAAAAAACAAAGGGGAAATTGAAGGCAAAATTACCTTGTGGTGGGGAGTAGTCATCAGAATCTGTGTCGCTCTCACTGCTGTCTTCCACCAGGAAGCTTGGGTAGTTCCAGGACATGCTAAGGATGCCATCTGACTCGTGAAGAAGAACATGCGCCAGCATTCTGCCATGGCAGTCCATGACAATGACCTGGCCATCAGCAGTGCCAAACAGTACCTGGAAATAAGAGAATAGCACCATTAGCAGAAGGCTGAGAAAGGGACATCTCATCCATCAAATGCCACTGATCTGAACCTTGTTGAAATGCACCTCATCAATTAACTACAATCAAAAATGAATACAGTACAAAAGCAGGTGATTCAAGGGACAGTCTCACAAAATTTTGTTAAGAGATCAAGCTCACAAATTCAAGCAATCAAATATTGGGAAAGACAGTCTTTCCCTCCCCGCTCCCTTTTTCATATGCAACCCTTAATTACATGCAATTACCCCTGCTTCATTCAGTGTACAGGATGGATGATGCACAGGGCTTCATTGAGAAGGGCTGTACAATAAAGAAGGATTTTCACTAGGGCACTGAAACACACATCTGATCCCAGGGGCTGTCTCTTTGCAAAATTCCAAATCTCAGAATACTTCAAAACAAACAACTGAAAAGTTTGGGTTAACATTAGCAAGTTGTCTAATTATCACTGACCTTGCTCTCAAAGAAAAATAGGGTAGTTGCTGCGTTGGTGCCAAACATAAGAGATGGAGACAAAGGATATTTTTAGATGAACACCTGCTCCGTTCCACGCCTGGGTGGCCCATCCCAGAGCACTGCAAGTGGAGTGGGCCGCCCAATTCCAGAGCACCGGCCGGGGGCGGAGCTGCAGGCCATCTACTCACAACCCCTGCTTCAGGCTGGGGGTTGCCCTGGCAACAGCCATAGAGCTGTGGGTGGCAGCCTAGAGCGACTGGCGATCCACGCACAGCTGTATGGTGTGGAGAAGGAAGGCATAGCACGGGTGGATTGTGGTCTGAAGTAGCTGCCGCCTTCGTGTAAGCCCACCACAGCCAGAGCAGACCCTGGGGTGGCACCCTCGGAGCAGATCATCTAAAAACACCCAAAGTACTTCAGGTGACACCTTTGTAGTTTATTTATTTATTTATTTATTTATTTAGTCAATTTATATCCCGCCCCTCCTGAAAACAGCTCGGGGCGGCTGACAATTTTAAAACATAAAAAATACAACCATATAAAATTTAAAACAATCATAATAATATTAACAATTTATTATTATTATTATTATTATTATTATTAACAAACATTTATATAGCGCCAGCAGTGTACCTGGCACTTTACAAAGTAATAAAATAGACACGGTCCCTGCCCCTAGGGCTTACAATCTGAGAGACAGGAGCTGGGGGAGAGACATAGGAAGGGGAACAGAGGGAGAGACAAGGGGTCTAACATTCATGAAGATGAGAGGTCTCAAGTGCACGTACTTGGCTTGGTTACGATGAGAATGACAGCAGGCAAGTCCATGTTGCAAGGATAAGGGTAAACCGATCGTAGGTATAGGAATAGTGGCTCAGCAGGATAAAGAGTCAGACAGAGCAGAGCGAAAGAAACATTTAAACAAGGCTAGGCCACCATAAAACAATAAAAAAGGGTAGGAGGAGTTTAAAAACCCATAAACCCCCTCCCCCCTCCCCAAAGGCCTGGTGAGATTATGCATGCTTTCAGGCATGTAAAAATTGCTACCTGTTGATACATGTTGATTTTCTTCAGATGCAAATTTGGAAGTCTTCTGGGATATGAATATTGCAAAGAGACAGCCCCTGTGGGGCCTGAAATCTTGCAAAATCTCATCAACTACAGTTGGTCCAATAAAAGAAATAATCTAAACAAAATTGTCTCCTTCTCTTGCTCTCAGAAACACTTACCCCTAAAAACCCGAATCTAGATCAGAGTCCATTGTACTACACAGAGACAAATCAATCGGAATTCTTCAGCACTAGCTAAGGCCCTTTTTAAATGGGCGGGGTGTGTGTGTGTGTCAAGCCAGGTCCTTGGGCGGTGGGTGGAGCGCTGCCCATCATAGTTATTTAATGCTCGCTGTGACTTGTTTTTGAACTTTTTTGCAGATAAAATCGCTCAAATTCATCGTGGTTTTGATGCTGCACTTTTAACAGTGGGTGAACCAGAGGAAGTTGAAGCCCCATCTTGTCCTGTTTTATGGGATGAATTTTGATGTGTGTCGTCCTCTGATGCCGGGGATGTTCTTGGAGCTGTTCGAGCCACTAGTTGTGAATTAGATCCATGTCCGTCCTGGCTGGTTAAAGCCAGTTGGGAGATGCTAGGGTCACTGCTGGCCAGGATAGTCAATGCCTCCTTTAGGGAGGGCAGGGTGACTGACTGCCTCAAGGAGGCAGGGGTGCGGCCCCTGCTCAAAAAGTCATCATTGGATGTTGGCACCCTGGCCAGCTATCAACCAGTCTCTAACCTTCCCTTTTTAGGGAAGGTTATTGAAGGAGTGGTGCCTCGTCAGCTTCAGGAGCATCTCGACCGGATCAGTTTCTTGGATTCCTCGAAGTCTGGCTTTCATCCGGGTTATGGCACGGAGACTGTGCTTGTGGCCTTGGTTGATGACCTCTACCAAGAGTTGGACCAGGGTCGTTTGACCCTGTTGATCCTATTTGATCTTTTGGCTGCATTTTATACCATTGAGTTCTTGGTGACTCGGTTACGGGACCAGGCAGGGGTGGGCAGTACCGTTCTTGAATGGTGCCGCTCCTTCTTGGCCAGGAGAACTCAGCATGTGGTGCTGGGTGATTATTCATCTTCTCCCCGGGAACCTCACTTGTAGAGGTTCTATCTTACCCCCTCTCCTGTTCAATGTGTATATGCAGTATATGCAGGCGAGGTCATCAGAGAGTTTGGTGTAAGGTGTCATAAGGTGCTGATGACACCCAATTATATCTCTTTTTCATCAGACCCAGGTCCGGCAGTCTCGGTGCTTACCCGGTGTCTGTTGGTTGTGGGGGACTGGATGAGGGCGAGTCACCTGAAGTTGAATCACGACAAGACGGAGGTGATGGTTGTGGAGAAAGCCAGGGGAGTGATGGCCCCCATCATTGATGGGGTCCGCACTCCCCTGGTATCTCATGTCCATAGTCTGAGGGTGCTCCAGGATCCACAGCTCCACCTGGATGTCCAGGTAGTGGCTGTGGTGAAGGGCGCATTCTGCCAGTTACATCTGGTACGATGACTTAGGCTGTATGGCTCGGACTTGGACCTTGCCACAATCATCCATGCTTTTATTAACTCAAGATTAGACTACTGTAACGCGCTCTACATGGGGCTACCCTTGGTGATGGCCCAGAGACTGTAGCTGGTGCAGAATGTGGTGGCTTGTCTCCTTAAGGGGACAAGTCGTCACGAGCACCTTACTCCAGTGCTCCGTTCTCTAGCTGCTGATAGTCTTCCAGGCCCAATTCAAGGTGTTGTTATGGAAGGGTAGGAGTTAAGGGGGGATTTCCACAGACCTAGCCCACACACGTACAGCAAACTCTGACCGTCACCCTTATCGGGGCTCCACCACGGAGGAAAACTACCCCTCAGGATATAAGGTGGCCGAAACGTCCCTACAGCGATACGGGCCTTATCATCATTGGGGATCCGGAACCAACACGCCCTGTGTGAAGCTCCTTCACACCGCACCATTCGCATCCACACCCACACAGACCCACCACCCTTACCCACACTCGCTGTGCCGGGGGACAGGGAGGTGCTGGTTCTGTGGGGAGAGGAAGGGAAGGGGCCTGGGTACGGGGGAGAGGAAGTAGGAGGGATGACACGGGGAAACACAAGTCAGGGGATCCCAGGAAAGGTAATGGATAAGCTCAAGTGCAGACAAGTCAATCTAACTCCACAATCCTAACCCAGTACTCACACACACTCACCACCACGTTCCCACACTCTACAGTCACCCTACAACATGCAATAATCACAAAGAACCACTACTTAGCTTCCTCCACGCTCCACCAAGACGCTCGGGGCCAGTCTCACAGCACTGCTGATCACCGGCAGTGTGTGAGTGCTTTAACTGGCCTTAAGTAAGGGGAGCCCCGCCCCCACGTGCAGGTAGCCAGGCCGAGCAGCGTAATGTGTCTAACTGCCTTGCAGGTTGTTGCTCCGTTTGGCCCCGCCCCTGTGCGTGGGGGCGCATACTTGCGTCCCCGCGCTGTTCAGAGCTTCCCAGGGGCGTGGCTCTTTGCTGTTGCCCCTGAGTGCATGAGCCTGCGCCCTGCCGCTGCTCTACGCTCCCAGGGGGCGTGGCTTTCCCCCGCTGTTTCTTTCTTCTGTGATCCCCTTCGTCGCAGCTCCTAAGCCACCCGCGGCGGAGGCGACTCCTAATAGGTGTTGGTTTTGACCTTTAAAGCCCTAAATGGCCTGGGCCCCCCCCTATCTGCAGGATCGCCTCACTGGATTGGCTTCTGCAGTCGGCTGGGTTTCCCGGGTGTTGACCATGAGGAGGACATTCTCGGTGGCCACTCCGTGGCTGTGGAACTCCCTCGCGTTGGCGGTCCGCCTGGCCTTAGACCTCTCCTCCTTTCGTAGACAGTGTAAGACCAGTGTTCCACCGGGCCTTTTCCGAGGGTGGGTTGGGTTAGGGTGGGGGTTTTATTGTGGGGTTATTTTTTATTTTTTTAAATAAATTATAATTTTATTATAAAACTCAACATACATACACCAAATACAAATAAATAACTATTCACACACATGTCAACATTCTGGGTTTCTCCATATTAGTGTCCATTATATCTTTCACGTTTCATGCATTGTAGTTTACCAGGTATGATTTGGATTCTTCTTGGAGGGTTTGTCCTTGGATGACTTCTATGCATGTGAACCATTTGGTTGTAAATTTCTTGGATTTGTTCTCTTGGGTGGCTGTTAGTTTTTCCATGGAGTACATGTACCACATGCGTTTTAGCCATGCCGTCTCTGAGATGTCTGTTGCATTTTTCCAACTCCGGGCAATGACGTTTAGTCCAGCCAGAGTCATTATTTTGCAGGTGTCCTGGTGGTAATTTAACAGCGGGATGTTTGGGTAGAACCCCAGAAGCGCTGATTCCGGACGGAAGGGCACCTCTATCTTGGTAGCCTTTTTCATGTATGTCCAAATTATGCGCCATAGAGATTGCACCCTGGGGCAGTTCCACCAGCAATGAAGGTACGTACCCTGTTCACCACACCCCCGCCAATACACACCTGGGAGTGGGTCAGCTGCCTTTTTGAATTGGTGGGGGGTTAATTAGTATCTTAGAGTTACTTTGATTTGGGTCTCTTTTACTTCTAGAGAGCTGGCGCACTCATGCATGTGTTGCCAGATTGAGGTCACCTGTTTTTCATTGAAGTTTTTCCCCAACTCCTTTTCCCATTTCTCTATACAGGGTGTTTGTTTGTCAGTCCCCATCTCGATTAGTGCCCCATAGATCCTGGCTATCAACCCTTTATTGGGGCGTGGCCAAAAACAATTTTCTCAATGTTAGTGGGGGGTCTGGCATAG
Source organism: Sphenodon punctatus (assembly GCA_003113815.1). Lineage (NCBI taxonomy): Eukaryota > Metazoa > Chordata > Lepidosauria > Sphenodontia > Sphenodontidae > Sphenodon > Sphenodon punctatus. Next base: position 3,886,636 of record QEPC01004965.1, on the reverse strand, counting down.
TGCTGGACTTTATCTTTGGTTGTGAACATCGCTTTTAACTGTAAATATTGGAACGTGTTTATTTTTGCCTTCATTCTAGTGCTCAGTTCCTGAATGGGTAGGAATCGTTCATCCTGGAACAGATGTTCTGCTCTTAGGATTTTGCATTTGGTAAGTGTTTTGCAGAGGTCTGGGGCTAAACCAGATTGTTTTGCTTCCTGTGAATTTATAGGGGAGAATGGGGAGGCAAGAAGAGACAGCTTCAATTTATGTAACACTTGTTGCCAATGGTGTATAGCTGTAGGTGCAAATGGGTGACTCTGTATTTCACACCTCTCACTAGTTCTGTTACTGGTCAATAGTTCCTGAAAGTCCGGTACAGCCATTATGCCTTTCTCAATTTCTACCCAAGTAGTATTAACGGTGGGGTGGAACCAGTATTTTAGGGTTCTGAGGGACGTTGCTTTAAAGTAACTTGTTAGGTCAGGCATATTGATCCCTCCCTTATCCTTTCTTCTAATTAAAGTTCTCTTGTTAATTCTATGTTTTTTCCCTTTCCAGATTGCTTCCATCATGGCTTGCTCGCATTGTTTAAGGAACGCTGCAGGTAAGTGTATTGGGAGAGCCATTGCCTTGTAAAGGATTTTTGGTAGCGCTATCATCTTAAATAAATTAACGCAGCCTAGCCATGAGGTTTTAAGTCTTTGCCATGTCACAATTTCAGACCGGATTTGATTTAGTATGCTGGGGAAGTTGGCCCTGAAGAGCTTTACGTGGTCAGTGGTGATATTCACCCCCAGATATTTAAACTGAGATTGCACAATTGCAAAGGGGGTCTGCCTTGCAATGTTTTGCTTTTCTTCCTTGTTTTTTGCTAGGATTAAAGCCTGGGATTTTTGGTAATTGATTTTGTACTCTGATATTCAACTGAACTGATCTATTAGTTGGAGGGTTTGGGGGACTGTACTTTGTGGGTGTGTAAGGTATATGAGCATGTCGTCTGCAAACAGGGAAACTTTGTGTTGGGTCTGACCTATTTGTATGCCAGATATGCCTTGTTCCTGCCTTATGGCGCACGCTAAGAGTTCCAGGGAGATATTAAAGAGCAAGGGGGAGAGGGGACATCCCTGTCTCGTGCCTCTAGTCGGGTAAAATGGGTTGGAAAGATTGCCACTGATAAAAGGCGGGAGCTTGGTTTTAAATTTAAGGCTCTGATTGCTTTCAGGAAGTTCCCCTTTATGCCCATACATTCCATCACCTGGTATAAACATTCCGGCTCCGATCTGTCAAAGGCCTTCTCCGCATCGGCTGACAGTATCAGGGTCGGGGTGCTGGTCCTGCGTGCAGCTAATATGAGGTTGACTGTTCGCCTGATGTTATCTATCCCCAGCCTGTTTGGAATAAAGCCTGTTTGGTCCGTGTGTGTTACTTTATCAATGATTGCCGCTAGACTGTTGGCCAGTATTTTAGCAAATATCTTATAGTCGACGTTTAGCAGCTATATGGGTCTGTAGTTGCCACATTCCTCTTGGTTTCTGCCCTGTTTAGGGATAAGGGTTATCACCGCCTTATAAAAGGTTGGGGGCATCATTTGCACCTCCATAATATTGTTAAAGGTGTTAGTTAGGTGTGAAGTTAAGATGCCACTGAATGCTTGATAGAACTCTGCGGGGAGTCCATCAGGGCCGCATGCTTTATTTCTGACTAATTCTTTTATTGTCAGTTTTGTTTCTGCATTTGTAATAGAGGCATTTAGAAATTTAATCTGGTCTCTGTTAAATTTGGGGATGTTATATTTATTAATGAATTCTTTTATCTCTACAGGGTCTGGCTTTGATGAGGTGTACAATTTCTGGTAGAAATTAACAAACACGTTCTGTATTTCGATTTGGTCGGAAGTTTTTTTTCCTCCCGGGAGATTTATTACTGGGATTGAGGACTTTTTTCGCCTACTTTTTGTCATCTGGGCTAAGACTTTGCCCGGTGTGTTACAGTTTTGAAAATAAAAGCTTTTGATCTTTCTTAATTGTTGCGTGATTTTTTGTGTCTCAATTGTTTCAATTTCACTTTTTAACTTCTGGATTTCGAGTTGGTTTTTTTTGGATGGGAATGTACTATTTTCACTTTCCAAGAGATGCAATTGCTTATGGAGTTCTGCGTTCCTCTCCCGCCTATTCTTGTTTATCCCCGCCTTTATTGCTATAAATTTGTCTCTGACTACTGGCTTTGATGCTTCCCAAAGTGTTTGTGGGGATAGCACAGATCCCATGTTTAAATCAAAATAATTCTTTCAAGCCTGAAGCTATCTGCTCTTTTATCCCCTCACATTTTAGTAGGCCCCTGTCGAGCTGCCAAGTGCGTTTGGCCATCCGTTCAGGGGTCCCCCAGGCAAAGACATTCAGGAGTGTGTTGTGATCTGTGAATGTTGCTGGGATTACCTCGCTTTTTAGGCATCTGTGCAGGGAGTCTTTTTCTAATAGGACGTGATCGATTTTTGAGTATGTGTTATGCACCATGGTAGGTGTAACTCCTGGTAGTGGGGTTTAGACACCGCCAGGCATCAATCAAGTCATATTGTGAGATCACAGCGGCTACATTTTTGTGGGTCTTCTTAAGTGGTGTACGGGTGGAGTGGTCTAACTCTGAGGGCATTCAGACGTGTGTTTAAATCGCACAGCTGCTTCGGCGGAATCGTGCTATTTAAAGAACCCCGCACTTCCGGGTTGGTGTGAAAGCGGTGAGTGCGCACATTTCCACCTAGCCTGAATGTTTGGAGCGCAGTTTGAAAAGCTGCACGATGAGTAGGCCCTCTGCGTTTTGGCTAATAATGGGGGCATATTTTTGGAAGAATTGGTGGGTCTTTTCGTTTGGGGCATAGATGTTGACTAGGGTTACCTGTTGGGAATTCAATGTGCCCTTTATTAACAGGAATCTGCCCTCCCTATCCTTCTTTGTAAGGGACAGTTTGAAGCTTACTGAACTCGAAAAGCCTATCATGACTCCTGCCTTCTTCTTCTGCCCACATGAGGCATATATATCTCCCAATCTGCAGGTGGCAAATAGATGAAGGTCTTTGTGTACCAAGTGGGTCTCTTGTAGGAAAAAAATTTCAGCTGTCTGATCTATTATTAGGTCTGTCACCTTCCTCCTTTTAATGGGGTGGTTTAAGCCCTTAACATTTAAAGTCAGGGATTTCAGATTAGGCTTGGTACCTTGTGTCACTGCCATGGGGCTAGGTGAGGTTTCTTTGTAGCTGGGCTTGTTATTTGTCCTTCTATATTAGGCTGAGTATCTGTCCATTCTCTGGGAGGGTGACCAGGGCTTAATGCTAGGGTGATATTTGACGTGTTTTGGTGTAACAAACTTAATAAACCTTAACAACATTAACATTAACATATAACAAGCTAACACACATAACAGTTTTAACATGCGAGTTGGCAACCTGTGCCCATTGGAACTATACGTTCTCTTTTTCTCAGTAATACTGAAAGATTCATTGGGGGGGCATCTCATTTTTTTCGGTAGATATCTACCTGCGCACTCACATACACGCATATGTGTATATGTGAATTTCCCTTTTGTTTTAGTAGTTTTTGTTCCCTTCTTCTCCCCGGCATTTCCTGATTTTGTTTTTGTCTTTGCGTTGTTGTTTTTTCCCCTGTACCTTGTTTTCTATCGGGCTAGGTGTAGACTGGGGCTCCGCCATGCCCTGTTACTTTTGACAGTTAGCATTTAATTGCGCATTAGAGTACAATGATATAAGCATCTGATAATTAAACATTATATTTATAACCAAGAAGCTTACAGAGTTGATAAACCTGTGTATAAGAGAGACAAGTAAAAGGACCTATCTGTCTTAAGCCTAGCACTTATCTGTTAGACCGGCTATCTCTAGCCTGTGTTCTGTTGCTTGGGCTTGTGTGCTTGTATGAAGATCTCCGAGTCTCGAAGATCTTCCTGCGACCGTTGATGAGGATGGTCATTTTGGTCGGATGCCAGAGTTGGGGCTTGAGCCCTCTATCCATCAGCTCGGTGAAATATTTGGACCAGGCTCTGCGTTTCCTCATTGTGTCAGGAGCGTAGTCTGTCTGCAGTTTGAGCTTGCTGCCCTGGTACTCCAAGCCTTGATTTTTTTTCCTCGTGGCTCCTAGAAGAGCCTCTTTATCTTTAAATTTCAAGAATTTTGCTATGATGGCTCTAGGGGGGTCACTCTCTTTTGGTTTGGGGCGCAACGTTCTGTGCTCTCTCTCTATCTCCACACTATGGAGATGTCTTAGGTCAGGGAAGTTTTCAGTAAATATTTGGTGTAAAAGTTCCTGTACTCCTCCTGCCTCAGCCCCTTCCTTCACCCCCATAATGCGCAGGCTGCAGCGCCTGGACCTGTTTTCAATGTCCTCACATTTGTCCCTCAGGAGGGACAGAGATTCTTTTATTTTAGCCATATCACTTTCAGAATTGAGGGACTGGTCCTCTAGGCTGGAAATGCGTTCTTCAGCCCCCTCCAGATGCCTGCTCAAGTTTTCCAATTTTTTGTTCCCCTCTTCCAACGAGCATTTTACTTTACTTATTTTGTCAAGTATTTCCTGTTTATCTTTTAGGGCTACTACCCTAGAGGCCTTTATCTTGGCCAGGATATTGTCCATGGTGGCCTGCTCCCTTTCAGCGTCCCCCGGGGTATTTGAGTGGGCCGCAGCCGCCATTTTGCTGCTCACCGCGTGTCCTTGCTGCCCTGGCTTTGCCGATTGCCCCTGCTGGTAAAACCTCGTTATTGGCCCCTTCTCCGCCGGTTTTTTAGCTGGGCCCATGCCCTGAGGTCTCCCCTGCCTGTAGCTTGGTTTTCTTTTCTTTTCTTTTTCAGAATGCTGCTGTTTTTGCACGCTTTTGTTTTGCCGCCGGGAGGAGCGGGATTTCGGCGCTCCTAAGAGTTGCGCATGCGCATTGCGCCCCGTGGGGTTATTTTAATGTGGGATTAATTTTATAATTGTATATGTTTTAAAATGTTGTTAGCCGCCCCAAGCTGCTTATGCAGGAGGGGGCAGCATATAAATGCAAAAATCAATCAATCAAAAAATGGATGCAGGCATACACAGACACACACCCATTCCCCACGCATCCCCACACTTGGAGCAACGTGTGTTTTTGGCAATTGTTCCTGGGGGGGGGGGAGAGGAATGTGTGTTCACGGGAACATGCACCCATGCACCCTCACTTTCACATGAGATGCTCCCCCGTATGTTCTATGGGTGGACATGCTTGGCAGCATCTTGTGTAAAAAGGGCCTAAGTGATCCCTTATTAAGGTGTTCATTGCTAACACCGTCTTGATAAAACACCACAGCCACAAACCAAGCTCTGCGTGCACTGTGTGCGCACTGTGAGCACTTGATGTGTGCATAGCACACACCTGTTGCACATACCAAGCATGCACGTGGTACCTACTGGGTGGACGTATGCACACTATACATAGCGCGCACACAATCAGGGCCTACCATTACAACTAAATCAGTTTATTTGGAGACATCCTGATTAATGTTCTGACTCTACTCTTTAAGTAAGTAACAAAACTCCTGTTGGCCTCAATAAGAGCTGGATGAGGCTAAGTGATTTGTGTTTCATAGATTATTCTTATTACAATCACCGTTAATTACTCGTTACCTAACCTCCTCAGGCTCTTTCCAATGTACTGAAAGGGGGTGGGGGAACCTTGCAACCCACAAGAGTGTACAAACACAATAAACACGCAGTAAAAATTAAGCAGGACAGTAATGCATTAAAGCAAATTTAGAGCTGGATAAAACAACAGTACACTGACACACACATACACACACACCACAACAGGTATGGCAGATTAAGAACGGCTGCAAAATTGTTGTAACTCCACTGAAAAATATCACCTAGCTATTATATAAATAAGTGACTCATGTTCACTGCATTTTCCCTATTGCCACAGATCTCCAGATGCTTTACTGAGTATTTAATGCATTTAGCTTCACAACAGTCCTGTAAACAAGAAGATATGGTTATGTCCATCTTGCACAAAGGAAAACTGAAGCACTGGTTAGGTTAAGTGACTTGCCCAAGCCAAGACCAAAAAATACATCTTTCTGGCTGACCCAAGTCCAGCACACTCTCAGTTGGACTTCCCAAATGACATTGGTTTACACTAGATGTGAACTTTGTTCATTGACTAGAACATGTGAGGCACAGAAAACAGAAGCGAGAGCTGAAGTGTGCAAGGCTTGTTCTTAGAAGCACTTTTGGAGAGAGAAGTACCTCCTAATTCACCATTTGCTCCCACAAGGGGGCTTTAAATTGAGGTTAAAGTGGAGATACTTACCTCTCAAAAAGAATTAAGAGGAGGAAGGAGGACTGTGCAGCTGGCTTCAGGTAAGAGTGGAATATAGCCAAAATAGCATTATTGGGGTTTTGAATCCAAAATCGGAGTAGCACGCTGCTATATTTGGCTCAGGTGGCACTCTGTAAAAAGGTGATGGGTGGGGATGTGAGGGAGAGACTCTCTCAAATGAAGCCTTGGAGAATATTCCCCAAGGACTGGCACAGGGAGCCGAGAGCTTTAATCTCATTTCCTTTGCCTGTGTTTCTCACCCTTTTTCGACAGACTCAGATGAGAAGCTATGAGCTGCTCCTTTGGAGAGGAGTCACAAGAACCCAGGACTCCTGGCATGACAGCTACAAAGCTTACCTACCCTGCCATACTATTATTACTGTTGATGCACCATTACAAACAGCTATCTAATAGGATAAAATAAGCCAAGTCCTTCTCTAGCAGCTACATTCAAAGCAGCATAACAACAAAAAATTCAGTCCAACATCAATGCAATGAACCACAGAATCTCATTTATCATTATTGTAGTATAAGTAAATAATAAGAGGCCCCCATCCAAAAAGCATGTGTCACACATCATACCTCCTGTACCCCCAGCCCCATTTTTGGGCTGAAACCTGATCTCAATATTCTTGCTTTTCTCTACGAGAGTCAGGGTTCTTGGCTCATTCTTGCAAACAAGAACTGCCTGGATTCTTGACGAGAAAGGCAAGATTTCTGAGAACAGCCCTCCACCCACACTTGCAAAAAAAGGGGCGAGGGCTTTTACTCACCTGACTGCCTCTCTGAGTCCAGAGGGACTGCTCCAGCCACAGGGTCTCGCTACTGGGTCTCTCCCTGCTTGGCTTCTCTGTTGGGGAAGGTGGAAAGCCTCCAAGGAGGAAGAGGGAAAAAAATAATAATTAAAAAAATCACTGTGCATGCTCAAGGTGGCTGTGGGGGCTGTTTTGAGCACGTGCAGCCCTTTTCTAAAATGGCCCTGGCATTGTTGGCACCATTTTGATAAAGGGTAGCCAGTCTGCATATGCTCAGAATGCTCCTGGTAGCCATTTTGAACATTCACAGTGATTTTTTAAATTATTATTTTTTAATAATAATAAAAAACATTATTTAAAAAACGTCTTCCTCCTCGGAGGCTTCTCCCCTTCCCTCACAGAGAAGCCGAGCAGGGAGAAACCCAGCAGCTGGAGCAGTTCCCCTGGACTTGGAGAGGCAGTCAAGTGAGTAAAAGGGGCCTTTTATTTTTTACCCTCATTTTTACCTTCATTCCCTCCTCCTCCCCCCCCCCCGAGATATCTCGTGAGATTTTGCATTGGGGTGAGATCTCAGCAAGTTCTCGATCCCCAGCTGAAATCTCATGAGATATCTCACGAATATGTAAGAAATATCTTTTTCATTTTCAAACACAGAAATACAAGTAAAAAAATGTGTAACAGGAAATCCTCTAATACTTTCCAAAACTACCTGCCAGTTATTTGTCATCTTTTGCACACACAGAGAACAGTTCAATAACCACCTTATCTCAAAAGCAGGGCTGTCTCTACTCACTAGCATGCAATCTAAATACACCTTTACCATAGCAGGTGATGTTGTAAACCCACACTGGTCCTGTCTGAAGCTGTAATTCATAGAGACACCTTGCATGGATTAAAACCAGCCTACTACTACTGGGTTATGGTGTGACTGATCATATTTATATTTTTGTTAACCTTTTTTAAAACTGGCAGAAGGCTTAGCATCAGTTCCAACAACAGTGTCCCCCCCCCCCCCGCTTCCAGACTGCCAAACTGTACCCTCTGCACCACCCCTACCCCAAAACAAAACAACCTTGCACTCACAGCCCTGCTATCTAAGCTCTGATTCCCCTTGTTCGGGAGACAGAGGTGAAAGGAGGTAGTCACTTCTTAATAACTCTTCTGGATTAACTACCCTTGCTCACAAGAAGAAACTCCAAGAGTAAACAAAGAGAGAGTAGCTGAAGGGCAAGCCAGTTTTTAAAGTATCTTTAGAACTTATAGTCACAAAAACCTTTTTAAAATAGAGGAGGGACATTGTGCATCAATATTAAAAGTGACAGTGGATAAAACAACGTTTTAGGTGAGATCTTGAAATGGAGTATGAGAAACGTAGGACCAGAGAGGAGGTCAGGTTGTTCTGCCCTCTCCTGTCAGGGTGGTGGACCAGTTAGGTTGGTCTGCCCCTGGAGACTCATAGATCTAATTGGTTTCTAGGACTCTCTGGGGGATATACCCACTGACCTTGACAGCTACTCTGTAGATGAACTGGTTGCCTTGTGGAATGACATCTTGATCATGGCCACTGACATGGTTGCACCCAGGTATCCGCTCCCATCACTGCAACAGCACAGGTCTCCATAGTATATGGAGGACCTAAAGTGGTTGAAGTGGGAGGGTAGGAGGTTCAAGCGCAGGTGGTGCTCGACTATGCCGATTGCAGCATAGATCATTTCTGAAGGACTATGCCATGGCTGTGTTGGTGGTGAAGAAAGTTTTCTTCTCCGCTATCACAGTGGCTGCAGAGTCTCGTCCTGCAGAGCTGTTCCAGATGGTGGTCTGGTTAATCTGGTCTGTCTCCGCCAGGAACTAGGTGTTATCTACTGCCCACTGTGACATTTTTACTGATTACTTTGCAGACAAAATCACTTGTATTCACCACAGCTTGGGTGCTACTACTTCATCTGCAGAATCAGACTTTGGGGTTGTGGATGTTCAGCCTTGTCCTGTTTGTTTGGATCAGTTTCAATTAGTGTCACCCACTGATGCGGAGGATGTACTTGGAGTGATGCAGACAACCAGTTGTGAATTAGATCCTTGCCCTTCCTAGCTGGTGAAAGCCAGCTGGGAGATGTTGGGGCTGTTGTTGTCGGACAGGGGTTTTCAACGCCTCCCATCAGGTGGGTAGGTTGTAGGACACCCTTAAAACTGCAGTGTTGTCTGGCCTGTGCTCAAGAAACCATATTTGACTCCCTGGCCAGCTATCACCCTGTCTCTAACCTTCCCTTTTTAGGGAAGGTTATTGAACAGGTGGTTGCCCAATAGCTTCAGGCTCATCGTGTTAATAGTGGATTCCTGGATCCATTTCAGTCAGGTTTTCGACTGGGGTATAGCATGGATACTGCGTTTGTGGCCTTGGTCGATGATCTGCACTTTGAGATTGACAAAGGGAGTTGTACCGTTGATCTTGCTAAACCTTTCAGAGGCCTTTGATACAGCTGATCATGAGGTGTTGTTGACATAACTGTGGGACTTGGCAGGGGTCATGGGACTGCTCATGAGTGTTTCCATTCATTCCTGTCCGGGAGGTCCCAGAGAGTGGTGATGGGAGATTGCTCGCTGTCTCCTCGGGACCACCCTTGTGGTGTCCTGCAGGGTTCCGTCTCATCTTCCCGCTTATTCAATGTGTATCTGAGGCTGCTGGGCGAGATCATTCGGAGTGAAGTTTAGAGTGAAGTGTCATCACTATGCTGATGAAACCCAGCTCTACCTCTTTTTCATCCGATCCAGGTCTTGCAGTCTCGATGTTTACCCAATGCCTAGTTGCTGTTGAGAACTGGAGGAGGGTGAGCTGACTGATGTTGAATCTAGACAAGACTGAAGTGATGATGGTTAGCTGATCTTGTGATTTAGATGGGATTGGGGTTCCTATTATTGAAGGGATCCAGCCCCCTCTGGTTACTCAGGTTCACAGCCTTGGAGTGCTTCGGACCCCTCTCAGCACCTGGAACAAAGGGTTGCGGTGATGGCCAGGAGCACTTTTCACCAACTCCACCTATTGCAGAGTCTGCATCCCTTTCTTTCTGATTCAGACTTGGTCACCATTATCCATGCCTTCATTACCTCAAGGCTAGATTATTGCAATGTGCTCTACATGGGTCCGCCCTTGATGACTGTTTGGAAGCTGAAGCTGATGAAGAACCTGGTGGCCTGGCTCCTTTTGGGGGTGGGTCACCGTGAACACATTACACCTGTGCTTTACAGTCTGCACTGGTTTCCTATAGCTTTCTGGGCACATTTCCCAGAATATCTGAAAGACCACTGTAACCCCCGTGGTCTGTGGGAGTGCTCTTTTGTGGGTACTACCTGCTAAACGTATATTCATATGACAAGGGCCTGCAGAGAAGCATTCTTGGTTGCTGCTCCAGTACTGTAGAACTCCCTTCTCCTGGAGGTCCATCAGAGTCCAAGCCTGAGCATATTCCGGAGGCAATGTAAAACTTTGCTTTTCAGCAAAGTGTTTCGCAGGCGGGAATAGGGGTTGCTCGTTTTAGGGGCTAGGGTGGGTTTTTTAAAAGGATTTTAATGTATTCTGTGTTTTTAATATTGTAAGCTGCCCTGAGCTATGGGGGAAGGATGGGACAGATTAGACAAGGAAAGTCAGGGGCTTGTCCTGCAACAGTGATAAAAACCCAAAAGCAATACAATCAATCAGCTGCAACTACACCATTATAGCCCATGTGGAAGGCAATATGCTATAAGCTCAGAAAAAAATAAAGCAGAGTTTCCACCCACAATGTTAAACACAAAATGGATGAGCTGAGGTTTTTCTGTTTTTTAAAAACGGTAGTTAAGAGATAACCAAGGTACACTAGTGATTAGGATTACAGAAACTGGAACCTATAATCTCTCTCCCTTGAATGTGTTCTGAACCCTGGCATTTTTATCAAGTTCAGACTTGTGTATTTTGTGATTTCAGGGCACAAACAAGAAGCATAATGAATCCACCTAATGACAAAGGTATTAATCATTGCTGCTGCCACACAGTTTCACACCAGAAAAGTACACCTTATACAAATTCATGCCATCCTGTAAATCAATTATTCAATAGTTAAAGGGTTGAATGTAATTTCATGTACTACACACACCTACCTCTGAGTCCACTGCCTGCTTTTGAGATTTTGCAGTCAAATTATCCTATTTGCCAAAGATTTTCCCTACCCTATTATTGTGTCGAAGATAATCACAAACTAAAGAAGAACTTGGCTAAACAATACAAAGGTACAGTGAAGATTTAAGATACAAAGTGCTATCAAATGCACAAAATAAATTGAGGGGAAAACAGGCTGCAGTTTCTCATCTCTCTCAGGGGAAGAGATTTTTTGTAACAATAGTTACATAAACTCGCTGAGCTATTCCTGTTCTCTCTAAAAAGATTTTTTTTAAAAAGCACTACATGTTATCACAGGATGCTGAAAGCAAACCTTTATATTAGGAACAATTCATGGAATTGTAACTGCCATGGCACTTGCAAGCTGAATGTACTTAATAGGAGAGCTAATATAGAGTGAGCTTAATTAATTAATTAATTTAAAGAATGTTTATAAAACCATTAATGCTGAAAACCTGGATTTCAGAATCTACACCTATAGCCTTTTTGTGCTGTCAGACACCGAGATGGCAGAAACAAGGTTGCTCTCTGTTCTTTTTCACTCTTTGCCTATTCTGTGTGGGTAAATACAGACATCTTAGGAAGCCCCCCCGGACGCCTTGGCAGCATCTTGAAGCTGCTTCAGAATCAACACACAATGGCATTTTCATGAGGACTGAACGGATCTACCATGTGGTAGTTCTGAGAAAACTTGCAATAGAAAATATCTGGGGTATCGTCGCCACTATTGAGTGCTTCAGGGTTATGCAACATTAGGTCTGTTCAGAAATCACGAAAGATGTTACCACGTAGTAACTCTGAAGTACTGCCACTTGAGGTCCATAAAGGGGGCTCGTCTGATATCTGAATGTTCTCTTCGTTGTTAATACCTACATTTTATCCTTTTTTCAGTTCTGTATGATGGATGGATGTTTTGGTTGGCTCCTTCTACATGTTCCTCCAGCTGTTTAAATGTACACTTCCCATGGCAGATCTTTTGCCCCATGAGCCCTGTCAGCTCGGTCTCTGCATTGGAGGAATGCCTGAAGGATATAGCCAGTGAGATGAGTCAGAGTTACCCTCATGCTCAATCCTAGGAAAACTGAGGTGATGCTGGTGGGGAGAGGCAGCCGATAGGAGGATACCCTCTCCTCTTCTCGGCCTCTGCATGTTGCAGGGGTTCAGGTGGAAGAGCTGAGCCAGGTAAAGAACTTGGGTGTAACTTTTGACCATGCTCTCTCCATGAAAGCTCAGGTATTGGACATGGTTTGCTGATGCTTTTCCCAGTGCAAGTTGTGTATGCTATGCCCGTATTTAATTTATCTCAGGCCAACCATGCCATGGCAAACCATTCTATGGTGCCCATGAAGCTTGATTTTTGTAACTCCCTCTTTTCATCGGTTTTCAGTGGTGCGTCTCTTTCCCTTCCAGCTTGTACAGAATGCGGCAGAGCAGCAGCCATGATCACATTACACCTGCTCGGCACAGGCTGCCTGTAGAGTGGCAAACTGAATTTAAGACTTCACTGTTGGTTTTTGGAGCCCTGAACGGTTTAGGACCTGGCTATATTTGATAACTGCACCTGAAAACTCATACAACTGGCTATTTGCACTCGGATCCACCTGCTGTTTGTGGATTCCACCATCATCCCTTAAGCGCTGCACTGGCTGCCGATAGTGTGCCGGGCCAGGTTCAAGGTCCTAGTAATGATCTATAAAGCCCTATACGGCCTTGGCCCCTCTTACCTTAGGGACCGCCTCGCCCTTCGCGCCCCGGAACGACTCCTGCGGTCTGCCGGGGGTGCCCTCCTGGAGGTCCCCCGTGTTAAGCGGGGGGCCACGATGGAGCGGGCATTCTCGGTGGTAGGGCCGCGGCTGTGGAACTCCCTTCCGGAGGAAGCTCGCCTGGCCCCAAGCCTTTTGACTTTTCGGCGGAACTGTAAGACCTGGCTGTTTGCCCAGGCCTTTGGGAGGGAGGGGAGGGGGGGTGATTTTTAATCCCCCACCTGTCTATTTATCTTTTATATACCACCAGCTTTAGTGTTATGTTTTATGGTTGTATTTTAAATGTTTTTAAATGTTTTTTATTGTTGTAAACCGCCCCGAGCTGCTGTGCAGGATGGGGCGGTATAGAAATCTAATAAATGAATGAATGAATGAATGAAAAGTTGGCAGGTGATCAGGTCTTTGCTGTGGCACGTCCCTTGGTGTGGAACTCCTCCCAGATGTTCATGTGAATTCCTTCCTCCTCACCTCCCAAAAGAACCTGAAGACTCTCTCATTCTCCAGATGCTTTCAGAGGATCCACTGCTGGTTCCCCTTAATGTAGTTTTTTCCTCCTTTACCTCTCCACTTTTAACTGTTTTAAATGGATTTTAGATGGAGTTATTTTAAGGAGTTTTATCGTGTTTTTATGTTGTGAAGAGCTCTGAGCACCATTCAGCAGGGGGCACTATAAAAATAAAAATTATTATTATTGTTATGATTGGAGAAGAGTCAGCCTCAGGGAATCACCCCATCATCCTTTAAAATGTCATCCCTGCTAAAGCAAATATTTTCAAACAGTGGGTCAAGACCCCAAGTGTGATCATGCCATCGATGAATGGGGTCACAATCTCAACTGACATTTGCAATACTTTGCATGTCTTTATTGTTGTCTGGGGTCTCAGAATTATATTTCAGTCTCAAAATGGAATCATGCAGCAAAAGGCTTGGGGACCACCAATCTAAAGTAAAACCCCTCAGAATGGGAAATTTGCCTCCCATTTTGTTTGTAAAGAACCATGTGCTGCTAGTGCTAGGTAACCCCGTTAGCAATAGGAGATTTTGGACTGCTAACGTATATTAGCTGTAAGGAACCATTTAAGCTCAGTTACAGAAAATCCCCAAAGTTGGCAAACATTACCCACCATGCGAGCAGCAATAAGAAGGTGATAGCAGAGCAAAGACTGAAGTTAATTATTTCAAGTACTCTTGCTCAGAATTCAATTACTATTGCATGCTATGTTAATACCCTTGATTTACTTCCAACATGTATTTGTGGACAGGATCTACAGCACCTATGAAGCTCGGATGGGGACTAGTACATGGTGGATAATCTTAAGTCTTCGCCTGTTAACGACAGACACTTGTGTTTTCAAGAATGTGTGCCCAGGAGACATCTAATGTGGTCTCATTAGAACAATTGTCTCAAAGCATCTTCATACTTGTGACAGACTCTAAGGAAGCTGTTCAGCAGCTTAGAGACGTTAAAAGGCACACCTTGAATACCGAGTCAGGTCAGCAGGTTTTGAGGAGGAATTCTAATTTTCTGGGTCGTTGCAGTAATGCAGTTTGTAAGATGAAAGTGTTTTATCATTGTGATCAGCCTACTAGCTTGAACTCATGCCAAAGCTATACAGGCATCTTAGGGTGTTACCATTCATATCATTATCCATTATAAATACCAAGCTCTAGCTACTTATGTCAGATGACTAAAATTCTCCTGCCCTTCAGAGAAGGGTTAAGATAAGCAGTGGCATAGGTCTGAATGATCAGTAGGGAGATCAGACTGCAGCACTTTAGTAACCTGAATCCATATTTTTCCACCAACTTACAGATGTAGCTTTATCATAGTTGGTTGAAAAATAGGCAAAAGCACATCCTAACCCCTGTAACGTTTGGAGGGTCTACCTGACCCTAAAGCCCTACAAAAATTGCTGTAATTTTTTTTATTTTTTTTGGGTGGGGGACTTGTTATTCTTCAAATTTCATGTATTTCCAAACAAGGAAGAAGTCAAGCTTTCTACATTCATTTCATTATCCTATGTCTTGAAGTTTGTGCATAAAAAAATAATCACTAAAAACATATTGGGGTCAGTTACACCTGTTCATGTTTCAATAGGTAAACTTGTATATCAGTGGAATAACTCTGAAGTTAAATTCAAACAATATAGTTCATTTTCAATGTGTTCCCATTGGTTTTTTAAAAGTTAACTTGGGGTCAATTTGAATAAAATTAATTATTAATTATCATCATCAACAAATATATATTTATTTGAATTTATACACCACTCTTCCCACAATGGCTCAGGGTGACTTACAATCCATAATTAGAGCCCAATGCAAAAGTAATGCAGCATTTTTTTTTAGACAGATCTAGGGTTAAAACAACTTATTTTGACATGATTTTCATAGTACTAGTTCAATAATAATGAACTGGGATCCTATCATAAAACTGGGTTAAAAATCATTAAAAAAACAACATTTAAAAAACTTTAAAAAAAAACTTTTTGAAATGCCAGATTCGTTTGTTTCTGAGTTTCTAGAGTATCTAGAGGTCAGCATAAGAAGGTGATTACAAAGAGCTTTCTTTTTGTAATCATAATGGTTAGAAATGGTCAGCCCAATTCTCAGGAATTGCACTGTCAAAATGCACTGAGACACGGGCCTTTAGGTTTTTATTTTTTTAAAAAATGAAAGCTAAGATTGTCATGATTTCAGGTGTTGGGCTTGAAGGAAAAAAACAACAGAGCAAAACCTACAATAAAACTGTGAGAATTGCCAACATTTTTTAAAAATTTTTTTTACTGAAGTCTTGTGGGGGTGGGGGTCGGGGGGTGGCACTTGTTCAACTTGAGTTGAATCACTGCTGATTCCTGCAGAGACCTAATCAAGGTCTGTGTTAAGGACCTGACTGGGAGTAGGGCCAGCAGCTTCAGCGAAATGAGCACTAGCCAGCCTTATATAAAGGCTCCCAGAATCAGGGAGCGTGTGATCCAGAAGTGAGCAAATAGGAGGAGACAACGGGGAGTTCTGCGTGAGAGTTTAGCAGGGAGGTTTGCAGGGGAGGTTCAGGAAGACTGTGAACCCATCTAGAAATCCAAGCAGCATAGATGTTGAGGGAGATTCTATGGTGACCTGCAAGGAATGTGCGGTTTGTTTTCCTGCCTGAAGACATAAGAATCTACATCTGCAACAAGTGCAAGCTGGCATCCCTGCTGGAAGAGTAGGTGTGAGGGCTTGAGGTGCACCTTTCCACACTGTGGCTTATCAGGGAAGATGAGGAGTTCTTGGACAGGACACAAGAAGAAGCACTGCAGGAAGAATAAGAGAAGGAGGAGGTTTTCAAGGAGGAATTAGAAAACCAAACACAACAGGAGGGCACATGGAAGAAAGTGACGCACAGGAGCGGGAGAATCAGAAGACATTCTTTGCCATTGGAGCTAAGCAACCACTTCCAGGGTCTTCCCACTGAGAGTAATTATGGGTTGCCTGAAAGAGGATTGCCACACCAGGCTCCACTGGACAGGAAGGAGGACTCTCAGCTCCCCAAGGATGGGAGGTATCCAACCACCACCCCAAGAAGAGGAGGAGAAAGGTGATGGTGGTTGGTGACTCCCTACTGAAAGGGATGGAGGCAGCTGTGTGCCAACCTGACATATCATCTTGGGAAGTGGGTTGTCTCCCTGGTGTGCAGATCCAGGATGTGACAGAAAGGTTGCCGACACTCATCAAACCCACTGGTCTCTATCCCTATCTGCTGATCCATGTGGGAACAAATGATAATGCCAGGCACAGCCTTGAACGTATCTCGTGTGACTATGAGGCTCTGGGTAGGAAGGTGAAGGCCCTTGGGGACAGGTGATGTTCTCGTTGATTCTTCCTGTTGAAGATAGAGGCCTAGGAAGAGAGAGACGAATACTGGAGGTGAATGACTGGCTACACAGATAGTGTCGTGGACCATGGACTATGCTTATGTAATGAAGGATGTCTGGCAGGAGATGTGTTGCACCTCATGAGGACTGGGGGAAAAGTGTTTGGCACGAGCCTCACAAACCTGGTCAAGAGGGCCTTAAACGAAATCCTGTGGGGGAGGGAGACAAAAGCCCAGAGTTAAGTACAAAGGTAGGTTCTAGGGACAGGAACATGTGTGATGCACTGGGAATCAGGAGAGCGGTGGGGGTGCCCAGTAATTTGCAAGAAAAAACAGTAGGAAAGCCATTGTAATACTGATGGTCTCTGATGACTGTACACTAATGCACACAGTACACAGTATGGGGAAAAAGCAGGATGAACTTGAAATCATAATACAGGAAGGCAAATATGATTTAATAGGTATTACTGAGACTTGGTGGGATGAGATTCATGATTGGAATATAGTAATTGAAGGATAAAACTTGTTCAAAAAGAATACACCCAACAGAAAGGGAGGGGGAATAGCATTATATGTAAAAAATGTATACACCTGCACAGAAATCCACAAATCTGACCATGGAAGGTCTGTTGAGAGCATCTGGGTAAAAATAAAAGGAGAGAGAAATAAAAGTGATATCGTTATTGGAGTCTACTACAAACTACCAAACCAAGCAGAAGATGTGGATGATGCTTTCCTAAACCAGATGACAAAACTTTCAAAGATGCAAAGACAAAGTAGTAATGGGGGACTTCATCTACCCTGGTAGCTGTTGGAAATCAAACTCTGCTAAGAATGGAATAGCCAATGAATTCTTGACTTGTCTTGATGACAACTTCATCTTTCAGAAAGTGGAAGAAGGAATGAGGGGATCGGTTATCTTGGACTTGATTTTTACCAACAAGGAAGAACTAGTCAATGAGGTAAAAGTAGTGGGGACCTTGGGTAGAAGTGATCACGTCATCTTGGAATTCATGATATCAAGGAAAAGGAAAGCTTAGTATAGTCGGATGTGTCCCCTGGATGGTGACATGTTAACAGGTGAAAGAGAGAAGGTGGAATTGCTCAACTCATATTTTGCCTCTGTCTTCTCCCACAAGGGAAATGTCCAACCTGGCAAGAGTAGCACTAATGATGAAGGGAAGGAACTGCAGCTCAGGATAGGTAATGAGATGGTAAAGAGAACACTTAGCTGCTTTAAACAAGTTCAAGTCTTCGGCGCCAGTTGAATTACATCCTACAGTACTGAAGGAACTTGCAGATGTAATCTCTGAACCTCTGTCTATACGCTTTGAGAACTCTTGGAGAACAGGTGAGGCACTTCAAAAAGGGGGGAAAGAAGGATCCGGGAAATTACGGATTGGGCAGCCTGACACCAATACCTGGAAAGATTCTAGAACACATTATAAAGTAGCCAATCTATAAGCATTTAGAAAATGGCCACAATCCCAAACCCCTCTGTGTGGAATCCGTGCGGGTCCTTCATGGATTCCGCGTGGCACAATGCATTCCCAATGGACATGTGCATGGGTTGCACGCATGTGCACGCACGGGGGGTTGCACACATGATTTGTAGGGCATGGGATCAGTCCCAATGCTGTAATTACTAGGAGCCAGAATGGGTTTGTCAAGTAAAAGTCATGCCAGACTAATCTTATTTCCTTTTTCGATTGAGTTATTAGTTTAAGTAGATCATGGGAATGCTGTGTCTGTCTTGTCTGAAAATGCCCTATGATCCTGGTTTCATCTGCATCTCATCAGTCAATAACACTGAAAATGGACATCAATAAAATAAGTTGGATCCATTCATGAAATCTGGGTCCAGAACTGAAAATTTCTAGGGTTGCAATTTTTTTAAAAAAAACACAACTTGTCAAATGCCCCTTTTTTAGTCAATGCTTGGAGATTTTTGTTCTATAATACAGAATAAGATTTCACACTGAAGTATAATTGAAAGATGTGGAAAGAGGGAGATCTGATGCAATCTGGATCTTCTGGAGAGGCAGGAAATTGAATGCTTTAGAGATATAGGCTCCAAAAGTCAAAAGCTTTGTGCAAACCTGCTCACTTTAATGGGGTTTGTGTCAGAGCAGCACTGTGAAGAGTGGAGTTCAATTTACTACTACTCCTCATCATTTCTATAACGCTACTAGGCGTACGCAGCACTTTATAGTCACAGATTTTTGAGACAGGTCCCTGCCTAGAGGGCTTACAATCTAAGGTAGACAAGGATGAGGGGAACACACAGGGAGAGACAGACACACATATTCCCATTTTACAGATGGGGAGCTGAGGCTGAGAGGTTGTAATTTTCCCAAGGCCACCCAGTGAGTTCATTGGCTTGGGTGAGATTCAAATCCTGGTCTCCCAGGTCCAAGTCCAGCTGCACCCTATCCACTACACCACACTGGCTCTTAATACTTTGAAAAACTGATATTGTAGTGCTGATGGTCTTTAACTGTCAATTCCTCCCCCTTGAAATAGCCTCAGTTTCACAATACTTGGTAACAGCGTGGCCCAACACAATCCTAGTTGTTGAGATGGGGCCCTCCCATGGCTCTTAACTCCTCGCTTAGGTGAGCCCTTCCAAGCCTCTTGGCCAACCATCCTTCAGAAAGTCCCGATGCCAAAGAACTCTGATTGAAAACCCGGCCTTTGGCCCCACTTTCTGCTCAGGTACTGTGATTGACTACGCGCTAGCTCTTTCAGAATAGACTGCTCATCACTCTTGACCTCATCCCTTTCTGGACCTGTAAGTACAGCAGGTGTAGACACTCTGGCAGTCTGCCACAGGTTGAGAGAGTGGTAGGAGCTCTAGCAAAGCAGGCTTGTATGGGGAACTGTCCTTAGTGCTGAACGGCAGAGCCAAGGGAAGCGAACGTAGCCTAAAACAGGTCTAATTCTAGCTAGGTAGTGGAGAAAGTGGTGCAAAAGAGACAACTGAAAGACAGCATCACCTATGATGAGGGCCTACCTGTTACAGGTATCCTGAGGTGAGCTCCCAATGTTTTGAGGCAAACTCCTAGACCACTGAGCCTTGCCTCCCCCAGGCCCGCAGACTCAGGGAACCACCCTAAAAGAGTTTGGGGTACCCTGTTCCCATATGCCTTTTGATTTGGTGTAGACAATGCAACTCTTTCAACCCAGGTTGAATTTTTTTAAAACTCCCCTTCTTCAGTTGAGTAAATATCACATAAAATGAATTTAGTTATCAAATTTTAGGGCAGCTTTAGAATTTTAAACGCGTGTTGATTTTTCATCAAAACGAACACATCTCCTGCTGTGTTCTTACCTGAGAACTTCATTCTTCCATCACCCCCACCTCTTTGCTCCTTCAGTCACCACTCTCACTAGCCCAAGTCTCCTAATTCCTTAAATTGTCTTTGGCCTTTCTCCCATGATGAAAGTATACCTGGGGCATTTTCAGATGTGACGGTACCATGGGTGGACATGCTTTCATCAGCGTGACCACCTGCGGTGCGGTCACATCTGAACCAGCCCACCAGATGTTTCCCCAAGCTGGACCCAGGGTTTTCCTGGGCCATGGCGCTTCTTCGCTCGGGCTGTAACTCAGGCCCAACGTCAAGTCACAGTCTGGGCTAAGCGTTGCCGCAGCCCAGGGATGCCATCTCCGGACTGAGGTAGAGCAGGCTGTCACATGTAATGGGCAGGATCGAAGTGTGACAGTGCACTGCCGTCACGTTTGAAAATACCCCTGGAGCTTCCTCCGTGCACACACAAGCTCTGCTCCTTCCCTCCTGACCTTCAAATACCTCCTTAAAAACTGCCCCTTCCGCCAAGCTTTCTGTAGTTCTTCAACCGTGTCAATTTTTACTCACTTTTCCTTATACATCTTATCTTCCAAGATCCTCCGCCTCCTGCTGTAATAAGCCAAGCACATGTACCTGCAGCTTCTCAACTTCATGGATGTATCCCTGTCTCTCCCTATTTTTCCCTCCCCCTTGTGTCCACTCCCTTGTACATCCTAGACCTAGACTGTAACTCGCTCAAGGCAGGGACCTGTATCTAATCATGACTGTTCAGCACCATGCACATTTCTCAGACTGTATAAACAAGAACAATATAAAACTATATTTGCTCTGGAACTGCTGTAAAAAAAACAACACAACAACAGAACAACAAGATTTGCTCAACACAAACCCTGTTTGCCTCCCAGTTTCAAAAACGACATTCTGCAGAAGCAAACATCCAATGTCGACTGTATTTGAACCATCCAAGATGCAGTGCACAGTTCAACAAAGCTGCATGGGAAGCTCTGTTCGCTTTAAGTCAGCCATCTGGTGAAACATTAGTATTCAGGCTAGGAAGCCACACTGCAACACTATTCAAATTAATAAAGGTAAGTTTGTTTCTGTTATCCAAGGTTAAATGAACCTATACTGATTAAAACATAAAGCAAACCTCATGCATTTGTTTGAAAAGGTCTGTTTAATAACAGGCAAACAATATGGAAAATTCCTACCTCGAAACATTTTCATTCCCTGGGCCTTACGTCTAAATTTCAAAATGTGAATCTCTGGGAAAATGTTGGGCTAGGGCATTTTATGGTCTACTTATTTAGTATTCTGTATTCCTTGTATTCCTCTAGTTTGTAGATGCTATCCTGCCAAGCTGTGGGCAATACAGCAACAACAATTGGCATTAAGGAACAACTTCAGAATTGTATTTTTAACCCTCCCCGCTCAAAACAGCACTTCTGGCTCCATTCCCTCTTTCCACCTAAAAATGCAAGGAGTGTGAGAGGATAGGACAGGAGGAGACAGCTGCTCTTGCACAGAGTGCTTTTCATTGCCATTAAAAATTCAGTTGCTGTAACAGGGCTTCCTGAGCTTTAAAGATGACACACAAGGAAATCTCACCAATTTTTATACACAAAAAAAAAAGCAAGAACCAACTGCTGTAAACACCTTAGCAAATGTGTTGGGACTTTTTTGTTTTTTAAAACTGACCTTCGCCTTGAAAAAACTGAATGCCAGGCTTCAATTTCCTTCAGGAACGAGAAGGAAGCAGCAGCCTGCACAGTGATGATATACAGCTATTGTGCTGTTTGCTCCCACATATATGAAGCAGATGAAATTCTCATTCTAGACAATTAACAGATTTCACAGGTGCTGCTGGATGCAGCTGCATACTTTCAGTCTCTCTCTCTCTCTCTCACCCACCAGTCAGCTCCTCAGGGTACTATAAAACTCTCAGGTGACAGGAGAAAGCAAACACACTGGAGGCATTTTGGTGCCTTCGCTGCTTTAACAAAGAGTGAAATTCTAAAACCAAGGGACTAAAACAAATAAATATTGGCTTTACTCCTATCAAATGTGCGGATAGTGCTAAAGAATGAATATCCAGAGACTTTAAACACCCTTTCCCTAGAGCAAATAAAAATTATCAACTTCTGGATCACAAACACTCAACCTCCTGTGGACATGAGTAACAGGAATCACTTGGTCATCTCAAACATAGGGTAAAAACAGACATGTAGGCAGCGTGGCAGCACCCTGGCCTGGCCTGGGAAACTGCGACGGCCACTCTCTGGGTCAGCAGGCAGTACTGCACCAACGTGCCTGCCGTCGGGAGAGTCGCACCGCCCGCACAACCTGGGTAGGGCAATAACAGACATGCGGGCGGACAGTTCTGCCCCCGCCCTGCTCCCAGTGCTCCATCCCCTGCCATGACAGGAAGCCAGGGCAGCCCCCCACCATGCAGCGGGGATGGTGGGGCCGAACAGATGCATTGACTCGCTTTGGCGGCCCTTGGCTGAGAATGGGCGCCCAGGATCGGGCCCAGGGCACATCACAGGCCAACTGACTATCCACGCCACGTCTAACTTTTCAGGCCTATGCCACGTCCGTTTTTACCCATAATCGTACAGATGCGGTCTAAAAGCAAGTGGGGAATCAAATTGGTCGAATGGTATCTTTTATTGGACCAAAACCACTTGAACCAACACGGCAACCACACAATCTCTCTGGATGAAAAGCAAGTAGACACATTTGATGAAGTAAATTGGATTCTTATCTTCCACCCCAGAAGTTACATTTGAGTAGGTTTGTTTTGTTTATTATCTGGAAGACACAGGCATATCTATATTCCAAAAAGAAAAGATCAAGCTTTTGGCTTAACCTTAATACCCCCCTTTTGCACTCTCCTGATGGACCATAAACCTCAGGTACAGTATACTAACATTTGTTTCAAGACAAGTAACTTTTTTCAGCTATGTTTAAAATCAGTTGCTTAAAGAAACCAAATATACAAAAAGTTCCCCTTTTCCACAAATATATGTGCATAGGAAATAATCTGGAATGCTTAGGGAACACTGTCACCACTGTCAAGACTTTAGATGAGATTCCAGGTTGCAAACCTACCTATCCCTATGGAGGTTTCTTCAAGTAGGGTAGTTTGCCTGCCTGCTTCTCTCTCTCTCTCTAATCTCTAACTTCTCAACTTTTTTAGAAAAGTTGATCGGAAATGTAGGCATGCTAATAAAGTGAGATTTTCAAAGTCAAGAAGTACACTTAGGCACCTACATTCCATTGGCGGTCAATGCTGTTAGATGCCTTACGGTACTTTCAAACAGCACACTTTCAAGTGGTAAAGCCATGGGGGAGGGGGAAATCAGCATATGCAAATCCACATATCTAATCAGCATAATGGGGTGGGGTTTTAATTATTCATTGTGATGATACTTTTATATGTTTTTATTGTTGTTTTACTTTGTTGTGAGCCGCCCCAGGATGCCGTAGGTATGAAGGGGCAGCCAGTAAATATAAATAAATAAATAAATGAGGGGACTACCGCCCCTGCCCACCCATTCCCTGAACTTCGATGTAAGAGTAATTCCTCCCTTGCTTTTTCCTTGCCTCTGGGGGTAGCAATCCCCTAAAAAAATCCATATGAATAGCAATTTACTCAGTCCCACTCCATGCTGACTCAACACTGCCTTGCTTCCTACCATACTGCACACCTACTCTCCTGCCTATTTGTTCTGTATGGGTACAACGGCAGGCATGTAACATTGGAGGGTTTTAAACCAATTACATGGCTGTGAAGGCTAGGAATGTTCACTTAATATTGATAATTCCTTAATCTTGGATTAGCAAACTCTAGTATAAAGTTGATTTCATCAAATACATGTCCCTTCTGTCCACTTCTCACTCTCTCCAGGGATCTCTCACCATGCACTTCCCACTAGGGCTGGCCTCGGTCAGGGGCCTCTCTGAGTCTGCACCACACCCCAGGCTCTTGCTCCCTGTCTGATTTTGTATATGATCATATGAGAGGTTGAAGTATTTGTATGGAGGACATAGTGTGGGAGGAAGGAGTTGGGGCTGAAGGGGTGGTTTTATTGTACTGTGGTAGTGAGGCTGATTCATTTTGTTTTAGTTAATAAAATTGTATTTTTAATGTTTTAATATGGGGAAAGAGTAGATGTGAAGTGGTATTTGGAGTTGTGTGGGTGTGAACATTATTTGTATTTTTATTTTTTATAAGATTTTCTTTTTTTTAAAAAAATCGCTACATTTATAACCCGCCCCTCTCGCCAGTGGCGAGTCAGGGTGGCAAACAATATACAACACTAAAAATAATAAATAATACATAATACATACATGTAAAACATCAACAGCATCACAACCCAGTCTGTGACTAAACATCTACCCACCCCTCCCACACTAACCTCCTCTCCCCCACACCAAATGCCTGACGAAATAACCAAGTTTTACATTGCCAGCAGAAAGCGGGGAGATCTGGGCTAAGGCAGATCTCTTCCAGAAGCGCATTCCACAGTGACGGATGGCTGCCGAGAATGCCCGCCTGTCTGTTCAGACCTGCCAATAATGTGGGACCTCCAGGAGCGCACTTCCAGACAATCACAGGGGTCGCCCAGGGGCCCAGCGAACAAGGCGGTCCCTCAGATAAGCGGGACCCAAGCCATGTAGAGCTTTAAAGGTCAAAACCAGCACCTTGAATCAGGCCCAGAAGACAATAGGCAGCCAGTGCAATGCCCGGAGCACTGGTTGAACACACTTCCTGCGACCTGTCCCGGTCAACAAGCGAGTCGCAAAATTTTGCACCAGCCACAGTCTCCGAACCATCTTCATGGGCAGCCCCACGTAGAGCACATTACAGTAGTCCAGCCTTGAGGTGACAAACGCATGGATAACGGTGGCGAGATCAGAGTCCGAGACATATGGGTGGAGCCTCTTCACCAGATGTAATTGGTGAAAGATGCCTCTGGCCACAGCTGACACCTGCAAATCCAGGTGCAGCTGCGAATCCAGGCACATTTCCAGGCTCCACACAGATGGAACCAAAGGAGGGTGGACCCCCCCACAATAATGGGAGTTTCCTCCTCCCCCGGATCACCTATCCCACCCACCAACATCACCTCTGTCTTGTCAGGATTGAGTTTCAATCAGCTCAACCTCTTCCAGTCCCCCACAGCAGCCAAGCACCGGGACAGCAACGAGACTTCAGGGCCTGGGGTCAGGTGAAAAAGAAAGGCACAGTTGGGTATCATTGGCATATTGATGACAATGAACCCCACAACTGCGTACAACCTCCCCAAGCGAGAGTGTATATACACTGAATAAGAAAAGGGACAGAATGGAACCCTGCGGGACCACACATGGGAGACCACCAGGGGACGATGTTCAGTTCGCTAGTACCACCCACTGAGATCTACCTGCCAGGTAGGAACAGAACCACTGTAACATGGTACTGTCCACCCAGCCAGGTCCCGCAGATGAGACACCAGCATCTCATGATTCACAGCATCAAACACCACTGATACATCCAATAAAACCATCAGGTCATACGACCTCTACCCAGTTCCACCAGGAGGTCGTCAACCAAGGCCACAAGCGCAGTCTCCATGACATAGCCCAGGTGAACGACAGACTGGGTGGGATCTAAAAAACCCGGGCGATCCAAATGCACCTGCAGCTACTGGGTCACTACCCATTCAATAACCTTTCCTAATGAGGAAGGTTAGAGACAGGCAGGTAACTCACCAGGGCATCAGTGTCAAGCGATGGTTTTTGAGAAGGGGCCGAACCACAGCCTCCTGTGGTCCAGCCCCTTCTCAAGAAACCGCAAGCAGAGCTAAAGCGGGTAGCACTTTAGCTATTGGCGGGTAACAGCCACATTTCTGGGCACCCCCATTGGGTGAAAATGCTCAGAACGGCCTGCCCTTTTAAAAAATGGTGCCTGCAGAATGCTGACGTTGCTGACACCATTTTGCAGATGGCTGAGCATGCCCAGAAGGGCTTATCAGGCCCTTCTGAGCATGCTCATTGGTTTTTTTAAATTTTATTTTAAAACCTACAACTCCAGGAAGAGGCCACACTTTTGCAGGACCCCCTCCAGAGGGTAAGTATCCCCCCAACACCCCCAGGCCCCTGACCCCTCTCCCAGGCCTCAGGTCAGAATTTCCCTTCCTGGGCAGGCAAGGGGTCTGAGTGGGCTCCAGGAGGGGCTCCAGGTACGTCTTTGCCCTTGGCACCCAGTCCAGCCCTCTGGCACCGAGCCCAGCCCTCTGCAAGATTCACGAGATCTTGAGGAAGGGGGCAAGATCGTGCGAGGTCTCCCCCGCCCCCCCATCTCAAGTCTTGTGAGAATTTCGTCAAGGGGGGGATCCTGGGCTCGTTTCAGGCTTAATAGATAAATTTATTTATTTGAAATTCTACGCCGTTCCGCTAAGGTTCAGGGTGGCTTACACAATAAAAACATTCAGAAAATACAATAAAACACCATTAAACCCATTAAAACCCACCTGCATCCCTAAACCCTCCCACCTCATTCCCTAACACCGCCCACTAAATGCTTTTTTAAAAAAAGTTTTGCACTGCCTCCAGACAATGCTCATGTGCTTGGGTTAGTGACAGACCTCTGGGGGAAGGAAGTTCCATAACACAGGGGCAGCAACGGAGAACACCTCTTTGCGGGCCCTCGTTGTGTGAACAAAATTAGCAGGTGGCACCCACAGAGGAGCACTCCCAGCCAACCATAGGGGTCACAATGGAGTATGGAAGGAAAGGTGGTCTCTTGGACATGTGGGGCCCAGGCCGTTTAAAGCTTTAAAGATCGAAACCAGCACCTTGAATTGTGCCTGGAAAGCTATAGGTAGTCAGTGCAGACTATAAAGTGGGAGGATGTGGTTCTACTGGTTAGGGCTTATATATATATTAAGACACAGAGAGAATGAATCAATGATTCTCCTGCACAATTCCTCATACCTTCCTGCACCATTTGTCTTTCAAACTAATTTGTTTACCTATGCTACTAAGTTGAAAGGCCCCAATACACCATTTGTGCTGTGAAACTACGGAAATGGAACAACAGCGGAAAGTCTATGCTTCCATTATACTATTCCCTGTTTGTCACAGCAGAACTATGTCCACAGTATAAGCTATCCTACAGCTCTCACAGAGTCAGGGTTGGTTCAAAGAATGATTTGCCATCTGTTCCTTTATTACCCCTTTCTAGTCTGGGCCTAATTTCACTACTCCCTCCAAAGCAGGCTTCATACTTTCTCGCCAACCTACTTAAAATAGACCAACTTGCCCCACGCTTCACAAAGTATATTTCCTTTCCCTCTTTTACCATTTTTCTATCAGTCCCAAAGCCCTTATTTACAGATATCCTTGTTGCCTAGGAGATGCTATCCTAGCTTTAACAAATCTGCGCCCCATGTGTCACTACCGTGACATCCTAGACACACATAAAACAGTGGGTGGGTATGCTGTGTCCATAGTTTCTGTACTCCACCCACAGGTCAGCACATGATGGACACCCCTTGAAGGATATTACCTGTTCTCCTACTAACTCTTGTATTGGAGAACCCTCCAGTGGATCCCGTTGGGATTTCCTCTTCTCTAGCGAACGGCTAGTGCCTTCATAGCTCCTGCCTGCGTTACTGGGCTGTTTAAGTGGCAGTTGGTGCCTGCCTTCCCTTTGGATAAGATGGTCTGGATCCCCACCTCTGTCCTCTCTAGGCCCCATCTAGTAGAACCAAATCCTCCCACACCATGCTCAGAGTCCTCTAACCTGGGAACGGCCTCTAGTTCTGGGTAATAAATACACTCACGGATCAACTGGGCAATGCGGTCACCCTTTTTAATTAAGAAGGGCTTCTTTCAAAAGTTGAAGATTGACACCCTAATGTTTCCTCTGAGATTTTCATCAATAACCCCACACCTACATCTATGAAATGGGTAATGGCCAAGCCTGAACAAGGGGCTACTCGGCTATAGCAAACTGAAGAGAGGGAAACCTGAGTATCTCTTTCCACTACTGTCTCCCACCTCGGTGGGGATCTCTAAGTTGTAGACTCTGTACAGGTCATATAATCAGCAGCCTGAGTTGAGCCTTGAAAAGGGGCTGTATTTGCTGAGAATCTAGCAAAGTGAAGTCGTATGTCCGGCTGCCCTGTAGCTGTGACCCCAAGCCTGTGGTCTAGGGGGGTGGCATGGTCTTGGCTTCTGCCACCATTCCCAGATGCTTCCGGTGGTGTCTTGGTGATCTGGCCTGCCTTTGAAGGCACCTTACACCTACCAAGGCTGTCTGCAAACTTTGAGTCTTTTCTTCCTTCATGTCTGTCTGTCCTTCCAGTTTTCCTGCCTACCCTCTCTTACTTACAAATTCAGAGGGGTAGAGGAGCCCTGTTTGACTGCTGGTGTCCCCATTTTCTGTCTGTCTGGCCTTAATCCCTTGCAGGTTGTTTGATAAGTGCATGTGTCTACTTCTGCTTTGCCTTGTCCTCCCTGGGTTCCTAGGGCCACTTGGATTCAGATTAACTCCTGTTCGGTCTCACAGACTGTTCCAGAATCCTGACAATTCCTTGAGCTCCTGCACTTCCATTTGCTAACCTGCAATTGCTGCTGCGTCACTCCCAGTCCTCCCTGGACTGGCTTGTGTCCTACAGTCCCTAGCTAATATCAACCCAGAGCATTCTGTACCAACTGGCCCACTGTACCAAGTTCTTCAGTTCATACCCTCTCAGGGCCGTCCGGGTTTGTTGGGATCTAAGACAGGACCTCCCTCTTGCTAGTGGCTGCCCCCAACTTGCCCACCTATCTCCCCGGTACTCCCTGCTAGTGAGCTTTCCTTTGTGTCTCAGGATACCTTCACCCCACTACCCACTCCTGATACCCCCTTGTTTGGGAAGAGTCCCACACCCGTAGCTATTTTTGGATCAGGAACAAGAGGGCTGCCCTTTCCTTCAATCATAGCCCATGCCCCCCTGGTACTGAGTGGGAAAGTGCATGGTTGGGCTTGGGTCCTGCACCCTCTCATGACCTCTTGTTTTCAAGGGTTTCCCCATCTGGGATATTTTCCTGGAGTGGTAATATCCCTGGTGTATGACCCTTGGGGTGGGTTATGGGCCAGCTCTTCCAGTTGGCCATTCCTGCCTCCAGGCCCCATAGCTGTCCACAACAGATCCGTGGTCACCACCCCATTTCTTTCCTCAAGGTTGCCATTCTGAGGCTGGAGCTAACTGTCATTTCCACTGCCCCAACTTCTAAGATTGCAACGGCCACAGTCCCAAACCCCTCCACGCAGGATCCGCGTGGATTCCACATGGCACTGTGCATTCCCAATGGACATGCGCACAGGTTGCATGCAGATTCCACAGGGCATGGGATCGCACCCACTAGTTTTTAATGTCCCTTCACTCCACATCCTCAGCAGTGCTTTGTGTATATATCTCTTCCCCAAAGTTTTGAGTCCCTTCTAGTGCTATGTAACATCAACCCATTTCTCCAAAGAAAACTGGGAAGACCCTTTGGGAACTGCCAAAGATGTGGAAATCACCTTGCAAGGGAATCCCCCTTACTGCTGGTCTCCTCCTGAAGGAAACCCCCTCCCATCTCGGTGATCTCTCCATCTCATAACCACTAAGCCTTCTGCTTCAGAAGCTGCCATCAGTTTCCCTGGGGCTTGGGCCCATCTGCCCAGTGCACGCACACTCCCCGCAAACCTTGTGTCTGGTTACCACCATGGTTCTTGCTGCTTCCATGCTTTGAGTACCTCCTTGGACAGGTCTGTCTAGTGCCATGTAACATCACCCCATTTAACAAGCCATGTAAAATGCCATGTAACATCACCCCACCCCCCTGTGGACTAACCCTAGGTTCGCACTGTTCGTTAAGCCCTGCTGACTACACAAGTATAACAAAGTCCCTCCTCTAGAGGGGAAGGACTCTCAGTAGCCAGGCCTTTTGGCAATTCGCAGACCAGAACACGTTAGTCACTACTTACTTGGAGGTTTTATTTACTAACTCCTTGCATACATCCGCATAGTACAGAGCTGTTTATCTTCCCCATACATAACCTTAAGCTTCTCCCGAGCTTCTGCAACTCCCAGGCTTCACCTACAATACGGTCAGCCCCTGGGGTAATCGAGCACCCAGGTTCCTGGTCCTGCCCACAGCTTGGGCTCCTCTGACCCTTGGTTTCTTTGGCCAGCCAAGCCTTGCCACACTTCTGCTCCAGGTTTGAGCACCCTGGCCAGCGTTAGGCATAGAGCCTCCTGAGCTCCAGGTCTGTCCAGCATGGCTCCCACTACTACTATTTAGCAATTCTATAGTACTACTAGTTGTATGCAGCGTACTCCCAGCCACAGACTTATATCCCTGGAGAGGGCAGAACTGGCTGGCAATGTTTGTGTGAGTGTCACACAGAGAAATTAAAGTCACATGTAATGGGTCAGAGATTCAAGACATCTTGAACTATGATCAGAACATGGTATGGAACACAGTGCAATGGCCCCCATCCTGTGTTGTCTAAATGGCACACTTGGTCCTGTTCCAAGAGACTGCGGAGATGAACACAAATACTCCAGTGAGACTCAAGGCCTTCTTCTCACATTGAACCCACAGGACCATTATAGGTAACTTTTGCTCACAATCCTTGCAATTGGGGGAAATGAAGTACTACAGAGCATCAGTTGTGTGCCTTGAACCCTGCATTGGCTCCTCCCTGAACCAGTTCAAGGTTGCTCTCCTGACATATAAAGCTTTGCATAATAAAAGCTTAGACAGAGCTGCAAAATCTCAACGCCACCCTCTCTAATTTGGGCAGGATGCATTTGCCTTTATCCTTAAGCAGGTCCTGCAAAGTTGGTGATGAGGTTCCAGGAAAGTGCCTGTGACTCTGTCAAACTCATGTATATTATCCAGGCATGGCAGTGCCCGGATAGTGAAGGCATGTTGCATGCCCCAAACATTCTATTCCTTACAAAACTGAGATAATTTATGGTATCATTGTGAAACTGTACATGGAGGATTGCCTGGGTAAGAGGTTTACACTGACCAAACGTCAGAGAAATCTGACATTAAATGGCTGAGATACAGCAGTGGAAAGATTGAAATCTGAGAAGCAGTTTTCCCCCCATTTTTGCAACCATCTCAATTTTGATTAGTCTCAGGGTTTTTTAGTTATGTGTCAGGATGTGAATATATTTTAGAAAATCTAAACCTGTGGCCTAAGGGTGCCGTGGCTTTATTTTTTCTTTTTAAAACTTCCCAGTACTTTTTAAATTATAAAGGTGTTTAAGCTCCCATTTTAGTCTATGGAAAGAATGCAGGGCTACACGTAGTGAAACACATACATAGTTCGAAATCTCTCATAGACTAAAATTCTAACTAACTAACTAACTAACTAACCATCCCCCTGCTCGAGCCCCCTTGGCAGCAGCCTGGGCAGGGAGGAAGGAGGGGGAGGAACTACCACTGCCCCACCCCACCCACCTGTCTCCCTATCTGTCCCTATGCTTATCTGTCACTCTGGTCACCCGACACTGCTCCGATGCTGCTGCTGCTGCCGCCGCCGCCGCTACCACTGTCAGTTTAAAATGCGCTGCGTGCATGCACACTAAGGTCGCCATATTTTCTAATGTAGCATGCTGGGAAATTTAGTCTCAGCATGCCAGACAGGAAACATGGCAGTGGCCCCAGTGGACAAGCATGCGGTAGCATGCGGCCTTTGAGCAGTGCAGTGGAGAAGGAAGCAGGTAAGCAGGTGTAGTGGCAGTGGTGATGTGACGGTGGTGGCGATTCCTGGGGGGGCGGAATGAGTGAGTAGGAGGCAGGGAGCGGGGAAGAGAATGAGTGAGTGTGGGGGGGGGAGGAGGAGGGAAGGGAGTGAGTGTGGGGGAGAGGGGAGAGTGAGTGTTTGGGGGGGAAGGAGTTCAGTGACTGAGTGTGTGTGGAAAGCGGAGGGAGTGAGTG
>QEPC01004965.1:3838451-3853105 GCA_003113815.1 Sphenodon punctatus | reverse complement strand
ATCCTTTAAAAGGAAAGACACAAAGAGATGATTTTCAGACTGAAATCCTAAATATTATTGGGTTTCTTTCTCATTCAACATCTTTATGGCAAAGGGATGGATCTGGACTGTATGTAAGATATAACTTCTTGATATCTTTGAGCCAATGAATTGTGCAAATGTTAAGCTTTTACAAGCTTTTTCTTAAGATAGAAATGTTTTAAGATCATGTAACTTTGATTGGCCATCATACCGTTCAATCTAAGATACTGATGCTTTCTATTTATATTTAAGTAAACTTTGCATATATTTTTATAATCCAAAAGTCTCATGTTCCCTTATTATAAATGTATTGTAATTATTACAATACTTCCTTTGCTAGCTGGACAACAAAGTGAAGTGTAAACTCATAATATACAATTTGGGGGAAAAGTGCGGCCCAATTTAGTTTGACTAGTTCAGCTAAGCTACATAGCTCACTTTCCCTTTGTAATTTATGAGAAAAAACGCAAAACGTGACAAGCTGAATCTGACGCTGCTTGCCCATATTCTGTTTTCTCTTGAGATGCAATCTCGTGAGAAAACAGCACTAACGTGAGATCACAATATGCGAGACCGTACAACGTATTTACTGCTTACTTGGCGCGGAAGTTAAGGCTATCTTGTTCTTCCGAACCCATATAAAAGCTGCCCCTTGACCCATTCCTGTTTTCTAGCTTCAGTGTTGTTGCCAACCTGCAAAGGGAAAAGGATTGGGACTGAAAGACCAAGACGAAGCGTAGATGTATGGACTCTAAGTTGTAAGGGAGAACAATTTGATAGTGTACATTGTCTTTGCTGTGGCCTTAACTTGCAATTTTCATGCTTTTTGGAGCAGGACTGAATTTGCAAGCGCCTTAACTCCTTTCTTAAACTGAAGTTTTTTTATTATATAATAAATATATAAATCAAGAATACTGAAATCTCATTAAGCTAAATTTAAACATTCTAAATATAGGGAAACTATACATATTTGGTCTAGGAAGGACTGCAGTGCAACATAAAACATTCATAAAACACTTTAGCATGAGCAACCAGAGGTCATTAATTTTAATGACAAACCTGCCATGGAAACTTAAAATTCTTCAAAAATGGTCAAAAATAATAAGTCCTGGGGGAGGGGACGAGATGGGTGTTGGTTGGTTGTAAAAACAAAACAATGAGTCATGGAAACAAGCTAGGATCTACTTTTTTGATGATGCTGTGTTGTGCAGCACTCAACACTACCTCCCTCTGTATAATTTAACCATTGTCTACACTCCTTGTGGTTTGAATAAATTGTCTTGTTAATTAATAGCACTTCCTCAGTGCTATAAACAAAGCCTGCAACCATTTTGTTCTCAGTAATTTGTGTATTCTACCCATCAATGGAAATAAGGCTTATGGATCTTTCTTGAAGATTACAAATGCCTTAACTGCAAGTCTGTGTGGTCCTAATCACCATAAATATGTGTGATATTGGGCGGGAGAAGGGCTGCATTCAAAATCTTGATTGCTTAAAAAAAAAAAGAAGCTTCCTTGTAAGTACAAAGAGAAAAAATAATGATATTTCTTGGAATTTTCAAATAGCTAAGTTATGAGGGAAAAAACCTTAGTGGAAGAAGGGAATATTTTAATAAAAGAAAAAACAAAGCCATTGCTTACACTGTTCAGCGTTTGCATCCTGCTATTTTTCATCTCCTTCACCCCATTCATATCTATAATATATAATTAAGGCAAATTTCCCCATCCTTGCCACCACCACATGCAACCAGCTCCCTTTCATCGTTCCGTCAGCTCATTAGAGACCCATCTTCATGATTTTTTCACACGATTAGATGCATGGGCATAATTAAATTTGATAAATGCAAACAGCACAGTAGAAACAAATACCTGAATCACTGCTGTGACTAAAGCACCTGATTAATAACTGGCAGTATAGTAAATGAAAACATAATCTGTAAATTTGGGGCAGCCCCCCCCCCCCCGAACAGTGTTAAGAAAACATTAGAAGGCAACAGTGTCCTTGAGCATGGAATCCTCCTTATTTTCAAATATGTACAATTTCACTATTTCTAAACCAAATTTTTTCAGCTCTACTGAACACCCTTGCCCTGAATTAAGAGTAAAATTAAGCTTTCAGCTGGTAACAAAAGAAGTGCTGAATTTTCTCAAACAACATTTCAATATCTTATAGAGTCAGAGGGGCTGGAAGAGACCTCAGGGGTTGTCTAATCCAATCCCTGCATTGAGGAAGCACTCCCTATATCGGGGTTCTCAATCTTTTTCCAGTCAAGAGCACTGGAGTGATGTAAGTGACTACTTGGGGAGCACTACATAATTTGTATGAATCGGCTTGGGTAGCACTTTCATGCATTGCCTGAGCACTCTGGTGCTCCCAAGCACCAGGTTGAGATTCAGTCCCCTATACCTAAACCAGTGGTAGAGAACTTTTTCCCTTCTGGGGGCCATTTTGAAAATTAGTACAAGCTCTAAGGGCTGCATAGAAGTTGGGGGTGCTTAAAGGGAAGCGAAAGATCCAGATAATGGATCTGTGCTATGGATCTGTCTCCTATTTTTATGTACATGCCCTCATGTTTGCTGCCTTACCCTGAGATCAGTTTTTCAGTACTTGGGGGTAAAATGTACCTGGGGTAGCTTGATTTCACACCCATTACTTACCTGCAGATCTAGTAAAGTCTGACATTTCTACAAGGAAAATTACGGGGGGGGGGGAGATAGACACAGAGACTGAATTATTGTTTTGTTTTAAAAAAACTAATAATTTACTATGGTGGAAATGCAGAAAACAAATACAGGTAAATAGCCCCTTTTGGGACATTATGTTTCAAAAATAGAACCTGGTATGTTTCAGAAATAAAAAAGAAACCACTCATTTTTCAAGAGGGCTTTACTGTGTTTGAAATAATAGGTCTGATTCTCCTCTCATGTCCAGCAGTGTAGATAAGCAGCAGCAATCCCACTAAAGTGAATGGAGTCAACGCCAGTATGAAATGACCATGAGGAGAGAATTCAGCTTAATGCGCAGTTCTTGTCGAGCCCACTGGCAAAGTAACACCTCCTTGTCATTATTTGATATGTCAAACCCTCGCCCAGCTCTTGGAACCTAGAGATAATCTTCTATAAAAGTTGTCCAAAACATTACAAAAGAGGGAATGAATTCCACTTATAAAATTTATCCTTAAGAGGTAATGAGATAATAATTTGCTGATCAGCCAAATATTTTAAATAATTGATTCGGGGGTTTTGACTTATTTTTTTGGGTGGGTATATGTTAATCACCCACATTAATTAGTTGAATTTTAAAGCCAACGGTCAGGTGGGGAACCTGATCTCTCTGAAGGGCCACTTTGAAAATTAGTACAAGTTCTGAGGGTCACATAGAAATTGGGAGCCAGGGTGTTTAAGGAGTGCACCCAGGAAAAGGATGGTTCAGATCATGGATCTGTGCCAGGATTTTGTCCCCTGTTCTTGTGTGCATGCCCTCAGCTCTGCTCCCTTACCCTGAGCTCAGTCTTTCAGTGCTTGAGGGTAGGGATTGAATCCATGAGCCAGACCCAGGAACTTTAAAAAGTCCAAAAAACCCACAAAACACTAGCCGTGGGTCACATTTAGCCCCTGGGGCTGAGGTTTCCCAACCCTAACTTATGGCTTAAGAAAGAGCCTTAACACTTAACTGAAATAACTTTTACAGTAATAAAACTTAGAATAGGGTTTTTAAAAGGAGAAGGAACTAAGAACTGCTGCTGTTTTCCGCAGCTCAGCTCATTCTGTTCTAGCACTGCTTTTTGTAGGGGTGGGACTCTGGGCAAGATTTCGGTTTCGGTTCTCATGTATTTCGGTTCTCGTATCAGTTGTATCAGATCCTTTGCACTGATTTTTGTATCAGCTTTTTAACATTAAGGTTTTCCAATTGAAGTCAATGTTAAAAATCCGATACAAAAATCAATGCAAAAGATCCGATATAACCGATACCGAAAAAGAACTGAAATTTCTGATTAATCCAAAAAGGACATTATTGGGTACTTTCCGTTTTTTCTGAAACCGAAAGTCCCATCCCTAGTTTTTTGCAAATACAAATGAAAAGCCATTGCTGAGCTGTATGGAGAGTGAACTGCTGTGTCCCAGGAGCAAGGAGAGGTTTCCTATTGTCCATCCTTTTAAGTCCCCTTAATTTCTTAAATCATCACGATCATGAACTGCTTGGGGTAGAGTGGATGGAGGAGTGGAAAAATGAGAAGTGGAGGAACAATGGAGAGTATTGATGTGCACAGGAAAGGGCAAAAGAGCACAGGACAAACTAAGGGACAGGCTTCAAAATTTCAAATTTCCCCTTTCCTCAAGAATGTTGGGGCCTGTCTCTAGCCTCCAAGAATAAAACTGGATTTCTGCGTTCATATATAACAATTCCCAAATAAAACAATTACTTAGGTTAAAAAGCTTTAGTGTAAATTTACAGAGTAAAATCTAGCACTGTCTTAACTCTTTCTGATGTAATCACAAAGAATCTGATATTTTTTGCAAGGTCTCTGCATGTGCACATTGTGCTGACAATGTGCATCTCTGCATGCACTTAACCAGGTTATTATAATCTGCCCACTGAAAAGGAAAGGTATTACATAAAGTCTAGCAGAGTGTGTGTGACTGTATGATTGCTGTGGATTTAAGCAGACTACATTTAAGTGGAATGAACAGTATATCTACGTACATACACACACAACACAGAAAGCCATTCTGACTTCACACCATTTTTATTTTTGGATAATTCCACTGTATTTAATTGCTTTACCCCAGATTTCTTTCCATGTAGGTGAACTGAGAATTAGATTTACAGTAGCTTCAGGACCATCTCCATTTATCTAGACCAGTGCCAGTTGTGAATACCACCCAAAAAAACCAAGAAAAAAAAACCCCAAGTGAAAATGTCAAAACGTGAGTTTATATTTTTCCAATTCTCTTGCTGTTACACACCTGCTACCATGAAAATTGATAATGAAAGAAGCCATGAAAGACACTAAGCAAAATGATTCCATGACCTTTAAACACAGCTACTTGAAAGATTACATTTCCATGGTTGTTTATCTTTTAGTATCAACTTTCCATTTGCCATCAGTGAAGTTTCCTCTAAGTGCTGGGAAGCAGAGCCAACCACATGGCAAAATACAGGTCAAAAGTAGAATGTGTTAACTTCCTTTTTCCTTCAATGTTTTTGGTGTCTTTCCCTCCACCCAGGTTTCTCAAGTCTTATACGTTAGACTGCAAAATGGCTTTATTTTTTAAACAGTAAAGGGATGTGAGAAGAATGTCTGTTTGATCAAATTATGAGTTTTACTTTAGGATTGTACTGCATTTATCTAGTCCAGAGCCACTTGTGACCATCACCCCCTCCCCTAAAATGTCAAAATCTGGGTTTATATTTTCCCAATCCTCTTGCTGCTACACACCTCCTAGCTGTGAAATATTTATAATGCACATGTCTCTGAAAGACATACATAATCTACTCCCTTTAATTCACTTCCAAATTAATATTTATACATTCGTATAAATGCACTAATTTAATGTGTACTAATAAATGTACTAATCCAGTCTGAATGCTCACAAATGTATAGCCTAACCTAATGTTTGCTACAGATGTTATCTTGGAGAAAATGTCTGTGGAGCACCTATACTAGCACATAGGGAAACATCAGCTATCTCGAGTTAATGTCAATAACAAAGGCCCTTTTAAAACAGGCCAGCGGTGTAGGGAGGATGAGTGGAGGCTGCGGTGGGTGTGCGGCACATGGGCAGCCCATTACACGGACTCCCACCCATCTCCACGCACAGTGGTACCTCCATTTTCTCCAATGCCTCTGTGCGTGGGGGATCGGTGGAAGTGGCCGGTGGGTGGATCGCTGGAGCATGCATGCACCCTGTGCCCGCATCGTCTGTCACACGGACACACACCCCTCGCCCACCCAGTCACCCACATGGGTAAGGGGGGTGCATCTCGTGTGAAAAGGGCCAAAGTTAGAATAGCTCGGAGACATACAAATGCAGCCACATCTTAACCAGTGAAGTAGATGTGAAAGGCTCCAAGGTGAACATAGTTTTACTGATTAAAGTATAGGAGTGGGGAACCACTAGATTTGGATTCTGACCCCAACTCTTTCACTTGAACATGAAAACTACCATATTATGCGAGACCAAATGACCCATCTAGCCCTGTACCTTGTGTCCAGCAGTGGCCATCATTAGATGCTTCAAAAGAAGTGTACAAAAATGGGGGCATGCACAGAATACATTGGGTATCCCCTAGTTCTTGCACTGAAATAATGGATAAGTAGTAGCTCCCTATTTACTTTCTCTGGTCCACTCAGGATTGTGGCCTAATCTACCACCCACTGATGTAAAGGGGAGTTTGTCAATTGACTTCAATGAGAATTGAAATGGGACCCCCTCCCACCCATAACTTTCAGCAAATGAATGAATCTCTGCTCCTCATTTTCCCTAACTTCAAAATGAAGGGTTAAGACTACATGCCTCGTAAGGGTGGCTTTGTGATTATTAATTCTCTTTGCAAAGCAAAGCAGAAATCTATTACTGTATCTCATTTATTTTCTTAAATAATTATGCATGGACTATTGTGGTTTTTATGGTTTTGATTTATATGCATCTAAATTTACATCAATGGCACCAAGAACCTTGGACCAGCTCCTTTAAAAAAGTAGAAAGAAAAGTACAGCTGAATGTAAAATAATCCAATTCTCTAGAAAATGAAACTTCTATTTGAAGAATGTAATCCCTTCTCATCCTCTCTGTCAGTCCCTTGTGATAGAATTATTAACTCTATACTGCCTCAGGTACAGACACGAGATGGATGATGACAAGGTCAGTGTAAATACCGCACTTGAAAACTAAGGGTGTTTTCAAAATGAGACAATTGCCCACTGGAATCTGTGTTCAATCCATGCAGCCCACACTCAATTTGTTTAGCATGTAGAGCTAATAAATGGGCAGACCCCTGTCCACATTTCATGTGCTGGCGGTAGCCACCACCAGTGGCACCACTCAGCGCTTTCCCTCTCTCCAGCCCTGGCTCTGACGGAAAAGGGGATCACAGCCAGAGAAGGCTTCTTCCCTGGCCATGACTCCCCTTTCTGTCAGAAGCAGAACTCGCATGCTCTCCCAACTGAGAGGCAGCTGCAAAAGGAGAGAGCAGGGGTGCAGGAAGGACCTTCTCCAGAGGATCTGCACCTGCACTCCTCTCTCCATTTGGGAAAGGAACCAAAGGGAGCGCAGGAGCCCTGTAGATCCTCTGGAGGAGCCTCACCCCTCCCTCCCTCCCCCCAGTTCCCTTCCAAATGGAGAAAGGAGTGCGGGGATAGATCTTCTGGAGAGGGTCCTTCCTGCACCCCCTGCCTCGCTCTCTCCTCCTGCAGCTGCCTGAGAGAGCGCAATCACTCTCCTCTAGCAACCAGGCTAGGTGCAACTCCGGATATTTTCAGAAGTGATGCTACCATGGGTGGCCACACTTTACCACGGCATGACCACCCACCCGCCAGATGTTAACCGCAGGCGGGAGCAAACAGTCCTCAAACCGTGGCAGGATTAACTCCAGGCTGTGAACTGGGCTCCCTGCCAATTCACAGCCTGGAGTTAGCCCTACCACGGTTCGAGGAAGCCATTCCTGGACCAGGGTAGAGTGGGCCGTCACGTATGATGGCCCGCTCTACCTAACTGTGGCCGGTGGCTGGAGCTTTTCTGGGTGGGCGTGGTGACTTCATAGGCTGCTGCACCTGCTCGTCAAGGAGGAGGCGGTGCAGCTTTCAGCAGCTGGGGGGTGGGGCTGTGTGGACTATGTCCGCACGTCACCTCTGCCCTGTCCCCACTCCAGCCCCCGGCACGTCTGATCAGTGACCGGGACAGATCCTACCCAGGGTGAGGGCTCTCAACTGGGCAGGATCAAAGCATGGCAGCGCCTAGCACCATCACTTTTGAAAATACCCTCTATGGTGCCAGTGAACCTAGATCCTGGCGAGGCTGGAGGTAAACCTAATTAGTGAGATGTGCCAACGTGGGCGTGCATTAGCACATGCTGGCCCGCGCAGTGGGCCCACAATATCATTAGACGACGCTGTGAGTGGGAAGTGAGCAAGGGCTGTGTGCTACCCTGGTGAACACCTAAAAGACAGGCAGGCGAACACCCACATGGTGGGTGCTAACGTAGGCTATCGTCTCTTAATTTCACCCTAAGAGGTTAGGTTGATGCCTAGCGACACCTGACATTTGGTGCCCAAAATACTATGATCAATAAGAAAAGTAGTACTGGAGAACTTTAGAACCAATTTTTGCAAAGTAAAGGAAGATATTCTTTACATTTTAAGCAATCTTTTGTAAGGGTTTATTTTTCCATGGGAACTTGACATAGTATGCAAGAGCTTGATTTGCAAAACTATGGGCCCTATTCTTTTTAGTACTGTCTCTTGCCAACTGTCTTATTGTACTAGTCACTGTACAAACATATAACAATTGATTGGAGCCCCAGAGAGCTTACAATTTAAGTAAGCTCATTTATTTGCACAAAAGCCTGGATGCAAAAGCTCCAATCATCTACACACCCCGTTTGCTGCCCTTGTAAACTACAAAATGAAAAGTTCAACCAGTTCAGCATTTGTTGTTATTCAAAACAAAACCCTTCAAGAAAAAGAAAAACCTTAAACCACACACAACCACCAATTAAACAAATAAGAAATCAAATATAATCGAAAAAGCAAAGAAAATGAAGATTAAGGCTATCGCCCTCAATTAAATTCCAAAAAGCACAGAGTTGAAGATTAAGGCTCTCGCCTTCAGTTGTGCACAAAGAACAAAACATTTAGGCCCGAAGAACAAAACATTTAGCCCAAATATACAAGCTGCATATTTAAGTGACTTATTTATTAACCAATGGCCCTTGCCTTAACTTGCATGCTATGTAAGCTTTAAGATGCTGTTTTTTCCATATGGCATTGGAGGTGGCAGTCTAGCATAGTGATGGCGGGTCATCCCAGCACAGAAGCTGTGTTCTTGAGGTTAGATTTCCCCACCACCTCCGCCAACAGGTTAAGACAGATGATGTATTGGGTTGAATACACATATTTCATTGGTCTCACATCTGTATTGTTTTGAAGTAGGATCCAATTCATACTGAAACAGAAGAATGGAGGAGCATTGGGAGCAGTGGCAGAGCTCTGTTTCTTGTTCCCTAGTGAAACACACACAGCTATGTCTCTGGCCCTTAATCCACAACCACACCTGGAACCCATGTACCAGTACACCTGTCCTTACTCTACACCAAAAAACCCATTTCCGTGTCCCTAAGCTCTGTAGCAGCACTGATGCAGCCAATGTTTAAAAAAAGCACATATGTGAGACTGCACAACATCTAAATCCCTAAATGGCGTGCAAGTTAAGGCAAGGGCCATTGGTTAATAAATAAGTCACTTAAATATGCAGCTTGTATATTTGGGCTAAATGTTTTGCACTTAAGACCTAATGTTTTGTTCTTTGTGCCCAACTGAAGGCGAGGGCCTTAATCTTCAATTTCTTTGCTTTCTGGATTTTAGTTGAGGACAAGAGCCTTAATCTTCAATTTCTTTGCTTTTTGGATTATAGATGATTTCTTCTTATTTGTTAAATTGGTGGTTGTGTGTGGTTTAAGGTTTTTCTTTTTCTTGAAAGGTTTTGTTTTGAAAATTTGTGCGAGCCTTAACTATTTTCTCAAACAGGAGGTTTGTGGTTCATAAATTGTCTTTGTTTTTTGTATGTGCAACGAATTTATGTTTATTATGTTTGCATTGTTTTGTGTGGTTAGGATATTCATTTAATTCTGTTTGGGTTTTTTTAAAAAAATCTGCTGCCGCATAGTAACGCACAGCAGTACAACCCTCCCCTCTTGGACTCAGGCACCCCCAAGCAGGCAGACACACACACATTTCCCATAACTCCACCTCTCACTCACACACACAGATGCTCATGAACACGTTCAGACTCCCCTCCCTCTTAGCATGCGTGCACACACACACATTCAGACCCCTCATCCTCCTAGCATACACATGCACAAATACACACATTCAGTCCCCCTCTTGCACACGCACACACACATTCTGACCTCACTCCCCCCTAGCACATGCACACGCATTCAGCCCGCCTCTTCCCCCCTCACACACACAGTACACACACACAGATTCTCTCTCTGACACACACACAGTCTCCCTCCACCCAGCACACACACGGAGCACAGCTCTCGAGACTACACTTCCCAGCATGCCACACTACTACAGAACATGGTGTTGGGCCCACAAAACACTTGCACAGTGCCTGGCACCACAGGTGCTTTGA
The DNA here is from genome assembly GCA_003113815.1 of Sphenodon punctatus. Classification (NCBI taxonomy): domain Eukaryota; kingdom Metazoa; phylum Chordata; class Lepidosauria; order Sphenodontia; family Sphenodontidae; genus Sphenodon; species Sphenodon punctatus. The sequence continues at coordinate 3,842,725 of QEPC01004965.1, read as the reverse complement.
AAACTACAGCTGCACAACCCCATGATAAACCCAGCAGATTAGAGTGGCAAAGATCAGACCAAGGGTACCGGGCAACAGCTAGCCTGGTATGTCGCTCTGTTGTCTAGTTGCACCCAAAAGGCATTTGAACCCTTTCCTCTCCCCAGGCTTCATTCAGCGCCATAGAGGGATTCTCTACCACAGCCACAAGGAAAACATGGGGCATGCACTTACAGAAAGTTCACTGTATAAGCTTCTCCCATGATGGACTTGAGAGCTCTTTCATTGGGGGTTGCTTTTCTGCAAAGAGTGGGGCGCAGCCACTCCTAAATGCTGGCCTCATGTGGTGCCCCGTGGAGGGGAAGATCGTTTCCCCCCATCACTCTTAACCAGGGGGGATGAGTTCCTTTGCCCCACTTGTTTCTCCAGCCTAGTTTGCACAAGACCCTGCATTGATCCCCTAAAGCCAGAGCTATCTCTGCAATGATTCACTCCAGCCAATGCCAGAGGCCTCGCAAAGGCCAGGCTCCCACCCAAAGCACTTACCCCCACCCCCACTTACCTCCCCCCCTGAAAAGCACTCACCCCCGCTTACCTGCCCCCCCCCAAGCACTCGCCCCCGCTTTCCTTTCCCCCCCTCCCCCAAGCACTCACCGTCTCGCCACTCTGCTCCACTCCATGCCACCGCCAGGGTAGTTTTCGAAGCGCCCACAGTGCCAGTGCTTTGTGGGGCCGGCGTCATGTTCCCAAGTAGTGTTGCATGCTGGGAAGTGTGGTCCCAGCATGCAACACTACTAGGGAACAGGATGCCGGCCCCACAAAGTGCTTGCACACGGCCCGGCACTACGGGCACTTTGAAAACTACCCTGGCGGTGGCAAACAGGAGGAGCTGCAGAGGAAGGAGGAGACTTCAGCGCTGGCCAGGCTTTCTGTTGGCAGACAGCGGCAGTGATCTTGGGGGGCAGGCAAGAGCAGTGACAAGACAAGGGAGAGGGGGCTAGAGGCACCAGGATCTTGCCTTGGGGGCCAGGTGAAACAGATGGGCAGACAGGCGGCTAGGCGGGAAGGGCGGTGTAAGTCCCTTCCTCCCCCAAGCCGCTGCCTATGTAGGCAGGCAGGTGGTGTAAATGTCAGCTGCTGTGCTGTCAGGCTGCCTGGTGGGCACATTAGATGCCTGTCATAAAGGGGATAAAACTCAGGTTGCGCATGCGCCACAAATAACTCGCCCCCCATTAACTAACACGGCAACTTTGAAGTCCATTTTAGGTTAGCTCCCTACACCCTATAAATACAGACAATTACTAGTGATTAGTAGGCAACACACTTAAATCAACTAGCACATAAAACCATTAAACCCCACAGAGAAAAAAATATATCGGAAAAAAAACAACAGTTGCCTTCCAAAAGCAAAGTGGACCAAAAATCCAATGTAAAAAACAGTTGGAAAACAATGGAACATTCCACTCACCTTAACTAATAGAGCCTGCTCTCGTGGGCTTTATAATTATTAAGTATTTAGCCTCCCACATACATATGTACTAAATTCTACACACACCGTTTACTGCCCTTGTAAACTACAAAATGAAAAGTTCAACTAGTTCAGCATTTGTTGTTATTATTAAGTATTTAGCCTCCCACATACATATGTACTACTACAATTTATTATTATTATTATTATTATTATTATTATTATATAGCACCAGCAATGTACCTGCCACTTTACAGAGAATAAGATAGACACGGTCCCTGCCCACGAGCTTACAATCTAAAGACAGGGGGAGGGGAGACAGGGAAGGGGGAACAGAGGGAGAGACAAGGGATGCAACATTCATGAGGATGCGACAATGTGGCTGACTGTACATTCCTTTTCTGCTTGCATAACTGCACATTTTGATAATGTGGCCACAAGTGCTTTATTACACCAGGACTGAAGAGTGGCTGAAGTGAGTGGTCTAGATTCACATGCCTCAGTCCTTCTTTTCAAGGTCTGAGGTAACCATGTGGGCTTCATTTTCAGGATACAGTGCAACCCCACTACAAAACACCCTACATTACAGCAGACCTTGGCTATAATGAATCTGGAGGCTCCCTCCATGCCATTGATTGTCCTTTTGCTATTAGAAACCCTTCACTATAATGAGCAAAATAAAGATCAAAGATCTCATCAATTGATGGAGATCTGTTTCTGCAAAGGCATAATGTATCTAGATGGGCTGCAAATTCTTTGTATTAAGGAAAACAGTTTTCACAATGTGCTAATTTTACTGAAGCACATGAGTGGAAAGTAACACTGGGGAGTATATATTTCATAAAACATTCTTACAGTGATAAGTTTATTTTCTAAAAGAGGCATTACCTGCTGATCATCAGGAGTCCATATGCCACAAGTGATCTGACTCTCCAAGTTAATCTCCGAAGACCAATGTCTCTGTCCACTGACTGAACCAACCAACACAAATCCATCTCTGTATGAGATAAGTGCTTGTGTTCCATCATGGCTCCATGTAAAGTCGCTCACCTTAACAGATGCATAGACAAGAGGTTATATGTTTTTCACGCAATACTTTCTATGTCATTTTAATTAAGACAGTATGAATATGGACCAGGCTCAAAGTTAAAGTGAAGTGATGATCTGTCTGCCGCTCTAGTAAAATTATAATGTATCGATCTCTTTCCATACAATAATGGGTAAAACCAGATGTGACAGTGGCCTACTAAGACCCACTGTGGCCCACAAACCACTGTCATATGTGATTTAGGGTCGCCAGATATTGACGAAGGCTATCCCAGACTCTCACCTCAGCATATAGCCGAAGTAACAGCCTGGGCTAAGGCCTGCCCAACTGGAGCAAAGCAGGCCACAGTGGATTAGAATGTTTGTTTTGGCCCACCGTGACCCGTCCCAGACTGGGTCTGCCATGGTGGTCCATCATGGCGGGGAGCAGGGCCCTGGGACTGGCGTGGGGACAGATATGGCTGCTGACACATCTGATGCAGCCTGGGCCTGGCCACCTGGGCAGCAGGATAGCTCTCCCAGTCTCACTCACGTAGGGCTGGTGGCCTAAGTCATCCCTGGCCCTGTCAGTGGCAGTTTCCCGACCCGGTCCAGGTTGTGTCAGTGGGATGCCACTGTCATGTGTGGTAGGGTTTCATGGATGTTCCCCTACAATAAAGTGCAACCGTAACAATACTTGGCCACTGTACAACTACAGTTTTTCTCAGGATCTCAAACTGCTTTGCAAATGTTAGTTTGCAAAAACGAATAGGTATTTCCCTATTAAAATGGCATTTCGATTCTGTAAGGAGAATGTCAAATTCATTGTGAAGACAGGAGACCTATTAGTACTTTCCCCATCATTTTTTGAGGTCTTAAGTCAAAATGTGCCACTTGCTGCAAAGACTGACATCTTGTACTTTTTAGACAGCATTGGCACTACTATAGCCAATTTGTATCAAAGAGATTTATTGTGGAGAGGCTTAAACTTAGAATCACGCGAGGTGGCATAATTCTTGCTTGGAATAAGGCATTTGGTATGACATAGCAAGCAAAGTCAGAAAAGGTCCTGATGGCCAATGTATGGAATTGCCCCAAATGAAGAACTGATTTTTTTCACCAAGAAACAACAAGAGTGTGTTCAAAAAATTGACTGTGTCTATAGTAGGATAAAGAACGCTATTTAGCATCCCTATGGGTGACCTTGCACAGAGGGGCCATCATGTCGTCTCTGTACCATAAAAGCCCAGTGCGGTTTCTAGATGCTCTGGGGGAGTTATTTATTTATTTATTTATTTATTTCCATGTATATGCCACCCCCTATGCCTACGGCATCTCGGGGCGGCTTCCAACATAAAATAAACAATTTATCACAATATATTAAAAATATAAAAATCTACACAAATATTTTTTATTATTATTATTATTATTATTAGACATTTATATAGTGTCAGTCGTATGACCTGGTGCTGTACAGAACATAGAATTAGACGCGGTCCCTGCCTGTGGCTTACAATCTAAAAGACAACGACAAAGGGGGGGAGACAGTGAGAGGGGACAGTGGGAGAGACAGGGGAGAAGACAAACAAACATTCAGGCGGATGCGAAGTCTCAGGTGCGTGTGCTTGGCTTGGTTACAAAGAGGTTGGTAGCAGCAGTCAGCAGAGGAGGGCCGACAGTAAGAGTAAGGGGAAAGACTAGCAGGCATTGGGAAAGGCAGCAAGGAAAAGGTGGGTCTTGAGGAGGGATTTGAAGGAGCGGAGGGAGGAGGCGAGGCGGACGTCGGCAGGGAGGGAGTTCC
>QEPC01004965.1:3807002-3835873 GCA_003113815.1 Sphenodon punctatus | reverse complement strand
GGGAAATTAGGTCCGAGAGATAAGGGGGAGTTTGGTCGTGGAGCGATTTGAACGTGAAAACCAGGAGTTTAAACAGGATACGTTCAGGAAGGGGGAGCCAGTGAAGGGAGAGGAGGAGAGGCTGCACATGGTCGAAGCGAAGTGAATGATCTTGGTGGTGGAGTTCTGGATTGTGACAAGGGGGGACAGGTGGGAGCGAGGGAGGCCAGCAAGGAGGAGGTTGCAGTAGTTGAGGCGAGAGATAACTATGGCATGAACAAGGATTTTGGCCGAGGAGATAGATAGAAAGAGGCAGATGCAGGCAATGTTGAGGAGAGTGAATCGGCAGGATTTGGCCACAGAGTCAATGTAAGGTTTAAAGGAGAGGTGCGTGTCAAAGATGAAGCCCAAGCTGCGGGCTTGGAGAACAGGAAGGATGGTGACCCCATCGATGCAGATGGTCAGGTTAGAGGGAGATGAAGGGGAGGGAGGAAAAATGAGGAGTTCAGTCTTGGCCATGTTTAGTTTGAGTTGACTTCGGGACATCCAGGCGGAGATATCAGAGAGGCAGTCAACGAGGCGTGAGCAGCTAGAGTAGGAGAGAGAGGGGGTAGAGACACCCAACACCCAGTGTTGGGTGTCATCAGCGTAGAGATGGTATTGGAATCCGTGGGAGGCAATAATTTTGCCAAGGGACAGGGTGTAAATAGAGGAGAGGAGAGGGCCACGGAAGCCCAAAGAGTAAAGCGAGTCCAAGAGGAGCGAGTGGTCGACAGTGTCAAAGGCAGCAAAGAGGTCAAGGAGGACAAGAATGGAGTAGTGGAGCTTAGATTTAGTGACAAGTAGACCCCCATACAAAACAATAATACCCCCATACAAAAATTTAGCCCACCCTCCCCTCCACGCCTCCGAAGACCTGGGAGAACAGCCATGTCTTGCAGGCCCGACAGAAGGCCAGCAGACTCGGGGCTAGTCGTGCTTCCTCTGGGAGGGAGTTCCACAGCCAGGGCCCAGTCACCGAGAACGCCCTCTCCATTGTAGCCCCCCCGCTCTACGCGGGCGACCTCCAAGAAGGCGCCCCCGATGGACCGGAGAGTCTGTCCTGAGTCATGGAGGGTGAGGCGGTCCCTGAGGTATCCAGGTCCAAGGCAGCATTACAGGCAGCCAGCGCAGCGCACAGAGCACCGGTGTTATGTGCTCTCGTCAGCCCGTCCCTGTTAGGAGACGGGCCGCTGCATTCTGCACTAGCTGCAATCTCCGGGCCAGTGTCAAGGGAAGTCCCACGTAGAGCGCGTTACAGTAGTCCAGCCTCGAGGTGATGAAGGCATGGATCAAAGTGGCTAGGTCGGGTCTGGAGATATACGGGCGCAGCCTCTGCACCAGATACAGCTGGTGGAACGCTGCCTTCACCACCACATCCACCTGCTGATCTAGACGGAGACCCGCGTCCAATAATACCCCCAGACTCTAAACCTGCTGAGCCATGGAGGGGCACACACCCTCCACAAAGGGGGGCACACACCCTCCACAAAGGGGGGCACCACCTCCCCTGCCCGGCCCACCACCATCACCTCTGTCTTATTGGGATTGAACTTCAGTCTGCTCTGCCATAACCAACTTGCCACGGCCTCCAAACACTGAGATAGCACGGAGACGGCAGGGCCTGGGTCAGCTGAAAAAGAGAGGTAAAGTTGGGTATCATCAGCGTATTGGTGGCAACACACACCAAACCCTCTCACGATCTCCCCCAAGGGCTGCATATATACATTAAATAATAAAGGAGACAAGACTCAACCTTGCGGAACGCCACAGTCCAAGGCCCGGGGGCTAGATGTTTCTACTCCCAAGACAACCCGCTGGGTCCTCCCCGAGAGGAATGACTGGAACCAACCAAGGGTGGTCTCATCCAGACCCCCCAGGTCACGCAACCATCTCAACAGCAGCCCATGGTCCACTGTATCAAACGCGGCCGAGAGATCCAGCAGGACCAGTAATGTCGAACGTCCTGCGTCCATCTCCCGGCGGAGATCATCTATCAAGGCCACCAACGCTGTCTCCGTACCATGGCTGGGCCGAAACCCTGATTGAAAGGGGTTGAGAAAACCAATGCTGTCCAGGTGAGCCTGGAGCTGCAGGGCCACTGCCCGTTCAATAACCTTCCCTAAAAAGGGAAGGCTAGAGACGGGTCGGTAACTGGCGAGTGCGTCTACATCCAAAGATGGCTTCTTCAACAGGGGGCGCACCACCATCTCCTTGAGACCGGGAGGCAAACTTGATAATCCCCGCCAGCACTGACCCAGTATCTCCCTGGAGGCTTTCACCAACCAGGACGGGCAAGGAACTAATTCATAACTAGTGGCCCTCACTGACCCCCAGGATCTCCACAGCTTCCTGAAACTCATCCCAGAAAGATGGACCAGATGGCGCCTCCATCGCCTCACGCTCTATTCCTACTGTCTCTAATCCAGTGTCGAAGTTACCCTCTGACCTTGATGACCGTCTCATCGATGACCTCGTTGGGCTTTGGAACATCATGCTAACTGAGGCCATCGATCAAACGGCTCCCAGACGTCTGTTGCCCAGACACCGGCCCCGCAGACCTCCTTGGTTCTCTGAGGAGCTGCGGGTCCTGAAGCTAGAGGAGCGATGGTTGGAGCGACAGTGGTGTCGTTTTTACGCTGAAGCAGGCAGATTGTGACATAGAGCCAGTTTACGGGCCTATGCTGTGGCTATGAGGACAGCAAAGAGGGAGTTCTTTGCTACCCTCATAGCATCTGCTAAATCCCGTCCAGCGGAGTTGTTCTGGGTTGTGAGGGGGCTGGTCAGTCCAGCCTCCCTCAACTCAGGGGTTGAGTCATCTTCCGTCCGCTGTGACCTTTTTGCGGATAAAATCGCTCGGATTCACCAATACCTTGATGCCGCACTTAATGCAGTGGGGGGGAGTAGAGGCTGTAGAAGCCCCAGCTTGTCCGATTTTATGGGATCACTTTCAGTCGGTGATACCCGCCGATGTGGTGGAGGTGCTTGGGACTGTTCGAGCCACCTCTTGTGAATTAGACCCGTGCCCATCCTGGCTGGTTAAGAGCTGCCGGGAGATACTGGGGCCGGTGCTGGCCGGGGTGGTCAACGCCTCCCTGCAGGAGGTCAACACCTCCCTGCGCTGTCTCAAAGAGGCGGTGGTGTGGCCTCTGCTCAAGAAACCATCACTTGACGCTGACTCCCCTGCCAGCTACTGGCCTGTCTCTAACCTTCCCTTTTTAGGGAAGGTTATTGAACGGGTAGTGGCTCAGCAGCTCCAGGGGTATCTGGACCATTTCGGTTATCTGGATCCTTTGCAATCTGGCTTTATTCCGGGGCATGGCACTGAGACAGTGCTTGTGGCCTTGGTAGATGATCTTCGCCAAGAAAAGGACCAGGGTCGATTGACCCTGTTGGTCCTTTTAGATCTTTCGGCAGCATTTGACACTGTTGACCACGAGATGTTGGTGACGTGCCTGAGGGACAGTGCAGGGGTGGGCAGGACCGTTCTTGAGTGGTTCCACTCATTCCTGACCGGGAGAACTCAGCGGGTGGTACTCGGTGATTATTTTTCATCTTACCAAGACCTCCCATGTGGGGGTCCTGCAGGGTTCGGTTTTGTCCCCTCTCCTGTTCAATGTGTATATCCAGCCACTCGGTGAAGTGATCAGAGAGTCCGGGGTGTGGTGTCATCAGTATGCGGATGACACCCAACTGTATCTCATTTTCAGCTGACCCAGGCCTGGCTGTCTCGGTGCTTACCCACTGTCTGACGGCTGTGGGGGATTGAATGAGGGTTAACTGACTGTGACTGAATCCTGTCAAGACGGAGGTGATGCTAGTGGGTAGGTCGATGGAGGTGACGGCTCCATCGATTGATGGTGTGTGCCCTCCACTGACATCCCAGGTCCTGAACTTGGGGGTGTTCCTCGATGCGCAGCTCTGCCTGGATGTCCAGGTGGAGGCTGTGGTGAGGAGTGCCTTCCGCCAGTTACATCTGGTGCTGCAGTTTCAGCTGCTGGTTTCAGTTCCGGACCTGGCCACGATCATCCATGCTTTTATTACCTCTCGATTAGACTACTGCAATGTGCTCTATGTGGGGCTACCTTTGGTGATGGCTCGGAAGCTGCAGCTGGTGCAGACGGCGGTCCGGCTCCTGGTGGGACTGGGCCGCCGAGAGCAATTGGCCCAGGACCTCCCGCCCTTCTGGAAGAACTGTAAAACATGGCTGTTTTGTAAGGCATTTGGCGAGGGGTAGGGTGGAGTGGGTAGGGATGTGGGGGAGGGTTGGGCGGGAGGGTGTATTTTTATGATGTTTTAAAATGTTCAAGTGTTTTTATATTGTTGTTTTTATGGTTTTGTTAGCCACTCTGAGCCACTGAGGTGGGGAGAGCGGGATAAAAATCTGTTAAATAAATAAATAAACAAATACATAAATGTCGCACATAAAACCTTAAAATAGGCCAAATTAGAACTTAAGTAGGGCAGAGATCTTGTGCTGCCACTTTGCAAAGAAAACAACTTCACAATAGGTTGGTAAAATCCAAGGTTAGCTAGATGTACCAGCAATCTGTAGAATATTCCTCATATATTCATTTCAACAAAGGAATTATGATTATTTATAAGAGCAAGACTGCACCATACATTTTTCATCCTCTTCATTTCAGACTTCTTAGGATTTTAATCATTTTTGACCTATGAGAAAACATTCCTACAAACCTGTGCCCCACGATCATTCACAAGCTCCACAGACCATCTGCCTTCGTATTGGATCCAGACAAATATTCCTCCATCTGCATCACAGGTTGCCAGCTTCTGGAATGGTTCGTTCCATCTCACGAGCACAACCTAAGAGAGATTTCAAACAAACACAACATTACCACGACTGCATAGAGCGATAACGAGCATTGTACCAGAGGTTCAATTAACTAATACTGCAAGATAAACAATGTCACATTGAAATTCTAAATAAGATCTACGAAACTGCAATTTTCAGCATAACATCAGGCTGCTCTCAAGAACAGCTGGACTCGTTTTGTCACGGCTGTCAAGTAAGTCAGAATCCCCACGACTGCTATGCCTCTGGAAAGCATCAGGCACTTTTGAAACTAACAACATACTGCACATGGTGATTCAACATTCCCCTACAAAACCAAAAACTAGCTGATGTCCTAGTATCTATACCCTGCCTCTCCAAAAACCCTTTCTCCACCACTGCAAAGACCACCAAACTCTTTGAAACAAATTGAACATATATGGAAGCAGACTCAACTCCACTGACTTCAGTAGAGTCAAACACATCTTTCCTAGGTTTGAACACAGCATCAAACAGCCCTAATAAATCATTCCAGGATTCCTTAATTCATAAGGACAAAACGCAAGTTAAACATCTGCTGCTTGCCACAATGAGAAGAGAGGGTTTACATGAGCTCTCCCTACCTATATCAAAGATATCTGGATTCTTCCTACAAAATTTAACTAAGCCACAACTTGCCATGACTACTTTCTCAAGTACAGGTTGCAGGACTGTAGGTCCAAAAAAGATATATTCCCAACTACTTTGTATTTTGTCTCCATAAATAAAATCTCATTGTTCCATTCTGTACGAGCACCCCAAGCGGAGGACGGGTGTCTGCTAAGTGGATGGTTTTCAAAATCTATAGAGCACTGTTTGTTTCACAAAAACATAACTATATTTCTTGAAATATATCCTACTATTCATTTAAGGTTCTAACAGTGGGAGATAAGTGTGTATGGTTAATGGCTTCTTAGTTTAAAGCAGTAGGATCCCTGTTGGCACTCTGGACAGCACTAGCAGGTATACTCTGATAGCCTCGCATCACACCTTCAGATGAATTTGGTCTGTTGGCCAACAAAGGTGCCCAGCTCCCAGCTGGCTGGCTTAATAGGATCTTGTCAGCAATGAAGCGCCATTCAGGCACATGCGCTGCCCTTGCATAGTGAAACTATAAATAGCAGCGCATTGCAGTAGGCGGCTATTAATCGTTTTGCCAGTCCAATTAAGCTGGAGGTGCTGCCAGAAAAGCTCTGCTGCAAATCAGGATGCCATTCAATAATCACACATGTATTTTTTGACAATTCCCAAATTGTGGCCCCTGAAGCCATGGTAAGCGAACTGCAGAACTGGCTGCAGTTAAAGCAAAACAGACTTTGGTCTCCATTGGCGCAAAAGCTGGCTGGAACATCTAGTGTGGACCCAAGCTGTGTGCCTTTTCTGCAGCCAGGCTTCAGTGAGCATATGCTGGGCTGTGGCCACGTCCAGTGGATGCATAGCAGGGTCTGTGAGAAATTCTAAGGAGTACAATGCGTGTGATTATTTCATGGCATCCTGATTTGGAGCAGAATTTTTCTGGCAGTACCCTCTTTGGTCTATCGTTTAGAAATGAATGGTATCTTTAATTATATAAATCACACTTTCTCCCCTGCTCACATTCACTCGCTCATACACAGAGCAATCCCTTCATTCGTTCCCCAGGACGAAATGCACTACTGGACAGCATACACTGATGGTATATGACAGTGATAGGAAAAGAGTAAAGAAAAACTCCTTGCTTACTACCTGGATAATATCAAATGGGTCTGAATTTCAGAGGCTCTGAGCTCTGGCAGCTTCCCTTAACTATTGCTGTGGGTGATTCAGCACCTTGAAAAGCAGACCCTCAATACCGTAATCACGCAGTGATGAGGATATGATAAATAAGATACAACAAACTACAAGAGAAAATCAGGTACAACAGACAAACTAATTGCTCCAATAATGGGTTAGCTCTTATCAGAACTCACAAAAGCCAGGAAATTCAGAGATAGGGATGCCACAGCATAGGATAGACTATTTTGTTGTGATGGCCTTTATAAGGATCTCAGAGCAGTACACAGCAGTCATAATTCACCGGTAGGCCCAGATTAACGTGATCCAAGAACAAGGAGCAATATTTAACTTGAAATAGCTTAGTTCTTGTCTGTTTTAAATTGGAACTTTAGTAATGCTTGCACATTTCTCTCTCTCTCTCTCCCTGTTAGAGTGCAAATGGAAACTGAGAAGACTGGGGAGAAATGACATCTTTTATCTGTCACCTTTGAATTTTATACAAGGAAGGAATCATTTTAGTTCAGACATTCATACAATTAACTATGTCCATATACGTTGTAGTGGCTTTCCATCTTTTCCAGGCTTAGCTTTTCTCTTTTTATATTTTGTAAAGAAAACTGCATGCAAGTTACTAACTTCAGCTGCAAACCTGAAGCCACTTACTTACAAGTCATCCCACTAAAGTCCACATCTTGCAATGACCTTATCATTGAGGTCAACAGGATTATCTGTGAGTAAGCAGCATCAGGACTGCAGCTCTTTCTTACCAAGCCTCAGCCTGTTGCAGGCTACAATACTCCAAATTTGAAAGCAACCCTCGAATTTAGAATCCAAGTCAATCATCGAATCTGTTTGAAAGATATCTCAAGGGCCATTTAGGCCAACTTCAATGATATTACTATGAATGGAAGTAGGGCAGTGACTTCATATAGTTCAACAAGAAGTCAGTTTTGTGACAGCTTTTCATAATTAAAGCTTTTCTTTCCCTCCCCCCCCCCCTTTTTTTTTTTTTAAAAAAAAGAGAGAACAGATGTTTTCATTTTGAGGTCACTTTTCAGACACACTTATCTCTTTCAAAGACCCTGACTCCACAGCTGCTCAAGCACCAATAAGTTTCACTTTATTTATCATTATTGGAGAAGAGATAGTGAAAGGTTATCCAATAGATGAAGTTGGACTTATATTAGCTAAAATGCTTGCATACAAATTTTGTGCTGGGACCAGGAGTGTGGTCCCATCCTACAGGCACAATTCTGGTAGTAAAGGAGATGGCGCTCCCTGTACAGCTGCCCCTCGTACAACATACAGCTGGACCATCTACCTCTCGCTCTGTAGACTCACAACTGGGGGCATGTATGTGGCATCATGATTCCATAGCTGCCCAATCCCAGAGAGCCCAACAAGCAGTTGTCTCCCCCCCCACCCCAAATTGCTACTGGATCTGCCTCCTGGCAGGTGGAGCAGAAAGCTTCCACTCTGGGTGTTTTCAAAGGTGATGGTGACCCAGTTTAACATGCTTTAGCACACTTTAACTGGGGGTCACAGTCACATTGAAAGGCACCAGATATTTCCCCGGGCTGAATCCCAACCATGATGGGGTCTAGTTCAGGCTGTGACCTGGGGAAATCCTGAGTCACAGCCCAGGCTAGCTTCTACCATGGTTGGGATACAGCTGTTGGACCTGGAGTAAAGTGGGCTTTCACGTTTGAAAGCCGGCTTTTCTTACCGTGGTCCAGAGGGTAGGGGATGAGGGCTGGCCTGGGTGCCATGGCCACCCATCAACGAGAGGGGTGGACCACCCCCACGCCACACCCAGACCCCGTCATGTCAATTAGGGGGCCTGGCTGACTCCCAGCCGCAGTAGCAGCCCAACCCCCGACCGAGTAAGTCATGTGTGAAAGTAACCCTCTTTGTGTGGCCAGGCACAAAATCAGCTGGCAGTGATACTGGCATTCTGGCACTCCACCTGCTCAATGGCACCCTGATTTCTACCTCTTACACAAAATTAAGTCCCATAACTGGAAGATGTGCACAAGGCCTATGCACCCCAGTTATGCTCATTTAAGGGATGTACAGGATTCCTCTGGATGTGTGTGAAAGACGAAATGAAAGATTTCACCATTTTCACCAACAGTTCAAACTCTTAGGAGGTCCTGACCTTACTTTTGCTACCGTCTCTTTAACAGGATTTCCAGTTCCCTCAGTTTATTCCAGAACCTTCAAAAATCTTGTCATCTGAAAATGTAGGACAAACTGCTAAACTGTTTAACTGTTATATTTTAAATAAACTCTAATGCAGTCATTTCTGGATTGATCCAATTTAAGTCAATAAGAGCCTTTCCAATGACTTTAGCCAGCTCTGGATCAGGCCTATTTTGTTCTCCAAGTCACTTGACGATATCTGGCAATTAAGAAGTGTCCTGAAAATTCAGAGCATTGCCAATTTTTGCCTTTAATGCATTTTGTGAGATTGAGTTTAATTACTAGTAAAAGTGCTAAAACCTTCCCACAAGAAATGACTGCACTGTTATTGTAAAGACATGAAAATAATACTATCAGCTAAAAAGAAAGTCTTTGAAAATCACTTTTCATGCAGTATCAAGGCCTTCTTGCCCTGACAACAATTCAGATGCATTCACATTATAAATTGAAAGGCAGCAGAAGATTACATGCTATTCTTCTAATTTGAAAAAAATAACCAAGAGACATTAATATGGAAGCCAACCTCTACTGCAAAGACTTGTATTGGGAGTATGCAAGCAAAGAAAATGGTTTTAAAGCTGAAATTCAATTCAATATTCAAATTCAGTTTTAAAAACAATACACCTTGTTCCTTTTTGTAGAGTCAAAATATGTATTATCAGTAAGTTGTGTTACCTGTACATTGCTGCTATTATGAATATTTATAGAAGAAAATTTGATTCCATCAAAATTGATGAAAACTTGACAGTAGGGGGGTCAGAATTTCAAATTATTTTCCAGTAGCACCTGGAGGATCTCATTTGTTTGAACTTTATATTTGCTTAATTGGCTATTTGAATGAGCAGTGGTTAATGATGTTTAAAACAGGAGGGGAGCTCTTATTGACAAGGAACAGCAACTGCGATGACTAGAAATGTACATTTTCTGAAATGAAAGCAAAGTTTCTCTTATAATCATCTGACTCCAGGAATTAGGGCTTTAAGAAACCCAGCTAATGAGAGACCACAAATGTCAGGGTTGGCAACATAAGCCTCTGCAGACTCCAGCTCCTGCTGCAGCACACGCTCACCCCACAGACTCACTTGTTCCCCAGTGTTATGCTTTATTTTACAAAATGACACACTGGGTGTGAGACAGGGCTGGCTGAATCCTGCCCCCCACTCTGGCCCCGAGAAGGCCAAATGCAGCCGCCACACTTTGGGCCAGCGAGAAAAGCAGTCCAAATGAGCAACACCTCCACGGCCATCACCAGCTCCTCCACACCACAGGTCAGGCCAAGGAGCTGGCCACATGGGGCTGAACTCCGCGACTCCTGTTATGCCGCAGGATTGGGCCTGCTGCCACTAGACTGCTGATGGGGGAGGGCAGAGGACTGCGTGCTCTACCCACCCACTAAATGTTTAGCGGGGAAGAGCATACATGCTCTCCCCACCCGCTAAATGTCTGGTGGGTGGCGAGAGCAGGCATGCTCCTCTGGGCCCGATTCTTGAACCTTGCCTTGTGGCAGAGCTGCACAGGCCAACCAGACGGGAAGCGGCCTGTACCCCACATTGGCCCAGGTGAGGCAACAGTAGCCCGTGATGCAACATTGGCCTTCTCAAGCGGACACAATGCATAGCAGCCTGACGTCCGCTCCATGGCAGAAGTGGCAAGCACCTGGTGACACTGGTCTGATGATCAGCCGCACCACAGGTTAGACTACTGTAACACGCTCTCCATGGGGCTATCTCTGGCGACGGCTCAGAAGCTGCAGCTGGTGCAGAATGCGGCGGTCCGGCTCCTGGTGGGGCTGGGCCGCTAACAGCACATTACACCAGCACTCCAATCTCTGCACTGGCTGCCAATAGTCTTCCGGGCTCGATTCAAAGTGTTGGTTTTGACCTATAGAGCCGTACACGGTCTGGGCCCTACCTATTTGCGAGATCGCGTCACTCCCCGGGTTCTGGACCGGCCCCTGCGGTCATCTGGGGGCGCCCTGTTGGAGGTCTCCCGGGTTTCCTGGGGGGCCACACAGGACAGGGCGTTCTCAGTGGCCGCGCTGCACCTTTAGAACTCCCTCCCGGTGAGGGCCCGTCTGGCCCCAGGCCTCCCGGGTTTCCCCAGGAATTGTAAGACCTAGCTGTTCCGTCAGGCATTTGGCGGGGGAGAAGGGTGAGGGTGGAGGGGTGTTGTGGGTTTTGTTCTCCGCATTTTATTGTTATATGTTATTTAATGCTTTTATATATTTTATTGTATTTTTATTGATCGATTTTGTTAGCCGCCCCGGGCTGCCTGGCAGGAGGGGCGGGGTATAAAATTTTAAAATAAATAAATAAATAAATAAATAACGTGGGTTACGGTTGCCCAATGTGGGTTAACATCTTGTGTGGCCCTTACCCACTGTTGCTTACAATTTCAATACAGTTGTTCAGGCTCTTCCTCAACCCAGATATCTGGCCCAGCCATTGTGGCCATCCGATTCTAAATATCCACACTACCCTGAGACCACCCAGGAAAACAGGCCAGAGCTACCCCATGGTTCTCTCGCACGGTGGCAGAGGAGGAAGGCTGAGGGGTCTTCTACCAGAGGTGATCTCAGGGTATCACTGTACAAACCACTACCCGCTCCTTTTCCCACTAAAACCCACATTTTTGTGTCATGCAAGCTTGTGCAAGCATGCATCCTGCTATGGGACAGACACATGTTGGAGGCTCCTCAAAAGTGTAAAGTTATTAACGTGTCTTTCCTGACAGGTAGCCAGTTTACATGTTGATAGGACTTGGCGAAATTGACCGCCCCCCCCCTAACTTGGTCAATTTCACCAAGTCGCCATTCAATACAGGCTGGGCTCCCTGCGGGCAACTGATAAAAGGGGGGCGGGGGCAAAGAATCTCCTGAGAATGGGGTTACTGTCATAAGGGTAGAATATAACTGGCAGTGTGCCGCTTTACCAGCTTGAACACCTGAGGCAGGCTGGGTGATGGCAAGGGCTTAAGCGAGCCAGCCCAGTAAAACAGAAAAAAACCATAAGCAGCGTGTGGAAAGTGAGAGGCTACTGGCCCTTTAAGGCTGTAGGAACCAGAGGGCTAGCCACACCCACACCCACTATGGCTACATAAGAAGGCAGCCTGCATATAGGAAGGCAGTCTGTGCCTGGAGACGGAAGAGGAACGAGTTCCACCTTGAGAGCCTTGCAGACGGGCGCTCACACAGCCTGTAAGTGTGCAAGAGGCTGGAGCAGAAACAAGAGCTCTCTCTAAGTTGCAAAGGAGGCACCAGAATTTGGGAGTCTGTGGCTACCTCACCTGGGTGACTAAAGACTGTGGGGAGTTAGTGTTGAGCCTACACACTGTGGCTGGAGGCTTTGGGAGCTAGAGACTGGTGCCACCACAATGCATTTGCAAAAGGAGGAGTCCTTATGTTCCAGAGATACTTGACACAATTCAGTGTGAATAGAAGAATGTCCTATTGATATTCCTGAACACAAAAAACAGAAAGAAGAGTCAAGGAGGAAGTCCCTGCTCGAGGACTCCCTGGCCATACTGTTATGGTCACCCAGAAGGGGGTATGCACGCAAATGGGGGGCAAGTGGCAATAACTCCTTAACCTGCTACCCCCTCACTTTTGCTTGCATGAGCAGATTGTAGTCCAGCAAAAGTGGAGATTTATTACCTCTGTTAGCAATAATGGGTATTCCAGGAATGGGGATTATTAACTCACAGCTGTGTTTGGCTGAAGAGATGTGGAGTTGCGGGGGGTGTTATATCACTGTGGTTCTTCCTCTTGATTAGCAATGTTTTATCACTTGTTCCTCTGAACAAAGCTGTAAGGCTCATCATGCATCGTTTTCTCAATCAGGAGAGCCCAGACAAAACACCGCCTCACAAAGCCCCTTCACATATTTCTCCCCCGCCTCCCATTCCTGCCGCCACACGCACAATCTCTGCGTATCTCAGTTTACTAGAGCACCACATGACATGATTATGTGCATCTTAATATATGTTAGTGAAGCACTAAAGAAAACCGATATATCTAGTTCAAAAATCTATTATTCATTGAGCTTTACTAAAAAGCATAGCAACTGTCATAGCTCTCGAGTACCTTGCATCGTCAGGGCCATCCCACATCTGGGCATTACTTTGACAGCTGTCTTGCAGTCCTGGAAAATCCCGTGATGGGCTGACAACAGACACACATGCACTGACAGGCTTTGGGGAATGCTCCCCGAGGAGCAGCACAAAGGTTGAGTTTGAATTTCACTTCCCTAGTTGTGCCTCACTTTCTTTTTCTTTTTTTAACCAACATCCTGAGCTGTTCAGCAAATAATTAGAAGCTACTACTTAATTTCCTTAATGAAACAAACAGAGAAAAGATACAGTGAGGAATAGAGACTACAACTCAGGACTGCTAGTAGGACAGCTACAAAGTTTAACTACCCAACCACAAAGATGTCAGTGCCATTGTTACCATGCAGGAATGGGGCTCAGTTGAACCTGCCTCTCCAGAGGCCTTTTTGCAAACAGCCTGAGCATCACTAGGAAATTTTCAGAATGGGTGGTGGAGGAAGCGGGACCAAAGCCAGCACTCTGCACCTAGCCCCCGGCCACTCCAAAAATGCCTTAGTGACACTCAGGCTGCTTGCAAAGACCCTTGCCAGGAAGAAAGTTTTCAGAGTGGGAAGGAGTGGAGTGGTGGACCTGCTCTCTTTGAAAACTTGGGTGAGGTTCCTGCCACTCAAGGGGACAAGGCTGTCCCACAACAGGTGCGAGCTGCTGAGGAGCCCCACTTCAAGCCACCTGGTCCTGAGGCTGGTGTCAGTCTGCAGCAGCTCCCGGTCTGCTCCTCAAGTGGAAGTGGCTCCCAACAGGCCTTCCAGAGTGGCAGCATGACTTCCACCCGCCACCGCACCCAGAAGCAGCTTGCAACAAGAGCCCTTTCAGAGCTCCTCTATAGCAGTATCACCCTGAAGAGGGCTCTCACCTTGCTCCCTGCCCCCTCACCTTGGAGATCACCCCCTTGCCATTAGGGGCCCATTAGTTATGACCTGAACCTGGGCCCTGCACAGCCTTGCAATGCCCTGGTTAATGTTGCTACAGTATCTGCCACCATGATTTTATGAACATGATATGGTTATGAAAACCAACATTAGCCCATGTACTCTAGCTGTTTTTAGAGAAGATATCCACGTAGGTCCACCCATCCCCTACACATCCAGACACCTGTCGGGGGGGGGGGGGGGGGGCACTCCCGTGACCCAGGCACCACCTATCCATGCCCACGCATTGAGTATCTGGGAAAAACCTGGGATGCTCCTTTCAGGGCCAGACCAAACCGTGCATGGGTAGGGGCGCACACCTATCCCTGGCCCATTTGTTTCCTACCACCACTCACTGGACATGCATTAAAAATTGCCTCTGTAAAAAGTAACATTTCTGTATTTCCACAATGTACTTTTGAAGTATAGCCATGTACCATACCATTATATTTCTTGTGACGTATTGGTTCTGTGGACCTAACATACAAATCCAAGTTCTGATGGAAACGTTGTAAAGCATAAACTATAGATGAGCCACAAGGAGCAGTTAAACCCAAGCAGAAGACCATCAAGGTAAACGTACAAATCCTAAGCCTGCTTCACAGAACAATAGGAGTAAGCAGCCTTTGTTGTGTAAATGGACTACAGTCATAGAGACACCTGGTAGAAAAGAGCAAGCGGAGCTTTTTTGAGAAACTGAGAACTAGACACACAAAAGTTATCCTTTGATACAGGTCGGGATGAGCGGCAATGTACTGGGGGGGGGATGGGTGTGCGGTGTGTGGGAGGCCCATTACATGGATGCCTGCCCACCCACCTCCACATATGGAGGCACCTCCGTTTTGTCTGGTGCCTCCGTGCATGGGCGATGGGTGGAGCGAGGGAGTGTGCACGCACCCCCACCCGCACATACTGGCGGTCAAACGGATGCCCCCCTCATGCCCACCCAGTCGCACACGTGAGCGGGGGGGAGGGGGCATCTCATGTAAAATGGCCCTGTGAGAGGAACATGAAAGAGGACTTTTGGCTGAGATAGGGTTGGATGGGATTGGGTAGGGGCTTTTAAAAATTATTATTATTGATTTTAATGATTTTTCTTGCTGTTTTTATGATTGTAAGCCCTGAGCCTCTGCAGGAAGGGCAGCATATAAATTTGACTGAATAAATAAATAATTAAATAAATAAATAAATAATTAAATAAGGAACTGAAATACTGAGAGTTCTTGAGAACATGTAAGGAGAACTGTGCCACTGTGACTAACTTGATTAGCTAGGAGATCCTAAAACTAAGGGCAAGATCAGCATTAGAAATTAATCAAAATAAGTTAGCATAGTGTTAAGTTTAATCTTTTTGATTTCTTATGCAATTTCTGTATAAGCTCTGAACCACTTTAAACTTAAATTCTTATACAAAGAGAATAACTTTCTCTTGTTACAAAGCAGGTGTCTGCACATTTGCTGAAACTGGTTATTAGAATACTGGAGGAACTTTTGGTTTAAATACCAGGATCAGCCTAACCCATTTATATTTCATATGACCAAGTAGTCTTCGGGTAATGGTGGGTTTACACTTGTGGACTGGCACACACTGGTGAGACTGGTGGCTGATATAGACTACCAGTGGGAAAACTGATAGGTCATAGCTGGTCTGAAGCTGAATTGGGGTACTAGCCAGTTAGACTGCATCCTTAATCTTCTGACAAACAACTAGTTATCTTATTGGAAATATGCAGAGTCCTTCTCTATTAGGTGAATTAAAAACTGTCCCAGCACATCCTCCTATGGCTCTCATAGCAGATATTTGACAAATATGATCTTTAGTTCAAGTATTTAAGTCTGACTTAGGTAAAGGAAACTGTGTGGTGATTTCTCCCATTTTTAAGTTTGATTCAAATAGTATTTTTTTTAAAAAAGTTCAGCCCAGCCTCAATGCATGCTTTTAAACGGGCAGCACCCACGGCTCGGCTCCAACTCACACCCAGGTGGCCGTCCGTATAAAGGCGGGCTACCAGATGTTCAGGCGAAGCAGAAGCGGAGCAGGCTCCAGCCCTGCTAGCGGTGCTCTGGAACATCCCGGAGCACTGCCAGCAGAACGGACCACTCAAATCTGGGGCACTGGCCGGAAGCAGAGCTGCGGTCCATCTACTTGGTGGACAGCCACTGCAGCTCCACTCCTGGCCAGGATTATCCCTGGCAATACGAAAGAGCTGTGGATAGCAGCCTAGAGTGTCAGGTGATCTGCTCACAGCTCTATGGCATAGGGGGAGTGGGGTGCCACACAGGCAGACTGCAGGCCACGGCAGCTGTCAGAGCTACATAAACCCAGTGCAGGTGGGACTGCACATGGGGGACCCGGGCAGGGCCGGCCCCAGGGTTTGAGAGGCCATGTGCGAAGTCTTGGTGCAGGGCCTAATTTGCATAATTAGGTCCCACCTAATTATGCAAATGTATACATTTACATAATATTTACTCCCTTTGGACAGGAAGGATTCCCATTCTTTACCCCTCCAAGGAGGAGCATGGCCTCCCCATGCTTCTCCTTCACCTGGCTTGCCACCCCTTCGCTGCCTTACCTGGTGGCTCAGCTGAGGGACCATAAACAAGCATGGCCTCCCAATGCTTCCCCACCTCCCCAGCTGAGCATCTACCACCACTCCCCAGGAGTGGTTCCACTGCAGGGGCAGCCAGACGGGCAGTGAGGCAGGCAGAGAGAGACTGACTGTGTCCACTGTCTTACTGGGGGAGAGGGGGGAGGTTAGCCAGTCTGGCCTCCAGGGCCTGTTGCTCATTGCTGCCGGTGCCGCCGGTACCTTGTGTACACACGTGGTGCGACTGGTCCAGAGGTGATGCTATCAAACCCACAAGACACCCAAAATGCAGCCACCCTATTAAACGCATTATGCCATGAAAAGAGACATATATATAACCAGTTCAGTTGTGCCCCCATAATCAGTTCACGCTGCCCCCAACCCATAACCAGTTCAACTGCACCCCCGCCCTCCCATATAATCAATTCACACTGCCCCCCACACCCATAACCATTTAATTTGTGCCCCTGGGTCAGCGTGAATTGATTATATGGGGGCGCAAATGAACTGGTTATGGGAGGCGGGTTTAAAGACAGTATTCCTGTTAGCAATAACTTCATTAAGAAGAGTTAGTGAAATAGCAGCCCTAATAATCTCAGAACCACATTTGCAGATTTTCCAAGATAGAATAGATATTGCTTTACATCCTAAATTCCTACTTAAGATAGTATAAGTAAGACAGTTGTGAGAATGTGGTCCTTTTTACATGGGCCTCTCCCACCCATGAACATGCAGATTTCTGCGTGTTCATGTGTGGGGGAGTCTCGTTCACACGCCCATGATGAGTGGGGGTGCGTGTGCGCCCGCCTAACATGCATCCCCACTTACCCCCCTCTCGTCCCCACGCATGGAGCGACCAGGGAAAATGGCAGTGACACTGTGGGTGCAGATGAGTGGAGGGTGAGTGGGGATGCATGTGCAGCTGTGTGCACCCGTCCACATACCGGTGTGCCCACGGACCTTCCACCCAGTCGAGCTATGTAAAAATGGCCTGTGAAGAGCCCAAGAAGAACAGAAGGTTGCTGCTTTGTAAAGAAGGTTCTTTGAGATGGCTCCTAACATTTTCACAATGCCCACCCTTCCAGCCCCACATGGAATTTTCTTATATTCCTAGAAAGGGTTGGAAGGAACTGTCATTCTGAGAGGGTAGAGTGCTTTTTATACTAGAGGAGCTCGCGACCATCATGTGGTCTTTTATTTGAATAGAGTGAGCATGCAGAATCCAGTTGTGAAAATGTTACAAACCATCTCGAAGAACCTTCTTTACAAGGTAACAACCTTCTGATCACTCACATGGGGAGGAGTTGTTTGTAAATGAACAGCTTTATCTGCCAGTCCTTGCTGCTGCTGCTGTTGCTGCTGCAGCACTACTAACAGGCAAAGGCAGGTGAGGGATGGGGATCGGAGCCAGGGAGGGGAGGCAGAAGAACTTATTGAGGGAGAAGCTAGCTGCAGCCTACCGCCCAGCCAGGCGAATGCGGGGCCCCAGCTGGCTGTGGGGTCATGTGCTGTCGCACATGTGGCACATACCTGGGGCCAGCCCTGGACCTGGGCCTAGCCACTCTCAGAGCAAGTCTGGGGGTGGCCATCCCCAGGTCCATCTAAAGACACCAAAGGTTAAGCAATGGCGTAATAAAATCTACATAACTGCATTTATCAGGATAAGTGCCTGGAGTGTGGAAAAAGCTTTATTGTGAGACAGAAGTCTGTGTGAATGGGCAGCATTCACCTGGGACTGAGATGTGGAGTCAAGTAGTTAGGAAAGTGCTTTGGGCATTGAGAAAATGCTAGAGCTTTAAAAAAGGAGATTGATTGGAAGGGCAAGGGTTAAAATCTGGTTTATGTAAGGGAATACATAAAAACCTAAAAACACTAAAACAAAAACAGGTCACACTTGTATTTTCAAGCACTACTAGATTCTTAATACTGTTCCCAGAATTAAGTCTAAATGAGCAAAAAATAGTCACATAGGAGAGAAATATATCATTCTACCTCCAAAATTCAGACATCTTGTTTTTTACCCAAATTTGCCTGATATTTGGAAAATTCTACACCTCACCTGGGCAAACCTCCCTACCAAATTTCACACTGATAGGACAAATCATCCTTATTTAATAATGAACAGAAAGTTTGTGATTCTAACACAGTGATGCAACTGCCTTAACTATAGAGCCACTCCTGCAGCTCTGTAATGAGCAAGTACTTTTAATTTTTTTAAAACTTTTTTTTTAAAAGAAATTTACGCCCAGGCTCCAACTGGACAATGGGCTATTTAAAATTTGAGTACATTTTAATAGATCAGCACGTGCAAAGTTTTCTCCTCATTGTTCCTGACTTTTGAGTGTCAGCCTCCCACATTTCAGGGTCCAGAGATTATGGGATAGGGCATCTGCTAAAGCAAAGCACATCCATCCACTATGATCCAGATTCTTTTCTTCTACATTCAGGTAAAATAAAAATGAAGTTTAGCAAGAATTTTGCCAGAGGAGGAAGTGCAGTAACACAACCTAGTTAATTAACAGCTACAAGCATTTCACTGATTGCATTATAATTTTCTTTCTCCCCTAAATAAAACTATTTCAAATTTGAAGCAGTTCCACTGGAGAATTTAAGAATCCTCCCTCAAATTTCTGGCCTAGTCCAAGGCAATACGATATAAAAGAGATGGAGAGAATAATTAAGATACAGACACAAATTTATGTCAAGTCAAGCATTTAAATTTTTTTAAAATGCATTTAACCTAACCACAAGGGATAGTTTGGGATTCTATTTTATCTCATAAGATTTGCCTGGATTTTTGTCATTTCCTATACAAATCAACAATCCTAGAAGGTGGCTACATTAAAATGCATTTTTGTCAAGGCAAAAGAGCAAGCAAACCTACTCTGATAATCCTATTGTTAAACTACAAACGTTTGCCACAAGAGCTTGAAATCTCAGCGGAATTAGACTACTTTTAAAATTAGAAACTACAACTTGGCCAGTCTGGTCCAATAAGCCCTTCACATTCAAAGTCAGCAACTGAAAGTTATCCTTTAAGACGGCATCAAGAAGAAGAAAAAAAGAGAGGAAAAAAAGCAGACAGATTTATTATTTAAACAGAAAACTGCAAATCCAAATAGTGCCCTATTTTACAACTATTACAATTATGAAGCTTAGCTGGAACATAAGCCATCTGCATTTAAGTCCTTACCCTTTTTGCTAAAAGGAATTTCAGGCATTTATATGCCCATCTCTGCAAGTATCTCTTCAAGATTTATGCTACATGCTGATCAAAACTCCTTCAGCCAGATAGATTGCTCTGTCAAACCTTTTCATTTGATCCAATATGTACATCACTTCCAACCAGGTAACATCAAAATTCATTTTGATAAAACATTTCTACATCCATTACCATGTCAGGAGTCCACCAGACTGAAAGATTCGAGTCCCAAATTTCCCAGCTCCACCATGATCCTTTGTGCCATCCTGAGCAAGTCAAATCACCTCTATTCATCAGTTTTCCCATCTGTAAATTTGAGAGTATGCCTCCTCTTGTGTAATTAAAAACTGCCCACTCCGAGCCCACTGTGGCACAGGGATTTAGAACTGTAGATCTCTCTTAACCAATAACTATGATAAAAATATGAACTTTAGGAGACGTTTTATTAGATAAAATAGTCCTGGTCTGTGTCATTACAAGCTCCTCGCCCCCCGAGAATGCTTACTGATGATACTCCTACTATGGTACCCTTCAAGATCCCCCCCTGTCCTCTGCAACTAAGCTAAGCGTATGCAGATGTGACTTCTCAACTTCATTAACATCTCCGTCTCTCCTTCTGTTCCCCTCCACCTTTGTCCATCCCATATTGTAAACCCTTTGGGGCAGGACCTGTTCCTAATTCATTATTTTTCAGTACCAGGTGCATTGCTGGCAGTATATAGTAAAAATAGTGCCAGTAAGTCCACTATGGAGCAAGTTTCTACCATCATTTGTTTTTCAAGTTTGTTCTGTTCATACCAGTTTAATGAAACATAGGGGGTTTTAAGATGGTTTTAAATTTTAGATTACAATTATTATTATTATTATTATTATTATTATTATCACCAATAACAATAACAATAACTATTAATTATTATTATTATTATTATTATAAGCATTTATATAGCACCAGCAATGTACCTGGTGCTTACAAAGAATAAGATAGACATGGTCCCTGCTCGAGAGCTTACACTCTAAGGACAGGGGGAGGGGAGACAGGGAAAGGGAAAACAGAGGGAGAGACAAGGGATGCGACATTCACGAGGATGCAAGAGCTCAGGTACACGTTCTTGGCTTGGTTACAGTAAATTGGGAGTTTGCAGTTAACAGGTGGGGAATAATCCTGGGTGGGGATGCTTAGCAGGCGTTCGGAAAAGCAGAGCGGAAGAGGTGGGTTTTGAGGAGGGATTTGAAGGCGTGGAGGGTGGGGGCAAGGCGGATGAGGGCAGGGAGGGAGTTTCAGGCGTGCGGGACAGCGAGGGAGAAGGGACGAAGGCGGTTGGGGGAGCAGGGGAGGGTGAGGGAGGGGGTGGAAGAGGAGCAGAGAGCTCAAACGGGTTCGAAGGGAGATCAGGGCAGAGAGGTAGGGGGGAGCAAGGTTGTGAAGGGCTCTGTAGGTGAAGACGAGGAGCTTGTACAGAATACGCTCAGGAAGAGGGAGCCAGGGGAGAGGGGAGAGGAGAGGCTGCACATGGTCAAAGTGACGGGCTAGGTGGATGATCCTGGCAGCAGAGTTTTGAACAGAGATGAGGGAAGAAAGGTGAGAGCGGGGAAGGCCAGCGAGGAGGAGGTTACAATAGTCGAGGCGTGAGATGACTAGGGCATGGATGAGAGTTTTGGCAGAGGAGACAGACAGAAAAGGGCGGATCTTAGCAATGTTGTGGAGGGAGAAGCGGCAGGATTTGGCCACGGAGTCAATGTAGGGTTTGAAGGTAAGGTGCGAGTTGAAGATGAAGCCCAAGCTACGGGCTTGGGGGACAGGGAGGATGGAGACCCCGTCAATGGCAATTGACAGGGAAGAGGGAGAGGAAGGATTGGGAGGGAAGATAAGGAGTTCAGTTTTCGCCATGTTCAGTTTGAGTTGGCGTTGAGACATCCAGGCGGAGATATCAGAGAGACAGTTGGTGAGACGAGCTTGAACAGAGGGGGAGAGGAATGGAGTGGAGAGATAGAGTTGTGTCATCAGCATATAGGTGGTATTGGAAGCCATGGGAGGCAATGAGTTTGCCTAGAGATTGGGTGTAGATAGAGAAGAATTTAACATCTAAATTATGAAAAGATTTTAAATCATTTTCAATAGGACTGTTTTTTTGTTTTTGTTTTTTTAAACAATCATAATTTCCTCTGACAACTACTAGAATACTAAATTTAAAATATATGAACCACGTTCTAACCAGGCATGCCTTCTCATCAGGCTGCATGCAAGGGTGGGGCTGGCACCTTGCCCCATTGTTGATCAAAGGAACTATGCACCACCTGGAATGCAAGCCTTGAGGTGAGTTTTGCACATTGCAACATGGGTGGGGGAGGCCACTCTGGCTCCATGTCAAGAACCTGACTGGCAAGGACTGGGAGCAGGAGTCCCAGAGGGCCACAGCCTAGTCCAGACAGTTGTCACTGAAAAATGGCTGCAAAAAATCCATTGCCATCTCAAAAAGAACTCCGAGGCAAGCAGGAGGGTAGATTTTTACAGTCCTGGCCATGGCATTGTTTTTAGCCTATTTCCTTATGGAAATGTGTGTGTGTGTGTGTGTGTGTGTGTGAGTGTGTACATGCGCGCTTGCAGGGTCTCCTTCTCTCTCTTTTAAGATCCCACAGGCCAATTTCAGTGAAAGTCAGGAGAGAGGTAGAAGCCCTAAAGAACAAGGGTGATAACGAAAGGACCTCCCTTCGCCTGGCTTCGGTTACGGCTGGGAGGGCCGACCACCATACCTACCTCCACCAATTCAACAACCACCTGAGACACACCAAAAAATCTGTTATCTGCAGCCAAGCACTCGGACACCACAGAATCTGCTCTAAAGAACAGACCTGTAATGCTCACCTCACCCTGCTTAAAACCACTTTCACAAAACAAGGAAACTCCAACAGAGATGTAGACTGAATTATAGAACGAGACACCCAAATCCCCAAGAGAGCCTGTTAGAATACAAAAAGAAGGAACCCACTAACCAGCACACCCCTTGTCATCACCTACCACCCCACACGGGAACCTATACCTATATGTGGCATCATCCAACAGCTACAACCCATACTTGATGGAGACAAAACCATAAGAAAAATCTTCCCTGAATCACCTCTTCTGGCCTTCAAACAACCCTCCAACCTCTCACAACGGATCATCCGGAGCAAACTACCCATCACCAGGACACCCCAACATCAACAGAAAAAAAAAACCTTGCCAAAACAGTAGATGCAAAACCTGCCAATGCATTTGTATCACCACCACCAACAGCCCCCATGGAAAACCATTCCAAATACAAGGCAACTACACCTGCAAATCCCAAAGTGTAGTGTATTTCATTCAGTGCACCAAATGCCACCATGGAAACTACATTGACGAAACCCAGCAACCTTTATATCAACGGATTAACTCACATAGGCATACAATTATAAACAAAGTCACTGACTCTACAGTGGGCAATCATTTCTCCCTGCTCAATCAATCCATACAGACTTCTCAGTCCTCATCCTCAAAGGAAACCTGCACAACACATTCAGAAGATGGGTCTGGAAACTAATATTCATGACTTTATTTGATACCAAAAACAATGGACTTAAAGCACTAAATTTCTCCAGCCACTACAAAAATCTGCTAGACCTTATAGTGTACTGCATTTTTAATTTCTGTTATCCTCTGTATCAAGTTCCTAGAGATCATTCTAACCACTTTGTCTCCCTCTCTGTAACTGAACCCACCAGCTGAACGTTCAACCTTTGTGTTACTGCGAACCCAGTTCCTCTGATATGCTTATTCCTTTCACCTGATAAAATGTTTCCCACTATATCCTCAACCCATATGTTTGCCATCTCTGTGTGTTTACCACTACCTATTGTTTCTTAGTTTGTCTCCTACACCAATACATAATTGTACAGCTGTTTTCAAATGTCTGGCACATCTCTTTACCCCCCTCCCACCTTGTTCTATCAACTCCCAACCATTCCATGCCCACTCATATATACTTGCTCTACATTTGCTCTTATATATTTCTGCTGGCTATGCTACATGCCTGAGGAAGGGCCTGTGGGGCCCAAAAGCTAGCTTACTTCCACCAACAGCAATTGGTCCAATAAAAGATATCATTTGAACCATTTGTCTCCCTGTCACTTGGGACCAACATTGCGACCACACTCTATCTAGCAGTTATTTGCTGCACTCATTCCATCTGGTCAGTTATGTCCAGCGGGCTGTTCTGGGTGGTGAGAGGTTTGGTCGGTCCAGCCTGTCTCTGCCTGGAACTGGATTCATCCACGGCTCATTGTGGCATGTTTTTGAAGTACTTTGCAGACAAAATCGCTCGCACTGAGAACGACTTTGACGTCACCATTTCAGAGACAGTAGCTGAGCCAGAGATTAGGAATGCCCTGTCTGGTCATGTTTTGTGGGATGAGTCGCAATTGGCAACGCCTGCTGAAGCGGCCGATGTGCTGGGGGTCTGTTTGAGCCACGACTTGTGAATTAGATTCATGCCCATCTGGTTAGTAAGAGCTACCAGGGAGACAGCGAGGCCGCTGCTGTAGAGAGTAATCAACGCCTACCTTCAGAAGGGGAGGGTGCTGGGTTTCCTCAAAGAGGCTGTGGTCCGGTCCCTCCTCAAAAAACCATCGCTTGACGTGGATGCCACGGCCAGTTACCGGCCTGTCTCTAACCTTCCCTTTTTAGGGAAGGTTATTGAATGGGTAGTGGCTCATCAGCTCCAGGCACATTTGGATAGAATCAGTTTTCTCTATCCCATGCGGTCTGGCTTTCATCCAGGTTGTGGCACGGAGATGGCACTTGTGGTCTTGGTCGACGACCTCCTCATGGAATTGGACATGGGTTGTATGACCCTGTTGGTCCTATTAGATCTATCAGCGACTTTCGATACCGTAACCATGAGTTGTTGGTGACACATCTGCGGGACCTCATGAGGGTGGGGTGGACTGGACTGTCTTGCAATGGCTCCGGTCATACCTTGCAGATAAATCTCAGCAGGTACTTCGTCCCTGCATGGGGTCCTGTAGGATTCTATTCTGTTCCCTCTTGTTTAACGTGGATATGAAACCACTCGGGGAGGTCATGCGCAGCTGAGGTTCATTGCCATCAGTATGCTGACACCAGCTGTATTTGTCATTTTCATCCGACCCAGACCCTGCTGTCTCGTTGCTATCCCAGTGCTTGGCCGCTGTGGGACACTGGATGAGGTCAAGCCGATTGAAGCTCAATCCCGATAAGACACAGGTGATGATAGTAGGCGGGACCGGTGATCTGGGTGAGGAAGTTTCCCCCATTATTGGGGGCATCTGTCCTCCTTTGGCTACATCTGTGTGGAGCCTGGGTGGAGGTGCTCCTGGATTCACAGCTATGCCTGGATTCCCAGGTGCTGACTTCTGGCCAGGGGTGCCTTTCGCTAATTACATCTGGTGAAGAGGCTCTGCCCATGTGTCTCAGACTCCAATCTTGCCACTATCATCCATGTGTTCGTCACCTCGAGGCTAGACTATTGTAATGCACTCTATGTGGGGCTGCCCATGGTGACGGTTTGGAAGCTGCAGCTAGTGCAGAATGTGGCGGCCCACCTTCTTACTAGGCCGGGCTGTACGGGAGCACGTAACATGTGTGCTCTGAGCACTGCACTGGCTGCCTATTGTCTTCTGGGCCGGATTCAAGGTGCTGGTTTTAACTTTTAAAGCTCTTCATGGCCTGGGCCTCTTCTTATCTGAGTGGTCACCTCACCCCCTGGGTGGCCCCTGCGGCCGTCTGGGACCACCCTCCTGGAAGTTCCATGCTATCATCGAGTTTGGATGAACAGGAGGGTGTTCTCAGCAGCTGCGCTGTAGCTCTGGAATTCCCTCCCGGTGGAGGTTCGCCTCAGCCCGTATCTTCTCGCCTTCCAACAATTGTAAGACCAGGCATCTGGCAGGGGAGGGTGGGATGGGTTAGATGGGTTGGGGTGGGAATTCTTATGCACGAGCCAGAGCTTTTAATGTAGTTTTATTGTTTTTAGACTATTATTTATGTATTTTCTATTTATATACGTTTGTATTTTTATGCTGAAATTGTTTTATACATTTTTATAATTGTAAGCCACCCCGAGTTGCTCTCCAAGAGGGGCCAGTTAAAAATGGAATAACTAAATAAATATCTCTCACTTGCTTACAACAGTTGTGACTGAGAAGGTCTTGTTGTTGCTACAATAAATATTGTCATAATGATACCTACTTTGAAATTGTAAAGCACTTTAAAATTCACTAGTGAACAATGCTATGAGTGTTAAGTATCGTGAATAAAACACACAACAACAAATTTAATACATGCAAGCTGTAGTTTAACTAGTCAACCTCTTTATCTTGAGGATGACTTACAGATATCACTTATCCCACTATCCTAACACTGCATTCAGCAACAACATGCACTCACATCCAAACTGAACGTTTGTCTTCCAAAGACATTGCATCCTATTCTAGTTATAATATTTGGCTTTACATTCAGAACAGTTGGCTCTCAAGTTACAGTGAGTAGAAAGGAATTAAGGCAGAGAAAAAAATACAACCACAAATAATTAGAGTAGATAAAATTTTCTAAACTCTGAGTACTCATAGTTCTCTTCCGCTGCTTTTCAGTTTTATAGTAAGCACATGAAAATGAAGTCATGGTTTCTGCTAAAGTGCACATCAAAAGATGGCCCCAAGACAACTACAATTAACTGTGATGTTTGAAGAACAGACTTGTGTGTTGGATCATTAAAAATCTTAAGTGTGTTTAAAAAAAACTGCAGGAGAAATAAACAATTTTACTTACAATTAAATAAGCGAGTCCTTCATTCATGCTACACAGTAAATTAAATAAAAATACCAACACCCAAACAGTTCTTTTGAGCAAGATTTTTAACCCATAACCAGGGAATGATGGATTAAAGAAGCCTTAATGAGCCAAGAGAGAAGGCAACTGAGAAAAATCCTGTAGACCTCAATCCAACAAAAGACATATGTGTTTGAGTAGTACCATTGGCTTCAACGAAATTGCTCACATTTCTAGTTCAGCATGCACAGAAGATGCTGCAGGATCAAACATGGGAATCAATGGAAGCACTTGGCACCTCAAAGGATACAGCCCTAATTCTGTGTCAGAGGAGGGTATTCATAGTTTAAAGGACTGAAAAAATTGTTGATGTGAAATAGCTGTTAAAGGCAAAAAAAAAAATTTTAATTATCCACTCTAGCTTAACATTTCCCCATAAATTCAGTGGTGTTTTTATGGTCAGAACAGTGGCCATCGAGATCAACTAGTCTGTCCTCCTGAATAGCGAAGACTACATGAATTCTTGCAGCATTAATATACGCCAAACTCATTTGATTGTATTTGGCTCACACATACTGTTGTTTGAACATTGCAAGTGATGGAGAACCCACTGCTTCCTTCCATGTGCACTGGGGTTTTTTGTTTTTTTTAAAAAGTGTCTTTATTACTAACTTGAATTTGTTCAGCTTCAGCATCCAGCCATTAGTTCTTGATACACCTTCCTCTCCTAGATCAAAGACCTATTTAATACCCAATATTTTCTCTCTATGAAGATACTTAAACACTCCAATCCAAGTCACCTCTTAGCTGTCTTTTCAATAAGCTAAAACCAAATTTTAATGTTGAATCAGTACTTGTTGTACATTCTTCCAGATGAGGATAAAACGTATCTACCACATTGTGAATACTATTACAGCTGAAGAAAAAAATAAATAAATTATTTATATTTATTGGCCGCCTCCTCATGCCTACAGCATCCCGGGGCGGCTCACAACAGATAAAACAATACTAAAATACATAAAACGTCAGCAATATGAACAATTAAAACTACCCATCTCCACCCCCATCCCAAAATCCCCCCCACCCCACCCTACCGTCCCACCCTCCCCTCCGAAGGCCTGGGCGAACAGCCAGGTCTTACAGGCTCAGAAAAAGCCATCAGACCCGGGGCCAGGCGTGCTTCCTCTGGGAGGGAGTTCCAAAGCCGTGGCCCGGCCACCGAGAACGCCCTCTCCATCATGGCCCCCCGTTTAACACGGGGGACCTCCAGGAAGGCGCCCCCGGCAGACCGCAGGGGCAACCCTGGGGCACGGAAGACGAGGCGGTCCCCAAGGTATGAGGGGCCCAGACCATATAGGGCTTTATAAACCAACATCAGCACCTTGAACCTGGCTCGGTACGCTATAGGCAGCCAGTGCAGAGCACAGGTGTAATATGCTCCCGTCGCCTCGTCCCTGTAAGGAGACGTGCCGCCGCATTCTGCACCAGCTGCAGCCTCCGAACCAGAATCAAGGGAAGTCCCACATAGAGCATGTTGCAGTAGTCTAGCCTCGAGGTGATAAAGGCATGAATAAGAGTGGCCAGGTCAGGCCCGGAGATGTATGGGCGCAGCCTCTGCACCAGATACATCTGGCGAAAGGCGGCTTTTGCCACCGCCTCCACCTGCCAATCCAGACGGAGGCCCGGATCCAAAACCACCCACAGACTCCGAACCTGCTGGGCTATGGGAGGGCAGACTACCCCCACCAGAGGGGCCGGCACCTCCCTCGCCCTACCCACCACCATCACCTCCGTCTTGTCGGGATTGAGCTTCAGTCTGCTCTGCCGCATCCAATCCACCACGGCCTTCAAGCACTGGGAAAGCAATGAGACAGCGGGACCTGGGTCGGTTGAAAACGAGAGGTACAGCTGAGTATCATCAGCATATTTGTGACATCGCACCCCGAACCCTCTCACGATCTCCTCCAGGGGCTGCATATATACACATTAAACAAAAGTTCATATAAATTTAATGAACTTTCTCCCTGGAAGGATTAGAGTAGCTGTTAGGTATTTGAGGGGTGACAGGGATATCCTTTAAAAATACCCCTAGCAGCAAGAATTGTCACTGACAACTCACACTGACGGCAATGCGGTGTATGCAGACGCTGAAGGGTATGTTGCTATGCTAGCGAGCAGTTTTCAGTTCAGATTTTACATTCAAACACTGCTGCTTCATCTCATGTTTATCAATTTTTAACTTGCAGAAAACATTATTTATTGTGACAATCACTGTCATCCTGGCTTCCCTTTTCTACATAAAGAACAGATCTCAGTTTATGTATACGTTAAACATATATACAAATATTAACAGGTTGGGTTTTTTGTAAAGAATTGTACATTTGTTGTATAATTAGAAAAGTTATTATTATTATTATTATTATTATTATTATTATTA
>QEPC01004965.1:3697077-3796961 GCA_003113815.1 Sphenodon punctatus | reverse complement strand
GTGTTGGTGCTGGTTGCCTGGCAGCGACGCTGCGTGCCTCGTCCCTGGCCGGGGCTCCATTTTTTTGGTTCCGCTGGGGGATTGCCGTTCAGACGTTCCGGGCCCTTTGGCCCCGCGGGGGGGTTGAGCGTGGTTCAGTGTGGTTCACCGTGATCTCGTAACGTCTGAAATCACCCTGTATCATCAGAAGCCAAACCAGCTATCAAGAGCCGTCTGTGGACTTAGCCTGAAACGGGTGCACGTGAGAGTTGCAGGTTGAGGAGATCTGATTCAGACTTGGCCTGAACCCTGATACCTGTAAGACTGTTTCAAACAGACTTGCTTATGTTCCACTGTACCTTAGTTCATGTCTCACTGCTATCCTTTTTGAGTCAAGTTTTGTTTGTGCTAAGCAGACGCCATTGTTGACCGAATATTATTGCTCCAGATAGCTAACTCAAGGAAGGGGAGAGGGTTCTCTCTTTCTGCGCCTGCTGCCCTTGAAGAGAAATTTCTCCATTCGGTCACCCAGAAGCCTGCCCAGAAGCAGGTTAAGGCAACAGAATGAGAAAAGGGTCTGTTGCTGGCCTTAGCCTAAGGCACAGGTTTGGTTGCAAAACATTTACGCCTCCCTACCCCACAACATTGTCTTCCCAGTCTCTTGGCAAAGCCTTCTGGTAATATTTATATACAGTACTGATCTACAGTGTTTGTACTGCACTTATATTTACATATGTACAGAGGAACTGGAATGGCTGCGCCTAAACTGTAAATTAAACAAAAGGTTTCACTAACAAATGTGAGAGGGAGCCAAGATTAATGCTACACAAAATAGCTGGACAACATACTGGAATAACATGAAGTAACAGGAAGAAGGATGTCACAAAGTTTTGCATAAAATCATAGAACTGTTGGGTTGGAAAGGACCTCAAGTGCTATTCTGCAATCTACATAGTTTAGAGACATGACTGAAAAAATAACCGAGTTTCAGATTCCTTCTTTACCTTCTCAGAAATTTCCTTTTTATATGGGGTTTACCCAGATCATCTTACTCAGTGCATATCAGCCGTGTTCAGTGCAGTGGCAGACTTCCATCATTCCACACTCGCCCATAATCTTTTTCACCACTTTGCTCCATTAAACCTTTCTCCATCTACCTCTGTACTTTGTACTCTCTTGCAAACATGAATAGGGCTTTGCTTTTCTATGCACTTGTGCCAAAGTACCTGCCTTATCAAATATCCTCTGTCCACAAAGTAAGTTATAATTTTTTCCGACTGACAGCTCGTCAAACTCAAGTCAACACTGGAAAAAGCAGTGCTGTTTTTACTGCTATATTATCATAATCTATAGCAAAGATGCTGTAATCAGATTTCAGATGACAATTTTCTTGATGGCATGCAAGGCATATTACTCTCCAGGTCACACTACAATGGTCATAATGGTAATAAGGCCTCCCCAAACAGGACTTATGTGGAATTTGCTCTTGGTACATGTCCTGTGCCAATCCTTTGCAGAAAGATAAATTTCACCTAGTGTGAAACTGTAGCAAAAGCTTAATTTTACCAACAGAATAAACAGACACATCTTTGAGGAGAAACATAGCAGATACACTGCGCAAGTAGGTGTCATTTTAATAGAATTTTTTTCCTGACCAATTATCACATTTTGTTTTAAACATGTTGAATTCACTCAAAAGGTGTGTTAAAATACTCCCACCACAAAAGACTATTAAGGGCACAGACTACCACTTTGAAATCTATTAACATTTCTCAAGTGACAATAACTGTTCAATAATCATATTAACATGGATCATAAAGGACGGAATGGAGGCAAATTATCACACTAAGATTTCCTAGCACTAACACAAGGACTAATTGGCTAAACCAAATTCCCACAGAAACAGTAAATTGCTGATTAGCCTAATAATGACACTCATCTAAAGGGAACTCTGTGCCAGCTAGGTACATTTTTCAAAATACGTCCGGCCTTCAGAGGGACATCCATTCATATATAAAATGGATATTATATGTAATAATTTTTCCTGTAATTTCATGCTCTGTATTCACAGTATACCTAACAGATAATACAGTTCACTTTCTTCAGGGCTGCATTTTAGATGAACTTTAGAAAACTGACACCAAATTAATTATAAATGCAACTGTCCAGTTTCCAACTTGGGGGGGGGGGGGGTCCACTCATTTTAAAAAACATACTTCTGGGTGGTTTCGCAGAAATCTGTAGTCAATGGCTTAAATAAAAATTCTCAACTAGCAAGATCAGAGCAGACAGTTTGGATGACAAGAGAAAAGCAGAGAGACAAATACTGTTATTTGTATAGCCTATGAAGGCTTCAGCCAGGACATGTACCAGAAAGCCCCATTGTTTTAAGCACTACACAAAATACTTGGTAAAACCTAGCTCATTACATCTAAACTGCTAGATGTAATGGTTGGCTGAAAATAACAGACTTGCTGGGGGAGAAGGCTAGGTGAGGTGAGCATGAAAAAAGGACATTAGCACTCAATAGCTCTGGTAGAGAGGTGAGGTAGCCTGTCAGTGGCCTTTTTTACACAGGCCACAGCACGGGGGGTCGGGGTTGGTGTGTGCCATGGTCCATGTGATGTGGGAGTGTGTCGACAGGCGCACAGCCATCTACACCCACCTCCATCCATCTAAACACACGGCACAACTGCCATTTTTGCCATGCGTGGGGGATGGGTGGAGGTGGGTGTGCATGTGCGTAGGAGCACATATGCGTGCACACTCTAACACCCCGTCGTGGAATTTATATGGGTGCCGCCCGTGTAAAAAGGGCTAGTAGCAGTAGATGCAGTCATTAAAATTGGCCACCTGCCCAGCTTTTAGCATGTCATATTCTTCTGTAGGCATCACAACATGAATGGTTCACAAACATCTTCCATCATAAACACTGTAGTCCACCAGTTTCAAAAAAATTCTAGGGCAGTGGTTCCAGAAGAGTTTTGCTTGCATGAACCTATTTTGAGACTCAACTATCATTTCCTGACCTGAGATGACAACAAAGAGAAGAAATGAATAGCAAATACAAGTTAGATACACACCCTAGTTTACAGATGGCAGGGCATGAAATTTCAGATCAAACTTTGGGAGCCAAAAAAATATTCAGTCAGACTTTATCCTGATATAAAACCATTGCCCCACTACACCCCTGAACCAGTCACCAGCCTTAGTTTTCTGGGTGCCAATGGCTCCCAGGTGCCTGCAGATGGTATGACTACGAGAAACACTGTGGCATAAGCCATTTCGAAGAGGGAGAAGGCAGCAGAAAATCTACAGGAACATACTAAGCCTGGTCTCCAGAAGCAGCCAGCACAGCTCAGTTACTGTAGTGGTTTTGTGATGTGAAAATGCAACTACAAGGAACTAAACTGAGGCTAGACTAATTTCTACACAGATCACCCAACAGCCATTGGGTGGCAAAAAGAATTTGGTACATTATATGGGTTCTATTTAAAAAGAGAAACCTAGAGAACAAGAGAGACTAACCCACTGTTGAGCCTTTGAGCCATCTAGTCCATTCTGCTTTATAGAGATGAAAGACATCTACATAGTAAGCATAAATTATCTCTCTTTACCCCAGGAAAGCAAGCAAGCAAGAAGATGAAGTGTAAAATTTCCTGTGCATTTCAATAAAATCCTGAAGGAGATTCTGTTGGGCAAAATATGTAGATATTTCCTGCCTCTGGCTTCTCTACTGAGCATCGAGAAAATGACAGAGGCAAAAACATGTTGAGAGAACGAATCTCATTTAAACAAGATGAGCATACCTTGCCTCTCTCATTCTACCTTTGATGTGATTTTCTTCCCTCCTGTCATATTGGGAAAAAAACCTCAAGGCAAATGGTCATCATTTCATGTACTCAAGTAAATCAGGAATTAATCTGGATGGCTACAGCAGAGGCAGGTTTCTGGTAGATTGCCACTTAGAGAACAATCTATCCCAGTAAAAGGGGTGGGGGGGGGGACTTAAGCATTTTTCCAAATCAAATTTATTTGCTGTTGTTTTGTTTTCAAGGTGCCTTTGGGTTGCTAACTTCTAACTTGCTAACTTTTAACAAAACGGGAGAATTTGCAAGGATCATCCCAGCTTTTGCTGACCTGTAATTTTTTTAACATACTGTATTCACAGCAAACCTAAAATACCTAAAATGTTTGATGTAAAGAAACACAATCAGCTCAAAAACTAGTACTTTTCCAGGGCTGAATCCCCTCACTAAGCTTCTGTTGTTTTCTAATGCTTGAAGTGTTTGCCCTTTTTTTCTCCCAACACAATCTCCATTTTCCTAATCTTTTTTTACAGCTGCTCACTTCCTATATATAAAGTCGTCTGTTCTAGATTAGAAATTTTGACGCTTGCCAACGTTACCTTCGGCGGCGATTCTCCCAGTGGCAAATCTCCCGGCTAGGAATCCTACAGTGAGCTGTGTATTTGGGCGCGGGGTTAAAAGCGTAATCAGCCATGCGGCTTTTTTTTCTTATGAATGCTCAAAATCCAGCCCTGTCATTCGTAAGAAAAAAAGCCATATGTCACTGTCACAGAACGGACAGTAACAAGCATTTCCGTTGACTCTGTGTATGAGATGAAGTCTGGGTCTGATTTTCTGTCTAGACTTGAAAATACATGAAGTTTAATAAACAATCTGGAGAGGGTTCAAGGAGCAAAAAAATTAATTAAGGAAAGAATTATAATATCTCTTTCTATATACACCTTGCCTAAACAAAGGGTAAGCAAGGACAATGACAGTCTTCAAATAATTGAATGATATAATCAACAAGGGAGAAGAGGGATTATTAATTTTAAATGAGCGGGCACAATTAAAAGTAATGTCACAATATTAAGAAAACGGAACGTTAGATTAAATATTACGTAAATGAGATCTAGACTGTGGAGTAGTAGTCTCCCATGGGAAGACCTACGCTCATCTCAAAGCATTTAGTATTAGACTAGACAACGTGTTAGAAAATTCAGGGTAGGAAAATAATCTTGTTCTTACTTACCATGGATGACCCAATAGATTTATGCCTCTTTGATATTATTAACTTGTTCCTCATTAACTGAGTTTTCAGAACTCTTATGTTACTGTATTAATTATTATTATTATTTAAATCTGATTTGCATGTTATCCCCTCACTTTAAATTAGTGTGCTGCTTCTCTCTATAGCATAACATTTTATTAATCAAGTTAGCGTTTATATATTTTATACCTGTTATTTAGAGGCATAAAATATAAACAAAGGAACGGTTATGTTTTCAATACACTACTTATGTCAGACAAGAAAATATTCTTTAAGTTGATTTGGGGGTTAAGCTAGCCATGTTCTTATGTAGCTATGGTTACACCACACTTCCTTGTCTTTTCTTTTCTTTTCACACACGTGTGCCTGAGTTATATATATTTTTTACAAAAAGGCAAAGGCCCCGTGGGCTATTTTTGTGTTAGCATGCAGATCTGCAAACAAACAGCAGTTCCCTCCAGTGAGTTTTTATCTATGACTATTCTTTGTTATGTTCATGCCCGGTAGCATTTTCAGAATACAGCTTCCCCACAAACATAGAATAGGATGAAGTAATTGATACGTTAAATCAACTAAATATGCCATTAACTTTTTCCATATGCCTTTATTTAGGGGTGGGACTTTTGGTTTAACCAAAACAGGCCGAAAGTGGCTGTTACAGTTTAAAACCAAAGGATCTGAAAATCTGAAAATTGGGCCCTCTCAGTTCTAATTTTTCCCACTGAAGTCAATGGGAAATCTATGGCTATTTTATCTATGACTATTCTTTGTTATGTTCATGCCCAGTGGCATTTTCAGAATACAGCATCCCCACAAACAGAGAATAGGATGAAGTAGTTGATATGTTAAATCAACTAAATAATGCTATTAACTTTTTCCATATGCCTTTATAATACATTAGGGGGTGGGACTCTGTAGGGAAGCTGGCCCACTGGAAGGTCAACAGCAGGGAAATGACAGATGTTTTCATGTGGGCAGGAAGCCCGGACACGCTGCAGCCATCTGTGGGGACAGGGCAGGGAGCCCCTCAAACCAGCAGACCCATAGCTGTGTCCTGGAGTGGGGGAACAGCCACCACTAGGAATGGGAATTTCGGTTTTGGATAAAACTGGAAGTACCCGAAAATGGCCATTTCGGATCAGAAATTTCGGTTCGTTTTCAGTTTCTGTACTATCGGATCTTTTGCACTGATTTTTGTACTGGATTTTTAACATTGCGGTTTTTCCCCCATTGAAAAAACGCAATGTTAAAAATCAGGTACAAAAATCAATGCAGAGGGAGGGAGGGAGGGTTTGTGTGGCTGCCTGGCCCAGAAGGGGGACCTGCGAGAGGAGCGCTGAGTTGCCAATCTCACCTGCACCCCTCCTCCTACAGGTATTTGCAGCAGGGCAGGGCCCAGGGGGCTGCTAGCCCAAAGGGCGACACCCAAAGGATGTCGGCCGTTGGTCAGGCCATTGGTCGCCGGAGTTGCCGTTGCTGGAGTTGCCTTGCCCCAGGAATAAAGGAAATCAAAGCCTCCCGCCAGCAAGGCGCGTCCAATTCCATCAGAGCCTCACTGCGGTGCCGCTGAATTACACCTACCTATCAGCTGGGGAGTCCTCCTGGAGCCCGGTGCTTGCAGGGGGGCAGAGCCACAGCCCTGCGTGGAAAGAAAGGTCAGCAGCTTTTTGCGTAACCAGAATACATTTGCAACCAACCGATCCACCTGGGCAACGAAAGAGTCAGCTCTGCTTCTAGCTGATTATGGGGGAAAGGCATAGGGCATAGGCAAAGGGCGGAATGGAAACTCGATCCCAGGCGCGAGTGCGACAATCGACACTGGAAGACTTCCTTGCAACCCCGCAAATAGGAACTGTGCCGATCTTTGGAACTTTCCCTGGATCGGGTGGAGGGACTGGGGATTGGCTCAGGACCCTCAACTCCAAAGACTTTGGCAGGCCCTCAGGAAGGGGCCTGTGTTTGTGATTAATCTGCATTGGATGCAGCTTTGGAAGCGGGTGGCCCTATTTCCTTTCACTCTGCTTATGAGACTGCGATAGATCCCCTGACTCAGCTAGGTAATCAATGCTTCACAGTTGGGAACCTTATATCCAAACTTTATGCACAAACAGAGAAGGTCAACATGCAACTTGAACTCCACAGAATTCAGTTAGGGATTGTTGCTGATATGGTTAAGCTGTATAGAGAAGAAATAGCAAAGGTTGGGGGGCTGAGGCCTCGGGTTTTTGCTACAACGGGGATCCAAACTTTGCCTGATAATACCTCTGCCCCTTCAAGGCCCCCTGTATTGGAGGGACCTGCAGGGGCAACTCCCCCTTCGAATAAGAATAATTCCCCCCTTAAATTGGATACTCAAGTCTTGGCATTTAGTATCACTCTGCTTCTTTCAGGACAGTTGCACTTGTGGCATACTAAGTATTGCATTCGGCATCATTTGTCGACTATCCTGGGTTATGCAGTTCCCGTTAATTCTATGTTGCGTTTTGTACATCTCCCATCTATGGCCCGTTCTTGCCACTTATTGATATGGTTTTCCTCAGTTGACAGACTCAGAGTTTGCAGCGTCAACATGATTTGTTTGCTTCCTGGGGAATTTACTTATCTAATGTTTATCTGAATACTGAAGTTTTGCCATTATTGCCTCATCCCAATATTTCTGCTGTTAAAAAGTGCCTTGCACCTTTCCCTCAGTATAATAACCCAAACTGTGTTCCACTTCCCAAAAAATTATCCTCCTGTTCTGTGAGTCCTCTAGGTGCTGTTTGCCGGGGAGTGCACTCAAGTGGTAACCTAGCTGATGTACAGCCAGGGAATTGTTTTCCCATAGGTACCTCCAATTGAGAGATACCACTCCCCTGGTTGAAACTTCCATCGATCCATTGCCTCAGGCTGTGGATCTACAGGTTAGGTCTCAGCAAACTACTGCTGGAAGTGCACAGCTGGAGCTTTTGGATAACCAGCAGGATGGGCTTTTGTCCCCTGTCCCATGACTAACTGATACCCAGACTAACACTGCTCTTACCATCTGCTCATGGAATGTAGCAGGATGGACTAGGCACCTTTATGACCCCAATTCTTTGCTGTATATGAAAGGTTTCTCTATAATCTTAGCCCAGGAAACATGGTCCAAAAGCCCCTTAAGAGAGTGAAGGCTATATAGCTCATTCCCTCCCGGCTGTCCATTGGAAGAGCAAGGGGCGTCCATGTGGGGGCCTAGGATGTTTTGTAGGTCAAAAAATTCCTTTCAAGATTGTGGATAACATTATGTCCCCACATCTCTTGCTGGGTTTTGTGGCAAGGGCTGGAGTTTTAACCTTAATTATTGTCAACATTATATGACCCCTTGTCTCTCCCTCTGTTCCCCTTCCTATGTCTCTCCCCCAGCTCCTGTCGCTCAGATTGTAAGCCCTAGGGGCAGGGACCGTGTCTATTTTATTACTTTGTAAAGTGCCATGTACACTGCTGGCGCTATATAAATATTTGTTAATAATAATAATAATAATAATAATAATAATATACCTCCATCTAAAGCAGGCTCTTTTCACGATTCTATGTGGGACAGGTTGGAGCAAACCCTGGAGGAGCTTAGTACTAGATACCCCGAGGGGCTTCTTATTGTAGCCGGTGACTTTAACGCCAGGATGGGTAGTAACGATAAAGTCATAGCACCATATTGTGATGGCTATCCATTTGTTCCACACTAGTACTGACTGCTAGGCAATTGAAAGACATCCAGATAAATGCTTCAGGAGTTAGATTAGCCATGCTCACTGCAGGACTTGAGCTTTATGTTCTAACCGGCTCTGGGTTTAATGATCCCTATGGGGAATTCACATTTGTGGGCCATCAAGGCCCAAGTGTAGTTGATTTTGTTTTAGTATCTGCCCGGGTGCTCCCTCATATTTACGACTTTTCTTTGGGTCCAGCTTCAGTTGGGGATCACCTGCCATTGGTACTTACATTGTTTTCTTCATGCCCTGATTTTTCTGGTGATGGGGGAAGCGGGCAGGACCTGTCTCTGCTGGAAAGTGTAAAGGCTCCTTGCTGGAATGATACCCTGTCCGCCTCTTTGACGGATTACCTCTCAGCCTTGTGTTGCCCAGTTGCGGGACAGGCTGGTGACTTCCACCGATATTGTGGAGATGCTGGGCCTGTACGCGCAATTGATGTCTGGCCTTCGTACTCATATACAGGGGCAGGCCCGAGGTCCAGTTTTCGTGTCTACCAGAATTAGCCAACCATGGTTTGATAAACAATGCAGGCTGATGAGATCTAGGTTGAAAGCTATTTATTACTCATATCGGAAGAAACAGGTATCTGTTCTTCCCCATGAATATATTACACTAAGAATGGAGTATAGGAAGCAGACAGTCCTGAAAAAGAAGGGCTTTGGGGATAATCAGTGGGTAAATTTGATGCAAGCTGCTAATTCAAAGGACTCCCGACGATTTTGGCAGTTAGTTAATGGGGCCACACAGAGAGGTCGGAGACCGCCAGCAGCAACCCTTGCTCCATAGTTTGGATGGAACATTTTGCTGAGCTCTATAATAATAACGGCAGGGAAACTCTGCAGGATGGCCTGGCTTTTGACTTCAAGGATCTTCCCCTCTGGTCCCCAGTTTCAGTGGAAGTTTTGGTGGATTTATTTTGTAACAACCGAGCCCCTGGCCTGGATCTTCTCTGTATTGAGTATTATAAAACACACAGGGACTGGTGGTTCCCCGTTTTGGCAGTATTATTTACTGCTATAAACAAGGCCGGAATAGTTCCGGAGACTTGGGATACAGCGGTAGTTGTCCCAATTCACAAAAAGGGGGCTAAATCAGATCCGGCCAATTATAGACCCATCAGCCTCCTGTGTGTCGCTGCTAAAATCTATGCTAAATATCTATCAGAGAAGTCTGTAGAGTGGTTGACACAAAGAAAGGCCTCTCGCCAGAGCAAGCGGGATTTCAAAAAGGGCGCTCCACAATTGAGCAGTGTTAAGTCCTTTATCATTTGGCTTGCAAATACAGGGCCCGTAATGGTGTTTTTTTTGTCGCTTTTCTTGATTTCAAAGCGGCTTTTGATTCTGTGGATAGGGCAGCTCTGTGGAGGAAATTGCAGGCCTCCTCTATTGATAGAAGACTACTGGCCCTCATCCACTCGTTGCATGAGCACTCCTCCCTTGTCATTAAGGTGGACCAGTATGGTCATATTACTCCTCCAATTTCCACCTCGCTGGGAGTAACACAAGGGTGTGTTTTGGCCCCGGCCCTCTTTAATTATTTCATTGATGAGATAATACCTGTTATGGCAGATACACGCTTTTTCCCACTGAAGTTGGCTGACCGTTTTGTCGGCTGTCTTTGTTACACTGAGGATGTTGCATTGCTGTCGCAGACCGGTATAGGACTTCAGCAACAGCTTCAGGCATTTGCAGCATTCTGTCATACTAATTATCTAACCATTAGCTATGATAAATCTAAGATTCTGGTCTTTTCCTCTAAAACCAGACTGTACACTTGGAACATTGAGGGTCACCTAATTCAACAGGTGACCTCATTTCGGTATCTAGGCATTGTCTTCCATAGCTCAGGCAGCTGGCGTGAGCATGTCAATAGGGCCTTAACAGCAGCG
This sequence comes from Sphenodon punctatus, assembly GCA_003113815.1. Classification (NCBI taxonomy): domain Eukaryota; kingdom Metazoa; phylum Chordata; class Lepidosauria; order Sphenodontia; family Sphenodontidae; genus Sphenodon; species Sphenodon punctatus. The sequence continues at coordinate 3,786,305 of QEPC01004965.1, read as the reverse complement.
AAGGCTTCAGCACAGTCTATTTATAAATTATTTATAAGGCAGGGAAGGTCAGCGATTCCTGCAGCCCTCCAGGTTTTCACTAGTAAGGTTAGGTCCCAACTTTTTTATGGGATTGAATTATGGGCCCCCTTTGGTCAATCTGCTAACTAACTACAATCTGGGTTTCTGCGGAGCCTCCTGGGTGCCTCCCGGGGGACCCCGCTGGCTGCTATCAGGGCTGAATTGGGACAGAGAGAATGGGCCCAGGTTGCTGATGAGTTAGCATTTAAGTTTTGGCTCAAGTTGCGGTCGAAACAGGGCCCGCAGCTTTTGAAGGCTGTTATGAATGACTCTTTTACCACACATTGGTCACTTAGGATTGAAGGCCACCTTAGGGAGATCGGACTCTCACCAGAATACTTATGCCACAAGCTTCCTACCTCAGTTAAGAAGGAAGTCCTAGTGCGAATGGAGGATGTGGGAAGGCAGCTTGAACTTGGCAGGATCAACATGTCCCCCCACATTAGGGACTATCTGGGGTGGGTTCCGGACTTAGACCAGGTTGCCAATTATCTCTCTGCAGATCTCAGGGAGAGCCAAGCAATTAATATGTAATGCCCATTTCAATGCCTTCCCCTCCAGTGTACTTGAGGAACGGTTTCAAGGTATCCCCTTCGGTGAGCACCTCTGTCCATTTGATAAACAGGCAGTCGAGACTGTTGGCCACATGGTATTGGTTTGCCATTTATATGACAAACCAAGGCAGGAATATTGTCGAAGCACCCCCAATCAAGACTCAGACAACAATATTGGGTTAAACTTGGCCGCATTCTTTATTAAAAACCAATCACAACGAAATAACAATGGCCGGTGGGGGCAATTGCACCAAGCAATTTGGGTCCAGTATGCTAACTAATCTTATAACTTCTTAACTCCGGTACTGACCTGGATGTGCCTTCCAGTGTCAGTACCCTTGATTCAAACAGTCCCTTCCTTCAACAGGTCACTGCAAATGGCCGAAAGGAGGGACAAACCCAGCTGCAGGCATGAGTAAGGAGTCTCGTGCCTGCAGGGTGTGAGGACAGTGCTTGTCCCTAGCCACCCTGACTCTTTGCCTCCACGCTGCAAACTGCCGCTCTCTGCGGCTCTCCAGAGGTTTGCCCCGCCTAAAAGGGGCGTGCCTCCAAACTCCCCGTGCAGTGCGTTTACGCACGCGCGCTAGGGGAAGGCTGCCCAACAGCCTCAGTTATTTTCCACAGCGGGGCCTTCTAACAGGCAACCGCTGCACGGCCCCATCTGAGTCTCTCCTCCACGAGGCTGGGGGAGGGGGCCCGACAATTAGCCCGTCGCCGCCATTTTGGCGGCGAAGGGGCCTTTGAAGACTCTTATGGAGTAGCATCCTGGGAGGTCAGATGCTGTTCTTCTGTCCCTAATTTTGGATAGCTCGGACCCTAAACATATTAAAAATATAGCAGCTTTTCTACTTCAAGCATTTCACCTTAGGAAATCTTTTCTGAATTTTGTCTCCCTTTCATTCTGAATAGGTTTTTTGTACTTGCTACGAGATACTTTAATTTATATGTTTCAGACAATTTCGTTTTTATGATTTTTTGTGATAGATTATATAGATTGTTTGAAGTTTGTAATTTTCTGGGTTCTCTCCTGGACTGCTGGTATTCATCCTATTTGGATATTAACATTATGTTAAGAGATTTTACTTTATCTTTTGTATTTCCCTTTTTTGTATTACTGCAATGGTCTCAGGCCACGCAATAAAGTATTTAAGTAAGATTAATCAGAAATTTCGGTTCTTTTTCAGTTTCTGTACTATCAGATCTTTTGCACTGATTTTTGTACCGGATTTTTAACATTGCGGTTTTTCCCCCACTGAAAAATCGCGATGTTAAAAATCCAGTACAAAAATCAATGCAAAAAATCGGATGGCACCGAAACCGAAAAAGAACCAAAATACATGAGAACCGAAACTGAAATTGACCGAAACCGAAATTTTGCCCAGAGTCTCATCCCTAGCCACCACCCTTCCCCCCACACTGATTCAGCCCAGGAAGCCCATCACATGAGCAGAACCCCGGGACTTCGCTCCTGCAGTAGCAGGATCGAGCCCCTGCAGGAAGCAGTCGCCACCACTGGCCAGCTGTTGGAGCTGACTGGGGGAGTGCACTCCCTGGCTGCCAGTCACCTGTTGGTGTGTGACCTGGGGAGGAGGAGGAGCTGACACTCTCCCAGGATAGCACCCTCTCCTACCTGGAGACCTGGAGAATCACAGCTGGGGCACAATTGCAATGCCAGTGGTGCTCAACCAGTGGGCCACATTTCAATCAGCTGCTTTCAATTAGCCCCTTTGCTCTGACTGCCCAGGGTGCAATGCAATGAGCCAGGGCTGGATTTGGAGGGCAAATCCTCCTCCTCCTCCCCCCAGGGTCTCTGCACTCCCATGGCTGCTCCTCTAACTCCCTGAGGTCCGCTCCAACAGCTGATAGGTCCGCTAACAGCTGCTTCCTCCGGGGGTTCGATCCTTGCCAGCACCGCAGTCTTGTCCACAGTACTGGTGGACCTGAATGCAGGCAAGACTGCCAGGGGCCTTTCACACAAGAGGCTTCCTGTGGGAGCCTGCTGCCATAATGTTAACTCACATGGCATGTTCCTCGTTTCTGGGGATAACACCGTGCGGAGTTGCCCCAACCCAACCAGGGTGAATATCTGGAGGCAGCCCTTCACGTGGGTGGGTACAATTACAGGGGCAATGTGGGGCCCCATCTCATGCGATAACACCAGAGATGCGGGATAGAAAATTTTCCTGAAAATTTTCTGTCACCAAATTTTTCTGCGGAAATTTTCTAGGGCTTCCATTAATGTGTGGGGCTACTTTAGAATAACTGGGGAAACCAAAATTCTCCTGGGACAGCTGTTCTTATGTGAGCAAGTCAGATGAATCTGCTTTACTAGGATATTTCTTATTTCCCTCAGGGAAGGGAGCATGTATTTTCCTTCTATTCTTTCAACTTGTGCTATCCCTTGCTTTTTGTCTTTGTCTCAAAGGAGGAACTCCTGGGGATATCCCAAATCCCTGTTTCAATTGGATCCTTCTGAGTGGCAGTAGTAATTCAACTTTGCAAAGCCCACTATTTTTTACTTTGTTCCCACTGAGGAAACACAGTAGAAAATCACCGGTTGCACAACTAAGCACAGTTAAGAATCTGCCGTGTGCAGAAACAGTCCTGATAAAAGATTGGTCATTCATGAATGTGTCAGAAGAAAGGTACTGTCTCTTGACCCAAAAGTGCTTCTAGCGGTGTTGACTGCATGCTTTTGTCTCTGCTACTCTTTCAGTTATGTTCCCAACTGGAGCAATATTACTGCGCTCGCAGTAGGATCATCAGCAAAGATGGAAGATCCTTGTCTGTCTTGCTCTATAAGGTGCCCATATCAGGGCTTTGGCAGCATATTGCTGTATGTGGAAAATTACTGATGATGAAAGGGAAACCAAAACAAAAGCTGTGATTGCAACAGATAACTGGAAGTGAAACCGAAACAAAGTACACAAAGCAGTGTGTCTCATTTCTTTTATTGAGCTGTGGTTTGGAGGTTGGAAAGGAATCAAAATCTGTTAGAGGTAGTCATAATGCCTAATCTGAAAAAGAGTTGTGTATGGCATCACTATAGTGAATCCACTGAAGGAAGAAAGATAGTTGGCAAATGTAAATATTGTGGCCAAAAATATGCAAATAATGTAACAAAAATAAAAAGACATTTGGCAACATGCCCAAAGCGTCCAGAAAGAATACAGTATTTGTACAAGAAACCGCTGCAGCGAAGTGGTGGAACATCATCTGGGAAAAGACTTCCACAGGAATCATATGTAAGTATCTAATTATATGCCTTTTTTTAAGCTATATCTTATTTTATTTTGTAATATATTAACGTTTATGAAGGTCTGTGACCAAATAAATAAACTATTCATTCATACAAGTTAACAAATATATTTAAACAACTTTGTAGACTGCTAGCATCTAGCACTTTTAAAATGATAAAGTTAATAATGCAACTCTTTAAAATCTTTTTTTATCTTTTGTGGCAGGAACTTGGTAACTCAAATGAAACAGCCGATTTGCCAAACATGGAAATTGAAACTGTTAAATTGCCAGGTCTGGGGGAAGGCACTTTTTCAAGATCACAGGTCACAAGATACAAAATCTGAGAGTAGCTATTCAACTTCAAGACAGTCAATATCAAGCTTTGTGGATAAAATGTCAGTAGAAGATCAAGAAAAAGTAGATGAGACATTATCTCGAGCTATATATGCAAGAGGTACATCTCTTTCTATAACAAAATCAATACTGGAAGGAGCATTACAAATTAATTTGTCCATCTAATAAGTTACCATCACGTTATCGTTTATCACATTCTCTTTTAGACAGAGTTCGACAGAGTTCAAACAATGGTTGTTCAAAAGATTGGTCAAGCAGAATCACTGACACGGATGTCAGATGGATGGACTGATATACAAAGAAGTTCTTTATTGTATATTATGTTTGCAACACCTGAACCAATATTCCTGAAAGCAATTGCTACCAAATCTTGTCATTCAGGCGAATATATAGACAATTTATTGAGTGAAGACTGAAAGAGCAGGTCCCTCCCGGGTGCAAGCCCTTGTGACTGACAATGCGAGTAACATGAAAGCTGCATGGCAAATATTAAAGGCAAAATATCCTCATTTAATAATATTTGGCTGTCTTGCTCATGGGTTGAATCTTCTGGCGATGGACATATTAAGTGTAAATACAATAAAAACAATACAAAGCAATTGTGAAGGTATTCAACAATCATCGTGTTGCTAATCAAACATTGAAAAGATTACAGAAAGAGAAGCAAGGGAAGGAAAGTGCACTTTTATTGCCAGCGGAAACTAGATGGGGCTCAGCTACAAAGTGCTTAGATAGTTTGCTGTACAAAGAACTGTTTGCAGTGTGTTACAATAGATGACACAATATCCCCGATTATTCCTGTCCACATTCGTAAGCAGATTCTAAACAATTATGTGTTTTGGGTTCAAGTCCAAGGAGCGTTCAATTTGCTGCTACCAATTTCAGTGGCTATCAAGAAGCTTGAAGGAGATAAACCAAACCTTTCAAGTATTCCAGAGATATTCAGAAAACTGGCTGAAAATCTAATTGAGCTTTTGCTGCCTTCACCTCTATGCAAAAAAGAAGAACAAATATTTACTAAGGTATCTGAGTTTTGCTCTCATCCAGTTCACCTTGCAGCAATGGACAACATTTATCAGAAGATGAATGATCTACTGCTCTTAATACTATTATGGAAGTAGCTAAGAATGTACCCAACACTGATTAAATAAGTGTGATGGCAGACATTGCTAGGTTCCGTGCAAAAGAAAAACTTTGGAGCCAAGACTTCATTTGGCGGGCGGCAGAGAATCTGTCTCCTTTCACATGGTGGAAGGGATATTTTGGAACCCGACAACTGTCCAAGATCACCATCAGGATCCTAAGCATTCCATCCACAGCTGCTTCTTGTGAACGGAACTAAAAACTTTCAGCTCCATCAAGACGAAAAAAGAGGAACAGACTAACAAATGAACGGACTGCTAAGCTTGTTTCTATTTCTCAAAATCTCTTCTTGCTTTCAGATCAGTTTCAGGCACAACCGTTGCAGAAAGACCCATCCTTTCATGAAAGAGAATGTGAGTCAAACAGTTCTGATTCTGAATCAGATTTGCCTCAATCTGAACTGGAACCAGGTAGTGTACGCACTTCTACAGACAAGTAAATCAGTGGACAATACTGGCAACATAGGTTTGGACATGCTAAAAAAAACCTAGTGTATGTTTATATCTTTAGTGCCTGCCACCGCCCTTAATTTTTTCTCATTATTTAAAAATGTTCTACTGTTGGGTTATGTTTTACGATATTTACAAGTCAAGTCAATATAAATAATTTCCGACTTTGAATTTGTTTCAATATAAAATAGTTAAACCACATGAAGTGTGTTTATTGATTTTTTTCCCCTCTCCCCCTAATCAAATATTGCAGTTGGCACTTGGCAGGCTACTGGAAAAACTTTGAGATATTACAGCATGTAAAATTAATATGGTGAATCGTTTAGTGTTGTTTACTAAAGTTATAGGTCAAACATGCCAAATTACACCACAACCTTTTAAGGGATCGGGAAAAGTTGAATAGAAAAAATTTCTGAACAAAAAATAAAATTATGCAAATTCTATGCAAAATTAGAAAAAACTAGAATGGGAAAATTTTTCAATTCAAAATTTTCTGGAAAACCACATCACTGCATCCTATATCATCCTTTCCTTCCAAAAGTTGACAGCCGTCACCGCAGAAGGAGAGCAAAAGAATTCAAGAGGAAACCAAAAGTGTCAGATTTCAAAAGGTGTAACAAAAGTTTCAGTAGCAGACACCGAGAGAACCTCACCAAGAGAGAGTGGTTGACAGAGTGTGGTTGTCATATTGGTCCCAAGTGGAGGAGATGGAGACAAAGTAATTCAGATGATATATTTTATTGAACCAACTACTGTTGGTGAAATCATGAAAGCTTTTGGGCCACAAAGGGAAACTATGTCCAACCCGGCAAAAGTAGCGTGAATGATGAGGGGAAAGGATTGCGGCTCAGAATGGATAAAGAGTTGGTCAGAGAAAACCTAGCTAGTCTAAATGAGTTCAAGTATTGAGGGCCAGATGAATTACATCCTAGTGTACTGAAGGAACTTGCTGATGTACTCTCAGAACCTCTGTCTATCACCTCTGTCTATCATCTTTGAGAACTCTTGGAGAACGAGTGAGGTGCTGGAAAACTGGAGATGGGCAAATGTTGTCCCCATCTTCAAAAAGGGATCATAGGGGGATCTGGGAAACTATCCACTCATCAGCCTGACATCGATACCTGGAAATATACTAGAACAGATTATAAAGCAGTCGGGAAAGCAATGCCATGATTATTAGAAGCCAGCATGGATTTGTCAAGAATAAGTCATACCAGATTAAGCTTATCTCCTTTTTTGATCAAGTTACTAGTTTAGTGGGTCATGGGAATGCCATGGACATAATATATCTTGATTTCAGCTAAGCATCTGACAAAGTCCACCATGATAATCCTTCTTGACAAGCTGGTAAAATGTGGGCTAGATGACAATACCATTAGGTGGATTTACAGCTGGTTAAAGAACTGTACTCAAAGAGTGCTCATCAGTGGCTCCTCATCAATCTGGAGGGAGGTGTCGAGCGGGGTGTCGCAGGGCTCTGTCCTGGGCCCGGTACTGTTCAACATCCTTATTAATGACTGGGATGAAGGAGTAGAGGGAATATTTATTAAATCTGCAGATGACACAAAACTGGGAGGGATAGTTCCCAGAAGACAGAAATAAAATTCAAAATGATCTTGATAGGTTGAAAAACTGGGCTGAAAATAACAAACTGAAGTTCAACAGAGAAACGTAAAGTTCTGCATTTAGGTAAGAAAAATCAAATGTACAAATACAGGAGAGGAGGATACTTGACTTGCCAACAATACATGTGAAAAGGATCTGGGGATTGTAGTTGATCACAAACTGAACATGAGTCACAGCAGTGTGATGCAGCCACAAAAAAGGCTAATGCAATTTTAGGCTGCATTAACAGAAGCATTATTTCCAAGTCACGAGAAGTAATAGCTCCACTCTATTCTGCATGGGTCAGACCTCATCTGGAGTACTGTGTCCAGTTCTGGGCGCTGCACTTTAAGAAGGACATTGACAAATTGGAACTGGTTCAGAGGAGAGTGAAAAAGATGGTATGGGGTTTGAAAACCAAGTCCTATGAGGGAAAGGTTGAAGGAGATGGGTATGTGGTGGTGGGTCACCTTCGCTGGAGGCTTTCAAACAGAGGGTAGACAGCCATCTATTGGGGATGCTGTGACTGCAGATTTCCTGCCATGAGCTGGGAGATTGGACTACATGACCTCCGAGTTACCTTCCAACCCTCTGATTCTATAAAAGGGTCCTTCCTCAGGTATGTAACAAGTCAGAACTACATAGTTGTTGTGGGACTTCTGATCCTTGCCTGAGGAAGGGGCCCTATGTGGCATGAAGGCTTGCATACTCTCACTGAATTCTTAGTTGGTCCAATAAAAGATATCCTATCCATCTCTCAGCCTTAATAACTTACTTCACAGGTTTTTTTGCAAGGGTAAACTAGATAAGAATTGTAAAAGCACTTTGAATACTGAAAGTGCAATGTAAAAGAACAACAGAAAACCACATGTACATGTGTGGGTTTGTGTACATACATATTATAGAGCCATGACAGTACCTGGTTCTGGGGATAGTGATGCATCACTGTGTTACAATCACAAATATTCTATTAATTAGAAAATCAGAATGATTTCTCTTATCACAGTGAAATTTGGCAGGGAGGATCACTTGGTTGAGTGGCAAAATCTGTCCAAATTCCAGGCAAAACAGATGATTATATACATACACACAAACCCACACAATCTACACCCAGTGCATAAGGAACACCACAGCCAGCTAAGCATGCAACAAAGGACATGCTTTACAAAGATCATATTTCCTTGTTTATGTATAGGTCAGCCTGTCTACATCACTGATCATTAACTGAAGACATCATATGTGACAACTCCCACTTGTGCCAAGCCTTTGGTCATCATGAGTGCAGTGAACCTATGTACAAGAAGCTTAGAAAATGCCTCAGCACTACTTCAAAGAAGCTCTCAAAGGACGGGGCACTTCATCAAAAACACATACCAATCATACATACCATTCACATTCAAAATGTGACCCACTGGTTTAGAATCACTGATGTGGCATATTCTGTCTGAACCATAGAACCTGGTTAAAGCAGAAATGTCAGCTATGGCCCAGATCCTGTAAGTTGCTTCACTAAGATAGTCCCTCAGCTCACACAAAACCCTATTGGCTTGCTGGGTCCACTCACATTGAAGAATCTGCGCCTAAGCTATCTAAGTGATATATAGTTATTTTTGCATTATACCAAATATTTATACAATAAAGACCATGCACATGCACCTGCAACTTCTCAACCTCATGAACGTACTCTTGTTTCTCCCAATGTTCGCCTCTCCCTTGCCTCTTAGACTGTAAGCCCCTTGGGGGTAGGGACCTGTCTATAATGATTGTACTGCACCAGGTACACTGCTGGTGCAATAATAAATAATAATGGCAAAATACATCAATAAGGCATGTGCATGGTCACAACATGGAGTTTTATGCACACTGGTTTTTTTACTGTAAAGATGATAGCGTTGGGTCCCTTTCCAGTCAGCAGTGTCCCTCAATGGCTTGGATCTGCAAAGCTCTTGCTCTCTAGCACAAATATAAGGAGACATGTTTTAGAAATGTAAGTTTGGTTATAGAGTACGCCGAGTTTTCCGTACCAAGAGAAGCTCAAGACCTTTGCACTCATGCTCCCTCCCCTCACAAAGGGTACAAGGTACAACAGGGATGTGAGTGGAGAATGGAAGTGTCTGACATGACAGGAGCTCATGAATGCTCTTCAGTATTTTCAAGAGAGGCAGTTGCAGACCAGTTCTCAAAACACTGCACCAGTACAAGCCCCACTGAAATGAATGTGGTTTGCAGCAGCAGAACATTTTGAAGTTCACAACCTTAAATTGCAAATTTCCTGTCAGGGAGGTCTCAGAGAGTGGTGCTGGGCGATTACTCATCATCTTCTCAGGACCTCCCCTGTGGGGTCCTGCAGGGTTCCATTCTGTCTCCAGTCCTGTATATGGGTGAGGCCATTCAGAGGATTGGGGTGAAGTGCCATCAGTACCATGACACTTAGCTCTACCTCTCCTTTTCGTCCGATCCAGGCCCTGCAGTCTTGGTGCTCACCCACTGCCTGGCTGCTATTGGGGACTGGATGAGGGTGAGCCGATTGAAGCTGGATCCAGACAAGATTGAGGTGATGAAGGTTGTCCGGGTTTGGTGCCTGGAGAGGATTGGGACTCCTCTTATTGACAGAGTCCGGGCCCCCCTCTTGCCGATCGGGTTCACAGCCTTGGAGTGCTTCTGGACCCCTTAATGCACCTAGCTTGTCAGGTTGCAGCAGTAGCCAGGAACACTTTTGACCAACTCCAACTGGTAAGGAGGCTGCGGCCTCTTCTTTCTGATTCGGATCTGGCCATGGTCCTCCACGCTTTCATCAGCTCGAGGCTAGATTACTGTAATGTAATGTGCTCTATGTGGGGTTGCCCTTGGTGACTGTTTGGAAGCTGCAGCTGGTGCAGAATGCAGCAGCTCGCCTCCTTTCATGGGTGAGGCACCGCGAGCACATTACACCGGTGCTCCGTAGTTTGCACTGGCTTCCTATAGCTTTCTGGGCACAATTCTCTTTTCGAGCTGCTATGTGAGCAGGAGGTTGTAGGGTAAAAGAATATTTAAATAAATAAAACAAATAAATAATTCACAGTGCTGGTTTTGACCTCAGATATGTGGTCTGGGCCCCACAGATCTGAGAGGCTGCCTATCATTCCATACCCCACCGCTGCCTCCCCGTGGGTATTATCAGTTGGTTTTCTTCATCTGATGAGGGCTCGCCGGGGGGGGGGGGGGCACTATCGGTTGCTGCCCCCATGCTGTGGAACTCCCTTCCCCCAGAGGCTCATTTGAGCCCGAGCATCTTCCGGAGGCGGTGTAACACCTTTCTCTTTGGAAAGGCATTTGGCAGATAGGGATAGAGGATGGGGGGTTTAGTGGGTGGTTGGGGTAGGGTTGTGAGGGAGGCGGTATTGGGTGGTTTTTCAGGGGGCTATGGGATGGTTGAAGTTTTTTGGGGGAGGTTGTATTTGATTGTTTTTATATATTTTTATGTTTTTATATATATTGTTAGCCACCCTGAGCCTTTTCAAGAAGGGTGGAATAAAAATTTAAATAAATAAATCAATTCAAAAAATAAATACAACACCTCTGTAGCTTGTCCCCTTTTAATGCTAGGCAAGTCGAGTAATTAAATGGCTGTATCCCACTCTCTCATTAAATTGAAAGATTGAATCCCCCCACCCCCATGCCCTGCTTTGCTACTGTGCCCATATAACATTCCATGCCTCCACGACACACACCAGTCATTTTCATGCTACAAGAGAAGGACACATTAAGAACATAAGAAGTGCCATCAGCATCCTGTCCTCCGACAGTGACCAATCTCAATCGCATGGGAGAAGAACCAACACTCACAATGGGCAATCCATTTCCCGTTGTTCACGCCCAGCTCCCGACAGTAAGAAGTTCATCCCGTAAGCTACTTGGCTAATAGCCATTAATGGACCTACTCTCCAAGAACTTATCACGTACTTTTTTAAACCCAGCTATACTACTGGCCTTGACAATATCCTCTGGCAACAAATTCCATAAGTTAATTATGCAGTGAGTGAAAAAATACTTCCTTTTATTTGTTTTAAATCTGCCGGCAACTAGTTTCATGGAATGTCCCCTAGTTCTAGTACTATTTGAGAGGGTAGATAACAGTTACCTATCTACTCGTTCCACACCACTCAAAGTTTTATAAACCTCTATCATGTCCCCTCTCAGTCTTCTCTAAGCTGAAGGCGACCCAGCTTGTCAAGCCTCTCTTTGTACGGAAGCCATTCCATACCCTTTATAATTCTCGTTGCCCTTCTCTGTACCTTTTCTAGTTTAGCTATGTCTTTTTTGAGATGGAGCGACCACAACTGCACACAATATTCCAGGTGCGGTTGCACCACTGATTTGTATAGAGGCATTATGACATCCTCAGTTTTATTCTCTATCCCTTCATGAATAACTCCTAACATTCTGTTTGCTTTTTTGACTGCTGTTGCACACTGGGCTGAGGAATTCAGTATATTATCCACAATCACTCCCAGATCCTTTTCCTGAGTGCTAACTCCCAGCTTAGTACCCAGCATCATGTATTCATAGTTTGGATTATTTTTCCCTATGTGCATCACTTTGCACTTGTCCACATTAGATCTCATCTGCCATTTAGATGCCCAGGCACCCAGTTTCATAAGATCCTGTTGCAGGTTTCACAGTCTGCTCGTGTTTTAACTACCTTGAATAACTTGGTGACATCTGCAAATTTGATCACCTCACTCTTAACACCCTTTTCCAGATCATGAATGAATACATTAAACAGCACCGGTCCCAATACAGATCCCTGGGGCACACCACTTTTTACATCTCTCCACTCTGAAAACGGACCATTTAATCAGTGCTGCTCTTTGCTTCCTATTCTTTAACCAGTTAGTGATCCATAGTAAGACACTACCTCCTATCCCATGACTTTTTAATTTTCTCAAGAGCCTTTTATGTGGGACCTTATCAAATGCTTTCTAGAAATCCATGTACACTATATCTATATCCACATGCTTATTTACACTCTCAAAGAATTCCAACAGTTTAGTGAGGCATGACTTACCTTTGCTAAATTCATGTTGAGACTTCCCCATTAAGCCATGTTTATCAACATACCCAGCGATTCTGTTCTTAATGAACAGTTTCCACCATTTTGCCTGGCACAGACGTCAAGCTTACTGGTTTGTGTTTCCCAGATCACCTCTGGATCCCTTTTTAAATATCGGGGTTACATTTGCCACCCTTCTCACATTAACTGGGAAAAAGAGGTAACATTCCTATTTTCCGGTTTCATTTTCTTGTAGGCATTTATTTATGTTCAGTGCTGAGAGAACATTTATTGAGCTGTTCTGTAAACAACCTCACAAGCAACATTTGACTTGTTAATATTAATGGGCATTGTTTTGCCTTATTATTAACCAGTCATGACAAATGTCCCAGGTAAGACTGGTGTTCTTTTAAAGAACATGACCACGATTCTTAATATAACCGACTTTTACTGGAACACTAACAAAATAAATTTGAGTGCAATGTAAACAAACCAATGTACACTATAAACTGGACTACGCCTTCAATTAAACAACTGCTACAATGTAGGGATGTGCATCCATAACATTTTCTAATATTTATGAAAACGAATGGAGCCCCATTTGCGTTCGCATCTAAGGTTACAAAAATAGATGAATTAGCAAATAATTAACATTTGCTTTAGGCCATTTTTGTTTAAAAATTAATAATAAAATAATAAACAACCTGCACATACATAAAATGGCTGCTAGACCATTCTGTGCATGCACACCCTTTCCCAAAAATGGCACCAGCAGCATCTGCGCCATGTTGTACATACGAAGAATGACCCAGTGGCCATTTTGCGCATGCACAGTGATTTTTTAATAAACAGGGGGGATGAAAATGGTAGGGTTGTTTACGAAAATTTATATTTGTTTATAACATTTCTATACTGCCCCCGTCCTACCCAATGGCAGCTTGCGGCGGTGTATATCCTACAATAATATAAAAAACAAACACACCCAAAAAATCACATTAAAAATCCCAAAAAAAGAGTTACAGGAAAACCCCATTAAAAACCCCACCTAATACCCATTCCCTTCACCAAATGTCTGGTGAAACAGCCATGTCTTACATTTTCTGTGGAAAGAAGGGAGATCTGGAGAGAGGTGAATCTCCACCGGGAGGGAATTCCATAGCCATGGCAAGGCCACCGAGAATGCCCACTCGGATGCAGCCACCCGGGAAACCAGGGGGGCCTCCAAGTGGGCATCCCTGGTCAACTGCAGAAGCTGACCCAGGACACAAGGGATGAGGCAATCCCACAGGTAAGTGGGGCTCAAGCCATATAGGGCTTTAAAGGTAATAACCAATACCCTGAATTGGACCCAGAATACTATAGGCAGCCAGTGCAGAGATCAGAGCATCAGCATTATGTGCTCCCAATGACCTGTCCCTGGCACCCCACAACCCTGCCCTCCATAAAGGAAGCACTGACAACCCTTGCCAGCAACAGCTCCAGTATCTCCCAGCTGGCTTTCGTCAGCCAGGACAGGCAAGGATCAAGTTCACAAGTCGTGACCCTCACAGCCCCCAGCAACTCCACCGCATCGGTAGACGCTACTTGCTGAAATTGATCCCACAAAACCAGATCAGACGGGGCATTCATAACCTTAGACACATCCACTGAATGTAATACAATATCGAAGTCGTGGTGGAGACGAGTTATCTTATCCGCAAAATAGTCAATAAAGATGTCACAGTGAGCACTGGAAGATTCCAGTTCTAGGCAGAGAAAGACTGAACTGACCAGCCCCTTCACCACCAGAAAAGACTCCGCTGGATATGACTTTATGGACGATATGATGGTAGCAAAGAAACTCCTCTTTGCTATCCGCATAGCCATGGCATAGGCATTTAACGCAGCTCTATCCCGGAATTGGTTGGCTTCAGTACGAGTATGGCGCCATCATCGCTCTAGCCATCTCCCCTCTTGCTTCAGCCGACGCACGTCATCGGCGAACCACGGAGCCCTACGTCGTTTATGCTCAGGGAGCAGATGCGTGGGAGCCATTCGGTTGATGGCCTCGGCTAGCAAGGTGTTCCAAAGCACAACAAGGTCATCGAGCAATCGGCTGTCAAGCTTGGAGGGTATATCCCCCAGAGCATTCTGGAACCACTGCAGTTCCAAAAGTCTCCAGGGGCGAACTATTAGAACCAGTTCTACACCTTGCCAGGGGCATACATATACTGGGAGACTGGCCCACAGGAGATAATGGTCAGTCCATGACAAGGGCACAGATGACACCTCCCTCACTAACAGCCCTCCCCCACCCCCACCTCAAGGCCGGTGCAAAATATCAAATCCAGAGTATACCACCCCCCCCCCCCTGTGAGTCAGGCCAAAAACCACCTGAGACAAGCCCATAGTTGCCATGGCGGCCATGAACTCCTACTCTGCCCCCATAACACTGATGTCAGCGTGAATATTGAAATTCCCCAAGACCACAAGCTTTGGGGAATCGCAATACCACCTCTGAAACCAGATCGGCTAATGCAAGTAGGGAAGCCACCATACAGGAAGGTGCACCGTATATCAGCAGCAACCCTAATCTGTCTCTATGTGCCAAATCAACCATGAGATAGGGCAATTGGGATTCTTACCGGTGAATTGCCCTTCTGTGGCCCTCCAGGGAGTTTATTCGGACCCAGGGAGCGTTCTCCCTTCCGTCCAGTAGGAGGCAGCACTGACTTTCGACTGGGCATGCGTAGGGAGAGCGCGCCCTCGCTTCCCCAGGAGTATCCAAGCCGATGGACTGGAGCTGAAATAATAACAAAACCTTTCCCGAAACCTCGGGGTTAACTGAACCAAGGCCCCTGGAAGGGGATGAACCCCCCTTACCCGTTCAGGGGAACCAAACTTAAATATATAGCCCGGGCGGGCCGAATAAACTCCCTGGAGGGCCACAGAAGGGCAATTCACCGGTAAGAATCCCAATTGCCCTTTCTATGGCCCTAGGTCCGTTTCTTCGGACCCAGGGAGGTGTCAAAGCAGTCGTGTTTATTCGGTAGGGGAGGGCCCAGTTTGACTAGTACCCATGACCCCTTGGAGAACCCGCCGACCGAATGCGGCCTCTGCGGATTGCTGCGTGTCAATTTTATAATGCCTCGTAAAGGTATGGAGGCTTTTCCAGGTAGCCGCCTTGCAAATTTCTGCTAAGGGGGCTCTGGAGCGAAATGCCGAATTGGTGGCCGCACTCCGAGTGGAGTGTGCTAGAATTGGACAAGGGGGTTGTAGCCCTGATGCCTTATAGGCTTCGGAAATGCAGGATGATATCCAGCCTGCTATGACCGTTTTAGATACCCGTTTTCCCCTGTGGCGTGGGTGGTAACTCACAAGGAGACTAGATGAGCGTCGAAAAGGAGCGGACCTCAGCATATAAATTTTCAAGGCCCTACGTACGTCTAGGCAATGCCACTGCTTTTCCAGCGGGTGGCGCGGACGGGGACAGAATGAGGGCAGGACTATGTCCTGTGCCAAATGGAAGGGGGAGGAGACCTTGGGCAAGAAGGCCGGATCCAGGCGGAGTAACACAGACTCCTTCCTGAAGGAACAGAGGGCCGGGTCAATAGACAGCGCCCCCAGCTCTGAAACCCTCCTAGACGTGGTAATCGCTATCAGGAACGCCACCTTGATAGACAGAAAGAATAAGGAAACCTGGTGTAACGGCTCGAACGGTGGCCCCGTAAGAGCCCTGAGCACCAGGTTCAAGTTCCAATTAGGGAACCTGTGGACCACGGGTGGTGAGAGTCGTTTGGCTGCTCTTATGAATTGCCTGACATGGGGATGGGGAGAAACCCTGTCCTTGCCGGATGCCCCTACTACACTGTCTATAGCCGCTAATTGCCTACTCAGTGTGTTAGGGCGGAGCCCTTTGTCCAGACCCTCCTGGAGGAACTGTAACACCTGAGGGATTGAAGGAGATAGTGGGGAAAACCTCCTAGCTCTGCACCATCCCACAAATACCCTCCAGGTGCACTGATATATGCGCCTGGTAGATTTTCTCCTGGCCGCTATCAAGGTACGAATGACAGCGTCGGAATAGCCCATCTGCTGCAGGGCTAAGGATTCAACAGCCAGGCTGTCAACTTCAGGAACTCCGGCTGGTGGTAGGCCACGGGCCCCTGTGTCAGAAGGTCGGGGGAGACCGGAAGGGTGAGGCTGTGCCCCTGCGAGAGGCTGAGCAAGTCCGGGAACCAAGGCCGGCGAGGCCAAAATGGTGCCACCAGAATGACCGTGGCCCCCTGTGCTTTGCATTTGTGGAGGGTCCGGCTGATGAGCGGGAAGGGAGGGAAGGCGTACAAGAGACCTTGCGGCCACACTTGACTGAGGGCATCGGTGGCCTCCGCGTCGTGGCAGGGGTGCCTGGTGAAAAAGCGTGCCAGCTTGCGATTCGCCGAGGAGGCGAACAGATCCAGCGTCGGCTGCCCGAACGTCTCTGTGATCAGCTGGAAGGCGGCAGAGCTCAGTGACCATTCCCCCGGCTCCAATTCTTGCCGGCTCAACCAGTCCGCCTCGACGTTCCTCGATCCCTGGATGTGGAGGGCTGACAGGGACTGCAGATGTAGCTCTGCCCACTTGATGATGTGGGACGCCTCCTTGTGCAAGGCCTTTGAGCGCGATCCGCCCTGATGGTTCACATAGGCCATGGCGCTCGTGTTGTCTGTGAACACCACTACATGACGGCCTTCCAGGATCGACAGGAAGCTGAGCAACGCGAGACGAATGGCCCGCAACTCCAGCCAGTTTATGCTGTGGTCTGCCTCTCCCGCTGACCACCGCCCCTGGGCCCGGTCGGACCCGACGTGCGCCCCCCACCCGGACAGGCTGGCATCCGTGGTCAGAACCAGCTTGGTCGGCTCCATCAGGGGTACGCCCTCCAAAAAGCGGGTTGGGTCTTCCCACCACCGGAAGGATTGAACGACGGTGCCCGGCAGAGGTAAGGCCCTGGGGACCCTGTTTATGATTTCCATCTGCCACGGACGGAGAAGCCGTTGGAGGGGGCGAGCATGAAAGCGTGCCCACTGCAGGTGGCGAGTGCAAGCGATCATGGACCCGAGCAGGGAGGCCAAGGACTGGAGGGAGGCTTGCGGTCGTGACCTCACGCGAGCTATGAGCCCCTTGATTTTTTCCTGACGAGCTGTCGGAATAAATATCCGGTTGAGCCGGGTGTCGAAAATCACACCCAGGTGTTCGAGCTGCTGGGTGGGCTCCATATGGCTCTTGGGCAGATTCACCTGAAACCCATGCTCGTTGAGGTAAACAATGGTGCGCTGGAGATGTAGCGAGGCCAGCTCCCGGGATGGTGCTCGAATCAACAAATCGTCGAGGTAGGGGAAGATCGCGATGCCTTCCAGTCGGAGATTTGCCACTAGGGGGACCAGGACCTTCGTAAAAGTCCGCGGGGCGGAGGCGAGGCCGAACGGCAGGGCGCGATACTGCCAGTGCTGGGCATGGTACGCAAAGCGGAGCCAGCGACGGTGGGCTGGCAGGATAGGGACGTGCAGGTACGCGTCCTTCAAATCGATGGAGCAAAGCCAGTCGTGTTGCGCGATGGCGAGGGAGATGGACGACACCGTCTCCATCTTGAACTTCTGCCGCTTGACACACCTGTTCAGGCGCCTGAGGTCCAGCACCGCGCGCCACTCTCCGCTTTTCTTTAAGACGAGAAATAGAAGAGAGTACAGGCCCTGACCCCTTTGGTGGCCCGGCACCCTTTCTATAGCCCCTATAGTCTCGAGCCTGTGCAGCTCTAATAGCATTGCCTGGTGTTTGCTGGGGATGCGGGAACAGGGGGATAGGCGGAAAAACGGTTTGGGCTGGGCCGTGAGCTCTATGGCGTACCCCCGTGTTACAGTTTGAAGGGCCCAGGCATCGGATACCGTTCTGCTCCATTGCTCCGCGAAGCAAAGGAGCCTTCCCCCCAACCGCCTGGAGTCGGGGGAGAAAGAACTGCAGGAGTCAGGAGTCCTGCCTGCGGGCAGGGGAGCTCGGGCGCTTGTACGAGCTGGCCTGGGCTGCTGACCTGCCTGGTTTGGCCCCACGCCCCCTCTGCCCCCTGCCTCGCTGCTGATTGTACCAGGGTTGGTAGGCCGAGTAAGGCCGCTTGTAGCCCTGATTGGGTTTGTGGAAGGGGCGAAAAAAGGTCTTAAAGGGTTGGACCTGGTGGAGTGAGGTTTTCTTATCCTTACTCGACGCTTGAGTAAGGGCCTTATCTAGCGCTGGGCCGAACAGTTTACCGCCCCTAAACTTCCCGTGCACAAGAAGATTTTTGGCGTGCGAATCCGCTCGCCAGGGCCGCAGCCAGAGGCGGCGGCGCGCTGCTACGTTAGCCGCCATTCCCCTAGCCGCCCAGGTAACCATGTCAGCCGACGCGTCCATTAAAAATGCATGGGCGAGGGTGACGTTCGCGGCCAGCTTGCGCGACATGGTTTCCGAAATGGCAGGGTCGTGAGACAGCTTAAACCACTTCATTATGGCCCGCGAAGTGTAAGCTGTTGTGACGGCCATCTGTAAAGTGTTGGCCAGGGCCTCATAGTTTTTACGGAGGCCTATCTCGATACCCTTATCGGTAGGATCCTTCGGTAGAAGGTCCTCCGAGGATAGAAAAACGGATTGGCGGGCTAGGGAAGCAGCTGCAGCATCCACCCTAGGGGTCTTAAAAATAGGGTCGCTGTGCTTAGTGAAGCCATAGAGGGCCTGTTGAGTTTTGGAGAGCCTAGCCACCTTAGTGGGTTGCCTCCACTGGGCCCTGATAAGTCGCTCAAAAGCCCTGTCCAGTACCACCCCTTTACGCCCCTTGGAGAGCTTAGGGATGTACTCCCTATCAGAATCCTCCTCAGAAGATGAGGTATCGGACTCCCCTGTCTTACGGGACGTGGGGGTGATGCGCATCACCCTCTGGGCTCTCTTAAGGAGCTTCGGGCCTTGCTCGGAGGGCAGCTCCCTGCCTACTTCCTTGTGGCCCTCACTAAGAATAGCCTCCCATTCTGGGGCTTCCTGCTGGTCCCCTGCCGAGGAATACTCCTCCGCTAATGAGCCGACGTCCTCCGAGGATGAGGACGGACGCGGCGGGGACTGCACCCGGCGTCTCTTGCGAGGTGGGGGCAGAGGGGTGTCCAGCTGGTCAGAGGAAGATTCCCCCAGCTCCCCCTCCTCCGAGGGGGCCGCGTCCTGCTCGCTCCCAGAGGAGGAACCCAGGAGATCGCGGAGGGAAGGGCCCTTCTTGGTGACCCCCTTTCGCGGGCCTGCCTTCTGCTTGCCCTTGCTGGCATGCCTAGAGGCTCCCTTAAAGGTGTCCTTGGGGGGAGGGGCCCTCCTTTTATGGGCCTTGTGCTGGTTCGCTTCAATGCGGGCCAGCACCCCCATCATTGTTTGCAGAGCACTCATCTGGAGCCTCTGAAACTCCTCAGACCCCCCTCTTACTTGAGAGGGGGCAGAGGATTCTGCCCCCTCCATGTCCTCAGCGCCCGCGTCGCGCTCCTGGCCACGTGGCTCCTCCGCGAGTGCAGCGGGGGCCGGTGCCTGGGCCTGCTGGTCCCTCGCGCCGTCGCTGCTCGCCCCAGCGCTGGGCTTCTGAGCGGAGGCGTGCCTGGGAGCCGCTCGTCGGGCCTTCCCCGTCTCCGGCATCGCCGCCTCGCTCTTGGGTCGTGTGTGCCCCGCAGGGGCCGCACGCCACTCACTGGCCCCCCGGGCCGTACAGGCTGTCGGCTCCGGGCCGAGGGAACCGCCGAGCTCGCCGCTCCGGCAGAGGCTTTTCCGCGGGTATTTTCTTTTTTTTTTTTATCTTTTGTAGTAAGCGGCCAAGCCGCCGCTTGTAGCCGCAAGCCACCCCCCCGTGAGAGAGGGAGGCACGAAAGTCGGTGGGGCAGTGGAGCCCCGTGCTGCACTGCCTATCCGTCCGGAGGCAGACTTTCGACTGGGGAAGCGAGGGCGCGCTCTCCCTACGCATGCCCAGTCGAAAGTCAGTGCTGCCTCCTACTGGACGGAAGGGAGAACGCTCCCTGGGTCCGAAGAAACGGACCTAGGGCCATAGAAAGAAGCCCTCTATACCGGATGGAGTTTGCACCGGTAATTCTCCCAAAACAAAGGGTTGTTTGTAAACAAAAACAGCAGAGGTGCCTTCTGCACACCCTTACTACAATGGTATAATAGCAGTGTTGTGCTGCGTTTTTAATCTTTATAAAAGGATTTATTTTTATTTTATTTTTTTAAGATGGGCATGTGCTGTATGTATCAAGACAAGGTTTAAATAAATCCATGCAAGAGCTACTATACCATATGGGAACAGCTGTTATGACAAGTTAATTTTAAAGCCCAATAAGCTTGACAGTATCTAAACTCAGAGGTCAACTTCAGTCATTAAACTCAATTCAAAGCAGCAGGATGAAGCTTCTAAATTAAGTGGGGATTATTTTCTAACCTTTGTCATGAGACTTGAACATGTTTAAAGCGTCTAGATTTTGGCTCCAAATTTGAAGGGGGAAAAAAAAGAAGTAAAAATTGCTTATCCCTAAAGTAAAATTGGCAAATATTGGGGATTTCGTCAATTCTGCTTTAGATGTGAAATGACTGGTATCTTGCCTTAAACATGCATATAGGGGAAGGAGGGGTAGAATTCAGGATTTTAAATCCCTTCTTCCTTCCCCTTCCCCAGAATCCTCCTTTGGTAGAAATGATACTGAGTCTTATGTGAAGTAAATAAAAACTAAACCAGCAGGTGTTTGATGCTCTTAGTTATGTTAACTAATACCTTAATTTCACAAGAGGTTCCAGTAAAATCTTTAGCGAATGATCACAACAACATAATCCCACACCAACTCACACTAACCCAATGATGAGGAACAGGCAAAACCACTCTCCTCATAATGTGATCCCCCCCACCCCAGTTTTCTTTAAGCCTGAGCCCACATCTTCTAGAAGATGCAGCCCTGACACACATTTCCATCTTCAGTCTTCCTTTTAATATATGTCTCCACTGTACGATGAGCCAAGTGCCTACAAAAAAAAGATGCAAAATTATTTTTATCCCATTTGCTTCTGGTCAATATAAAGCCAGAGTTAAACTCAGAGTTAATCATAACTTTTATTTTTGGAGTGCATTCTATTTATTTTTGAAGCTCAATTTAGATACTCCATCATATAGTACAATATATATATTGTACAGCCAAGACTTGGAGGAAATATAGCAATATTGCATTATAGGTTATTTTGCCCTAAAGTGCAAGTAGGCACTTTGTTCTAAGACAGGGAGTCCTGACACAAGAGTTGTGAACCATGGATCAAACAGTCACAAGCACACTCCCTTTCTTTAACAGCTCGATGCGAAGAGGGGCCTGGAACTTCTCTGTTATAACATCCTGGCACGGTCTGTGAACAGAACTGTGCTAGGGTGCTTGACTTCTCATTCCCCCAATACAATGCAACCAGATAATCAAAGATATACAGAGAGAAAAATACTACAGAAGCAATGCAGGAGAGTAATTTAAGAGGCTGACACATAGGATGCAAGACAGGGGTTAGAGCAGCACAGCCGAAGTGAGAGGAGGAGGATGGGGCTGATGTGATTACAACAATGGCGGAAGAGAGAAGACTCTTGTGGCGGGCAGCATACAAACTATTTTGCTCTGGACTGAAGCCTTCAAACCCTTTCTTCAGTCATAAATGAAGAAAAGCTGGCCGCTTCTATTCCCATTTTAAAATCGGCTCAAGGTTTGCAAACGTGGGTCCTGACTGGAGTAGCAAGAGATACTGCTTGGCAACACAGACGCTTAGGGAAGTTTTAAGTACCAGCCTGCGGTATGTCTGCTGCAAATTAGGACTCGCTCTCTTGAGCATCAAGAACAAAATCCATCAAGAAAAAGGAGTACAGAAACAGCCCAATATTTCAAGATGAAGAGAGAGAGGAAGCCACATCCGCTGTCTTGTTCCTCTACTCAAAAAATAGTGTACATTCTAATGCCTTTTGACCTGCATGCTCATCAAATGTGGTTCTTTGCTCAAAATGATGCTACAAGATGGAAGACCGTGGATATTCATAACTTGCACGAGAATCCAAGCGACATTTTAAGTGCAGAGATACATTTGTTTGCTGTAACTGCTTCCAAGTGCCATGCTGTATTAATAACCTAATGTGCCAACCCATCATTATCTTCTGTTGTGTTGTCTCCGCTCTTATCACCAGTGTGCTGTTCTGATACTGGCATCATCCCTTTGCTGAGTAGTAACAAATATCTTGGGCTTTGGACATTGCCTTCCCAGTGCAGGAAAATCCATGCCATGTTGGAGTATGTCCTAAGTAACTGGCTTTATTTACATAGATACAGAGGCCTGGAGCAGAAGTGGTCACAAATTGCATGTGTGCCGTTCCATCTGTGCTCCGTATCAAGGCTCAGTTCAAACCCCTTCTGCCAGTCTGAACAGCAGGATTTCCCCCCTTCCCTGCAGGATGGAAGCAGACCAAAGACTGACAGGCAGGCTGCAACAGCCTAGGGTCCTCTATCTCCATTATTGGGCAGATGGCAGACTAAAGGTATCCTCAATAAAACTAGGGAACGTAGGGATACATTTCCCAGAATGTGTTTTGTTTTTTTTCCTGATTAGAATCGGTTTTTAGACAGTCTAGCACACAAACCCCGACTAAAAACAAAATAAAAGAAATCCATGAGAAAAAGGCTTCTACCATCCGGGCCAAGGTTTTCTGAACAGCTTTTGCCTCAGAGCCATTCCTTGCGTGAAATGTATACCTCTAAAGTAGCCTGCGCCCCGCCCCCCCCCCCCCTTCAGTGGTGCGGGCAGCCATAAATGCAAGTAGTGCTATACTGGGTCAGACCAATTATCCGCTAGCCCAGCATCCTGTCTCCAAAAATGGCCAGCTTCAGTTGCTTCAGAGACGAGCACAACAGGTCATAATGAAGTGATTCACTTCCTGCTATTCACTCTCAGCCCCCCAGTTAGGCCCAAAAATGGTTATAAGAGATAAGATGAGACCTCTATCTTTAAAAATAACAAAAACAAAAAATCCCAACAACAAAAAACAAGTTACACTAGTGGCATTCACAATATACTTTGGCAATAAGTTCCACAGATTAAATGTACTTGAGTGGGGGGAAAAACGCTTCCTTTTATTAATCCTAAATCTTCTGAAGGGCTTAGAGAAGCTATGAAGAAATTAAAGGACTGTAGGGACACCTCTAGAGATGAAGGAATGAGGAAGATCCCTGAGAGCACTTCCAAATCACTATAACAGCAATAGTTTAGCTGTGCAATGAACTAAAGAACATTACTGTACACAATACTTATCATCCCCTCCACATCCACACCCCCCACACTGCGATTCACAGATTTCTCTTCTGGATCCCAAATTTGGTTCAAAGGATCCTTATAAAACAACCATTCAAACTCCTACAGTCAAGCTGCGTTCTGGCAAAGAGAGGTAAACCAAAGTAACTAATTTAAATTTAATTGAATCTAACTGAAGTAACTACTTCAGTAACATTCAGATGACCTGCTCTGGAAAGCTGGGAGTTATCACTGAACTTTCCATCTCTACCCTGACCTCCAAGTGTTCACAGAAACAGTTACTTCATAATACTAACTCAAGAGAAGTATGTTAAAGTACTCCTGATTTTTCAGAGGTAGATATTTCTTTTCCTACTTCTGAAGGTCAGTTTAGTGCCCTGTTCACACGAGCGCTTCAGGAGTAAAACTGAAATAAGGTGTATCTACACTGAATTAACCGTTGGTCAGAATGTGGCCTCAGCATTGGGCTTCTTCCAAGCACCAAGAGACAAGTTTTTCAGCGGCAGTGGCAACAAGGTTTTCAGAGCTTGAGAGTGCTACTATAGAACTCTCCTCTGTCTCTTCTAACATAAGGACAAAGCGATACTCTGGTTGGATCCACCCTTTGTACTTAAAACTACATTCAGTTTCCTCACAAACTCAGAAGCTGGTACTGCCCCCATTCTGTCATACACTAAACATCCCATGGAGATTAAATGAACTAAACCAAAAATGAAAAGAGCTCTTAAAGTCATCCTTGAGCAAAGAGCGTTTGAGCGGAGATCTTAAAGCACTCTTCAGCCTTCAACGAGCTTCACTGAAAAGAAAGAGACACCTCAAAATTCTTCCTTGTGAGACAGACTAAATTGGGGATGGGGAGCCTTTCACTCTCTCCCCCCTCACCTCCAACTCCCATACTGCTTTTAAATTTCAGAAATGCCCACAAGCAGGGAGGGAAAGATCTGAAGTAGTATGCTTGGAAGGGAGGGGTGGGAGGAGTAGCAATGAGGGAGCACTCCGACTGGGAGGGGTTGCAACATACTCAGGGACCCGATTTCACTGCACCACAAAATCTTAACTTCTGTCAAATTCTGAAGCCAAATTCTGCAAATTCACCGAGCATTATTATTTGCATAATTAACTTGATTTCCATAACTATGCATGCTGGGAAGCAAATTTGCAACAGGTTTGAATCACAACTTTGCTAATCAAACACAACTCAAATCCTGTGGAATTTCAGCACCCCAGAATTCCCACCTCATATTAAAATCCCAGACCTCCCTCACCCAAACATAGGGCCTGCAGACCCCACCCACCCACAGTTCATCTCCCAGGGGCCTCGGGTCATGGTCACACCTCCCTGACAGATGGCAGCTGCAGCAGCAGTTTTAGTTTAGGGTCAGGCGACAAGTTTATGCTGGAGCCAGGATTTAAAGATCCTGCAGACAGCCCTCACTGCAATTCTACTGCAATTTCAGCATGGCACTGTGAGGATTGGCTGATTCTGTGAGGACTGGCTGATTCTGCAAAAATCACTGCAAAATTGCAGCAATGCAGTCAACTCGGGTCCCTGAACATACTCAGGGAAAGGAATGCGCTGAGAGAACCCATTCGGGGCAGACAGAGACTGGATTTGCAAGCCAGATTTATAAATTGGATAGTTACCACATTAAAAAAGGCCACGGGACTATATTTGGCCTGAGGTTTGGTGGTTCCCTATCCCTGAATATCTTGTATATTACAGAAGCCACCAGATATTGGGAGTGAAAAAAGCAGATAATATTACAGTACACTTCTTGAAGGGCTTGGCATACTCTTGGGGAGAAAGATTTTGCACTTCCTATGAAGAAATCTTAAAGGCAGGTATACAACTGTCTATGCACATGATCGAAATGTTTTATGTGGTGGTTGTCCTTCCTTACATGCCAAGAAGAGTACTACTGCAGCAACAATCTGAGGTCAGTTCTTTTGTACATTATTTGAATCCTTCTGCTCTAGGGATGTGTAAAATGGTACCCCTCTCACTGTTCAGACTGTCAGAATGGGAGAAGGAGTAAGAAAAGGAAACGTCTCCCTTGCTATGAAACTCCTTTCTACTCTTCTGTATTCTACTAAGTCTGACAGTGGCCCACACAAAGAGGATTAATTGATTAATTTGTAACAAAGACTAATGGGTGTTTTTTTTTCTTGATCTCTCACATTAGCAGAGATGGGGAGGGGGGTTCATCCAGAGAAGCATCTCTGTTCCTTCAAGCCATATTAGAAAATGCTGACGGAACTGGGCATGTTTAGCTGAGAGAAAAGAAGATCAAAGGGGGACATGAAAATTTGACAATTTTCAAATACCTAAAAGGACTAGACAGGCATCTATCACAGATGCTTTCGGTATAAGGTATCCTGCCTTAGGGCAGGGGGTTAGACCAGGTGACCCTTGAGGACCCTTCCAACTCAATCATAATGGATACAGCCACACGATACACCTACCACGCTTTGGGCAACTGTATCCCACTCCAGGCAGCCTTACCACATGATGGAGCGCATCGTGTGCCCAATGGCTGCCAGATGTTCCACCTGTGGCAGGGCAGGCAACTGTCTGTAATGAGCTGCGTCCTCAGAAAAAGGCCAGGGACGCAGTGCGTAGTAGCCTTCCCCAAAGTGGGGTGAGAAAACTGTATGCACAGTACCACACAGCCACTTGTGTACCCAGTTCCCATCTGCCCCGCCACACGGCGAAGTCCACTGCAGGGCTTCGAGCAACAGGTGCTATCTATAGTTCCACGCAGCGATGTCACAGCCGGGGAAGGGATAGCGGGTGGACCAAGGGAGGGAGTGGGACAGGACCAGGTGGCCACTCGTGTGGCCGGCACCTTGGCCTGCCCTGGGGCATAATGAGATGGCCAACAGCGGTCTACCCACCCGGCTTTTCCATAGGTGGGGGGAGCGGTGAGTTCCTGCCCTGCTCCCCTTGCTAGCCCTTAAGTGTGGTAGCAGCAATTGCCCGTCAAGGAATCGGGCCCATTGCAGCTCCTGCAGCTGCACCCTACAAGGGTGATATGCTGAAATTAGGTTATGTATTTGATCACATACGTGATCAGTATTTGTCCGATTTGGAAGCTGTCACTGTGGAGTGCTCTGCAGACGGGGCAGTTGTGGCTGCAGGCCTTCTGTCAATTTTGGGTTTATCTCCAAATTGGCAGAGAAAGGGCAACACCCCACAGTTCAGACTATGAAAGGAAATTCTGGTAGTATAGAGGGGCACCGACATAAATGAGAACCTGACCTGTTACTGGCATGAAGTTCCAGAGTCATCCTATGGGTTTTTAAGTCTTCCTTTCTTTCTGATGAAAAGGAACAATGAAAGTAAAATTCCAGCATTAAAAGAGGGGGGGGGGGGGGGAGTTACACCATACGATTTGAAGAGAATTTTGCCATTTCGCCAGCTATAGCTCTATCCTTCCCACGGACATTTACCAATGGAACTGCATGAAACAACTACATAACTGTAATACTAATGGCAGTATGCACTAGATGAACTTCAATCCCCCTTCTCCAACACACACATGCACAGCTCAAGAGTATAAGCCATTCATGGTTACTTAATAAGGCCAGATACTTCAAAACAATATAAAATGAATGCTGTTAGGGAAGCACTTTCCTTTGAAAAGGATCTGCATCACACCGCCACAAGGAAAAAGGAATTTCCATCAAGGTCACAAAATGTGTTTCTTAACAACTAATCTCACATAGGCAGTCCTGGTATACCAGCTAATGCATTTAGTGATGGCCAGGAACAATAGCTACAGATAATCCATGTAATGCTGTCATTGTTATACAATTTCTTTCCTCTCCCCTTCAGTACTAAAGCACTTGTGCACAGTGGTCTGGAAAGGAAATAATACAGTCACTAGGCCAATTTACATTAGTTGCCATTAATGGGCATTTTTAAACACACCTTAAAGTGCTGGTCTACTGCCAGAGGCTGTGGTAAGGGGCCAGTACTATAGCCAAGTTTAAAAGAGGTTTGGACAAGTTTCTGGAAGATAGGTCCATTAGCAGCTATTAGCCAGACAGGATCTGGGAACATGACGGGAGCTGGGGGGAAACAACAGGGAATGGATCCACCATTGTGACCTCTTGGGTGCTTCGCCCAAGCCACCTTGACTGGCCACTGTCAGAGACAGGATGTTGGGCTAGATGGACCATTGGTCTGACCCAATATGGCACTTATGTTCTTATGTCTTTCAATCTTCTGGGTTTACAAGTCCACAAGTTCGTTCCAGATGCATTCTTTTCTTTCTTTCTCTCTCTCTCACACACACACGCTGCCCTGAGGCAGTCTAAAGTAGCCGCTGCTGTAGCCGTGAGGGGCTGCCATGGAAACCAAGTGACCACAGCTGCCTGGAGCAAAGCAGTTTACTAGGAGAACCTTTTACACACAGAAGTTCTGGGAGAAGTTCTATGCAGAAGTTCAAAGAGCCAGATGTTTAAGATCTGGGTGAGTGATTTAGACATACAGAACGTTCAGGATGTAACAGCAAACATGCAGGAGAAATGTGAGTGTAAAAACACCCAATGTCACCACCACCATCAGCATCATCACTTGTAGTACCTAGCTCAAAGTGCTCTACTAAAGGTGGTCAGTATCTTAATTCCCATTTTACAGACAGCACAGGGAAGTTAGGTGACTTGTTCGGTTACCCAGAACGTCAGTGTCAACGTTGGTAATAGAACTCGTGTGTTCCAAGTCTTGCTTCCTACTGGTATCTCCAACAATGTAGCTAATGCCCATTTTAAGTATAGGATAAAATCTTCCATACTCAAGACACCTCAGGGGGCAGGTTTTTCATCTGGATTAGAGAGATGTCCTAATAAGAGAGTGTCATAAAGCACGTTTGGAATAAAGAAGGATCCAGATGCAGGAGATACGGAAGGTTAAATTTTATTTTGTATTTATTTTTATTTATTTATTTACAAATACTTATATCCCACCCTCTCCTGCACACAATGGCAGCTCGGGGCAGCTCACAACAGCAACAAAAACCAACAACATTCATAAAATTCATAAAATACATTTGCATTTTAAAAGGGCAGAAATAAACCCCAACCCCCCGTACCCGTCTCCCTCCCCAAAGGCCTGGCGGAGCAGCCAGGTCTTACATTGTCATCAGAAAGAAGGAAGGTCCGGGGCTAGGCGGGCCTCCGATGGGAGGGAATTCCACAGCTTAGGAGCAGCCACCGAGAACGCCCTCCCCATCGTCGCCACCTGAGAAATCCGGGGGACTTCGAGTCGGGTGTCCTCGGCTGGCCACAGGGGCAGTACCATGGTTCAGGGCATAAGGCAGTCCCACAGATAGGCGGGGCCTAGGCCATTTAGGGCTTTAAAGGGAAAGACGGAGGGTCTGGGAACTCTGGTATCACTGTGTAGTAACATGGTAACGCTGATTTTTTTGAATGCTAGACCAGTGAATGTGAGTTTGGGGATTCCATTTTTGATTATTTTTCTCTAGTATCATGAGTGTGCATGGTGCTTTGTAGGCCAACAGTATGACACAGACCCCTGCTTGAAGAAGATACAAGGGGACCCCCGTGTTCACTGTGTTTTCCCCATATGCATCTCAAGTGCTAAAAGGGAATTCTGCATCGTTTGTAAAAGGCCCTCTGACTGTTCCCACCATGGTCCATATACAATGGAAGATTTTTCATGCTCCAGTTTCCACCAGAGATACAACTGCATGTAAATTCTACTACAACGTACGTTTTACAATCCCAACACCAGACTAACAAAGCAGAGCACTCTCTACAATACATGTTATGTGCAACAAAACGTATTATACAATGCCATCAGCCCTGTATTTACAAATTTACAAGGCCTTGGTTTATTGCATGAAAGAGCTTCATTTCCAAGCACATTCTGCTTTCCTTTTAAAGTCCTTAAATGGTAAATACAGTAAATAAAAGCCCACTTCAATCTTTCTCTTCCAAGAATGTTAACCTGATTTTGAGGAAGGGAGGGGAGAAGCAAGAGACATGTCCCCTTGCTGGTAAAAGTACAAAGCGTGACTGCTAGTGCAAAAGAGAATTACTTTTTAGAGAATTCAGAATGGTGTTCTAATCAGGAACAAAGTATTGGCACTTGATAGGAAACTGGTATTGTGGCTGCAATTCACAAACCACTTACTCCAGAGTAAGTAACTTGTGGATCGCAGCCTATGCATCTGCAAGATTCGTGTGGAGTTCCAGCCAATGAACATCTTTGTGTTACAAAAATGGACATTAACACTCACCTCTCTAACAATGTCCCAGCTTTGGTGAAAAGCCAATGTAAACCACGGTATGCCTAAATAACTTTAGACAGCTTTACCCTCAACTGAAAACTCACTGACTCTATGGATTTTAAATCCTGTCTTGTAAACATTCCTGACCTTCACCTATGAACCAGCTGTCATGTACCTCTGACTAGTTGGTCCATTAGGCATCCTAAGGGCTAGTTTTCCAACTCCTTAAATGGAACAGATTGCCAAATATAGAGCCTCTACCATCATGTGCTGACAGCGGATCATTACAACTGTGCCCCTAACCTTAAGTAGTCCCTCAAGACTAATTGGATGTTACAGTGGGTTAAATCTCCACCATGCTGTGGTTAGCAGAGTATTTTCTTTAAATTCACTCAGAATCGTAGGTTGAGTGTCAGAAGACCTGATTGATCTCATTAAGATCATTGAGGCTGACCTCTTGTAAATCAAAGGTCAAATTGATTTCCTCCAGCCCATTCATTCATGTTTGGCTAAAGAGTACCTGTTAGAAGGCTGTCTAGTCTGAGCATCGGTAGACTGCAAGAGACTGGCAAATGCAACCTGCTTTTTGGTTGTACATTCCAATGCTTAAATCCCTCGTACTGTTAAAAGTCTGCCATACACCTAATTTAGAATGTCTACCGTTATCGTCTAGCTACTGGCTCTTCTATTTCAGCAATCTTCAGTACCCAATATTTTCTTCTCATGAAAACACTTGTATGTCCTAATCAAGTTGCCTCTTCAAAATTAAGAAAACTGAAGAGATGGAGCGTATTAAGTAATCTTTCACAGTTTTTAAATAAAAAAACAACAACCAATCCCCCAAATCATTTGCCGGCGCACCAAAGGAGACAGGACACAAGTACTGGGTTTTAATGGCCGCCCTCTTTATTCAATCAAATTATAATGAAAATAGGCGGAGATAATCACCTATTGTGATACGGGTCCAGTACACGAACTCTGTCAACAAATAACAACATACGGTAACTCAGGGGTGGTTTCGATGTACTCTCAATTATCACCCTACTTAAACACAACGTCTCCCCCTCTGTGGCCCCTGCCATGGGTGAGGGGGACCAAAGTCCTTCCAGACTGAGTAAGGATGAGGGCGCCTGCCGACGGTTGACCATACCTGTCCTTACCGCCCTCGTTGGACACCCCTCCCAGGGAGGCTGCCCCGCCACTTGCCGTACCCTGCTTTTCTGGGGGGTGGGCCTCCCCATCTCTTAATGAGATGACTCGTAGCTATGGTCATGCTAACCTACTCTACCTACAGTACTGGACCCCTGCCAGAGTGTGACAATATTGAACGGCCACAAAAACACCCGTTTCTAAGGGTCAACCAATTAGCCAAATACCCAACACTGCGAGGAAGGCAGACGGGAACCCGAGTAATCAGGCCAGATTAGGGTTCCCTTAAAAATTCCTTCCTGGCCCCAAAGCGACCAGTAAGAAACCCACAGTGCATGGGAAGGGAGGGCGGGTGCCGTTTCTGTTCAGCTCCAGCCGCAAGTGGGGCTGGAGCCACGCTGCTCTCCTGCGTGGACCCCACCCATCGGGTGAGGTCTACGTGCCTGCTCCTGGCCTATTGATGCAGAAGGGGTTGCCTAGCAACTCCGGTCCGGTTCGTTTTTGTTGCCGTGCAGCCGCTTTTCTTCCCGCCTAAGGGCTCCGTGCAGACCTGAGACAGGAACGTCCCAGCAATCCTGCCCCCTCTAAAGCGGACGTGGCAAGGGGCCTCGCGCCACCCATCCTCGCCACAGGGGACTGGGGGGGGGGGGCAGAGATAATTGCCAGAGCACCAAAGGAGACAGGACACAAGTACTGAGTTTTAATGGCCGCACTCTTTATTCAATCGAATTATAATTAAAATAGGTGGGGATAATTGCCTATTGTGATACGAGTCCAGTACACAAACTTTGTCAACATACAACAACATACGGTAACTCAGGGGTGATTTCGATGTACCCTCGATTACCACCCCACTTAGACACAACATCTCCCCCTCTGTGGCCCCTGCCATGCGTGAGGGGGACCAAAGTCCTTCCGGACTGAGTAAGGATGAGGGTGCCCACCGACAGCCAACCATACCTGACCTTACCACCCTCGCTGGACACCCCTCCCAGGGAGGTTGCCCTGCCACTTGCCGTACCCTGCTTTTCCAATTGGTGGGCCTCCCCATCTCTTAATGAGTTGACTCATAGCTAACCTACTCTACCTACAGTACTGGACCCCTGCCACTAAGGGGTCACCGGGACTACCCGGACGAACCCGACCCCCACCTCTTTTATAACTTTCCTAACACGTGAAACAGCTTTTCCTTCAGGGCCCTTAAATACCAATCACTGCCCTCAACTGATAAAGTGAACCCCGTCACGCCAGTACAACGCTGGGCGCTTGTGAGTCTATCTTTCTAGGGTTCACTCCTCTGCCCCATGTCAGGCTCTCCACTAGGTTGGTCCATACAATTACAGCGGACGGGAAAAGCATCTTAATTTCCCAAACATCCCTCTTAATGTTCTTAATAAGCTGGACTCCCTTTAATTGGGGTATATCGTTCTCATGAGAACGTTGGGGGAAGAGGTCCACTGAGGCACCCTGAGCGTTGGCAAAAGTTGGTGCCACCTCATACCGCCACGGCCTCTCCACTTGATCTCAGCTTGCGCCAACAGCCCCAGCTGGGTTCCCCAGCTGGTCTGGCCAGCCGCCTTGCCAGCCCAGCGCATCAGGTTGTGGCCGACGATCCAGACCTGCTTCCGTCAATTGGGGGTGGGGGGGGAAGCACCTGAGGCGAACAGGAGGGAGATTAGGACTGGTCACTCGGAGAGAGGGCACCCCAAACATAAGTCCGGAAAGCCCCAGACCACCAACGGCCCACCACCCATATACCCTGCTCCGGCATGCCGGCAGCTGCCACAAAACTAGTGGCCCCTATGCAGAACGAATGCGTGCCATATGTGGATGCCGGCAAACCGAGGCAGGACAGCGCCAACCGAAAGATTGCTGTGTATTGGTATCTCGTCATGTTCTGGCTGCCTAAATAGGGGGCCTGGTACTGTGTGCCACACTGAAAGAAAAGCCTCGACCACCCGCACAGGGCATAGCTCGGAGGCTCCAGCCCTGTTTAGCCTGACCACTTGTCCGCTTCCTCTCTGATCAGTTTTTGAGCGCCAAATATGCAAGGCCATTGATGTTGGGCCAATTTGAACATCACTGAGTTTAAGCGCTCTACCGGAGTCGTCCCTGGCTGAGTCAGCTATGATCTTGCTCACGTGAAATGCCCCAAAGAAAGCTAACTTAAACAACGAATTAAACAGTAAAACTCCGTAACCATCAAAACAGAGCAGGGGAAGTGTCCTGCACAAGTCCAGCAGCAAGGTCGGGATAATGGGTGCCCTTTGGTCTGCAGTGCAGCCCTGCTCCCTTGACCAACTCCCTAGGAGGCGTCTGGTGAAAAAAAACCTGTTGGGGGGTAGGTGCCCGCCAGGTTGCTCATAAACCCCAGTGCTGACAGTTTCCCGGCTATGGTTCCTGGAGTGGTCCCCCTGTGCCTCAAGTGGAGGGCAAATTGGAGAATCTGAGGCTCCGGGATGGGGAAACCCAGTTCTCACCCTCGGGCCGACCAGTATTGTTGAAAATCCTGGCAGGCTCGGTCATAGGCAGCCCACGTGCGAGGCACCAAAGATCCCCGGATGGCGGTATTCAGCTCTATGACCCAAGGTTCCAGACCGATGGCGGCAGCAGTTCAGGGGTCGCCTGGGCTCCCGGTGCCAACACATGGATGTGCTCTATCTGGAAGCGAGAGAGGGCATCGGCTACACCATTGTCAATACCAGGAACGTGCCTGGCTTGAAAGAGGATATTGAATTTCAAACAGGTGAGCACGAAAACCCTCACTAGCTTCATGACCTTCGGGGACCAGGAAGATTGGGTGTTAATGATGTGAACCACAGCTTGGTTGTCACACCAGAACGATACTGAGTGGTTCGGTAGGTCTGCCGGCCAAAGATGAACAGCCAGAACCATGGGAAAAAGTTCCAGGAAGGTAAGGTCCTTGGTGATCATCAGGTCACTCCATTTGGGTGGCCAGGGTGCTGCCGCCCACCTATTCCTGAAGAACAACCCAAACCCGAAACCGCCTGCCGCATCCGAGTGGATCTGGAGCTCCGCCTCCAACAAAAGCTGTTCCCTCCAAAAACTAGTTCCATTAAATTCTGCTAGAAAGGCAGCCCAAGTTTGGAGATCCTCCCTTATCTCCTTGGTGAGTCTGATATGGTGGTGAGGGGGTGGATTACCCACAAGCTTGACATAGAGGTGGGACAAGAAGGCTTGCCCCAGGGCCACCACCCTACATGCGAAGTTAAGGCTACCCAGTAACGACTGAAGGCGGCGGACTGTAACTTTTGCCGCTGCCAGGCACTCACCCACCTTCTCCCGGGGCAGGCGGGAAACAGCCGCAACCGTATCCAGCTCGATCCCGAGATAGGTCAGTCTAGTGACAGGTCCCTCAGTCTTTTCATGTGCCAGGGGAATGCCCAATTCCTCTGCCACCCCATGAAAAGTCTGCATCAGTCCGGCGCATTCGTCTGTATCCGCCTGCTCGATGAAGAGGAAATCATCCAAATATTTGGTGATTTCCACCCCCTCAGTCCGTTGCCCTACGACCCATTTGACGAGAGAGCTGAATCTCTCAAATGCCGAACAAGAGATGGAGCACCCCCTTGGCATGGCCTTGTCATAATAATACCAGCCATCGAAATGGAAACCGAGCAAGGGGAAACTCTCCGGATGAACTGGAAGCAAGCAAAAGGCGGACTTAATGTCACACTTCCCCAGAACAGTGCCAGGTCCAAAGTCCCTGACTAGGGCCAAGGCTGAGTCAAACGACGCATAGCGAACCGAAGTGAGTTCCTTGGGAATGGCATCGTTGACTGACCCGCCCCGGGGGTGCGACAAGTGGTGGATGAGTCAAAACTCCCCAGGGGCCTTTGTGGGGACCACACCTAAGGGAGAGATCACCATGTTAGGGAGAGGAGGGGCCAAGAAAGGGCCAGCTAACCTCCCTTCAGCTCACTCCTTCTCAATTTTAACCTGCACCACCTGCTCCTGCCCAATCACGGACTTCAAGTTAGGGGGCACCCGCTGCTGCTGCACTTCACGTGCAGGAATCCTGAAACCCTGCCGAAAACCTGAGACAACATAGCTCACTTCCGCCTGGTCAGGATACCCGCCAAGGGCCAGCTCCAACTGACTGGCTTTAATTGGTGTTGGGGCTCTTACTGGAGGAGTTCACGTTGCTGCCTCCTTGCCCTCCTTTTCCCACCCACCCGGCATATGGTTTACTTCGGGGTCCAGGTCTGGTATGGGGGCACGGAGAGGCCAGGTGATGCCGTTTCTGTTCAGCTCCAGCCGCAAGGGGCTGGAGCCACGCTGCCCTCCTGTGTGGGCCCCGCCCATTGGGTGAGATCCACGTGCCTGCTCCTGGCCTATCGATGCAGCCGGGGTTGCCTAGCAACCCCGGCCAGGTTTGTTTTTGCTGTCGTGCAGCCCCAAGGTGGGAATGTCCCAGCAGTCCTGCCCCCCCTAAAGCGGGCACAGCAAGGGGCCTCGCCCCACCCATCCCCACTGCGGGGGATGGGGGGGGCGGAGGCAATTCTATTAGTGCATCCACTCCAATTTCTGAACAGTTTTCTATGGAGGTTTCACTAATACTGTGTACATAAGTAAAATTACTTTTCCATCTCTACTTACTTAGTTCTTTTTGCTACAGCATCATACAGGGAGCTCATGTTCAGTTGTCTGTCTACTATGATCCTTCAGTTCTTTTCAGAATCGTTGCCTTCCAGGATCTAGCACCTATTCTGTAATTACTAGTGGTGGGACCCCGGGCCCATTACCGGCTACCGGATTTACCGGTTACCGGTTCCACGAAAACCGGATTCCCGGATTAAATCCGGTATACCGGTACCGGATTTATTCCATTGGTTTCAATGGGGCGCTGTGTCCCCATTGAAACCAATGGAATAAATTCCTCCCCCTCCCCCTCCCAGGCTGCGCGGGTGGAAGGGGGGGCACCCCCCACCCACCCTGCCCAGCCTGGCTTTTTGTTTTAAAAAAGAAAAGACTAAGAGTAAGACGGCGAGCCAGGCGAGCCCCCCCCAGCACCAGCGGCCGCGGCGTCCCCGCAGCCGCGGGTAAGTATGACCCGATCCCTGGGGGGGTGGGGGTGTTTAACACCCCCACCCCCCCCAGGGATCACCCCTACAGTGCGCTTGCCGCTTACCTTTGGGAGCTCCGGCGGCGGCGGGCGGTCCGGCGGCCTCAGCGCCGGCTGTGGCTGCCGGCGTCAGGACGCTCTAGGCCTTCCGGTGTAACCCGGAAGTTCCCCGGAAGGGAATTTTTGTTAATTTTTGGTTTTGTTATCATAATAACAAAAAAAATTGCACGCCCTTAGTACTCTTAGAGAAGTGAGGGAGAAAGGATGCCCACGCAAAATGCATGCACCCCAGAACAGGGCTTATGGTGCCTGCACAAATCACGCCGTTGTGCGCATGCAGGGCATGGAATCAGCCCCGTGGGCTATATTCTGATCTTAAATGTACCAACATAAATCCAAAACCACTCCGCTGAAGTTAACAATAATGCCTTTTTAACCCATGTAAATGAAAGCAGATTTTGATTCTCCCATCTCCGAAACTATGCAAATAACCGCACGACTGCTTCTTTGCTAAGTCTCCGTGCTTTCACTTCTGGGTGAGCAAATGCCTGAGGGGCCTCAAGACAGAGAGGTATTCGGCCCAGGAAGACACCCTCAGAAGGGACTACAGTGTTCTCTGCAATAGACTGTGTTTTATGTCTGGGAGTCAGAAGAGAGCCCATGCTGTTGTAGGTAGGCTTGGAAATAAATAATCCCAAATTGGGGAATGGAACCAACCTGTGTATCCCCTTCTGCAGTCATCTTGAATAACCTACTTAACCACCACCAATGAACATGTGGGTACATTTTCAAGAACAGACTATTCCACTTAAAAAATCTATTTAAAAACCCTAATAAAAACAGGACAATCAAGCTGTAGGATGGAAATCTGCCCCATGTGAAACTGGTGCTAATTTAGAGTGAAACCGCTTACAAAAATGAAGTTTTATTTAAAAATACACTGGTGTGTTTGCTCCTTTTAGTTTTGCTTTCCCCAAGATGAAAGATTTTCCACATATTATAGAAGCATTCTCAAATCTATTGCAGGCTAGATACAAGATGTTCTTTAAAAAAGAAAAACTATTAATTTTTTTAAAGCTATATTCCAATTTCAGAAAAAAAATAAAACTAAAACCTTCCAAAAAGATATTGGGGCTAATCCCATGCCCCACAAAGCACTGCGTGGAGGATGCCCACGCAAAATGCATGCACCCCAGAACAGGGCTTATGGTGCCTGCACAAATCACGCCGTTGCGCGCATGCAGGGCATGGAATCAGCCCCGTTGGCTATATTCTGATCTTAAATGTACCAACATAAATCCAAACCACTCCGCTGAAGTTAACAATAATGCCTTTTTAACCCATGTAAATGAAAGCAGATTTTGATTCTCCCATCTCCGAAACTATGCAAATAACCGCACGACTGCTTCTTTGCTAAGTTATATTTTTCCCCGCAAATGTTGACTGAAATTCTGGCAGTTTTCCCATTACACATTATGTCTAAATATAAACAAAACAACTGCAGCAATCATTCATTTTAGATTTTTTCGCTGATTAAAAAAAATTATGATCTCTCAACTTTGTATGAATGCGAACTGCGATTCTCCGAGTACAACCTGTAATCAAGTTCGTGGAGGAGAAAGGTTGCTGCCCTCAAGAAGCACTGCTTGATTTCTGGCAGCATCACTGGAATAGTACTGGCACATAACCAAGCACTGAGAAGGATGGCTGCATTCCCTCGCCACCCCCACAATTCTAAACAAAAGAACAGATTACAAGGCAGAGCTCCTCTGCTAGGAAGCCTGAGGGGATATTCTCCATGGCAGTATCAAGTGACTAGACAAGAGAGGGGGGGAAAAGAGAGGGGGGGAAAAGCCGCACAACCACACAGCTAACACACACTGGTAGAAGTTGTCAGTCTCTTGAACCATTTTCCAGAGAGACATATGTATGTTGCAGGGATGAAAGATAATGTATCAATTACATTAATTATATATATTGGGTGCAATCCTGCAACTGGTTTACGCCAGCGGCAGGCACACGATACCACCGGCCGGCGTGAGCACAAGCGTGCAGACGCCCTGAGCATGCAGCAAGTCGCATGGGGCAATGGTGCGCCCCATCCCATGCGACCCCTTTGAGCTCACACACCCCGGGGGATGAAGCACTGGAGCCCACTGCAGCATTCACAAGATGATTTATCCTATCATTGTGAAACTTTGAAGGAAGGGCCACCTGGAGTAGAAGCTGTCAAAACATCAGAAAGGTCAGGTGAGAAAAGGCTGTGCTATACAAGTTTGAAAATATAAGGCAGAACTTTTTTTTCTGTTTTTTGCAACCGGTTTCTCTTGATGCAGAAAAGTGTGTTTAAAGTTATTTGTCAGGAGACGTAGAGGTCTCAGAAAACTCAAGTGTGCATTGTAGCGATTTCCTGAGTTTGGATTTTTAAAATCTGTCATGTAGTTTTTAAGTTATGATGTTTTGAAGTTCTTATGTTATCGTATGAAGAGAAAGTTACGTTTCAGATGTGTGTGGGAATTGCACAAGTCATGTGCAATCAAGAGAAACCACAGGCTGAAATACAACATGCGTGAAATTCCCGCGTGGCCATTAGATGGCACACGCACAGCCCGTATCTGTAGCTGGAGCTGCAAATGGGCCACAGCACAGCCCCAGGCAGCTGCTGCGGGTTGATCTAGCAGGGATGCAGTTGTTGCTGAGACCAGCTAGGGTAAAGCAGGAGACCAAACACCAGGATTAGTTCCCATCTGCTGTCTCTTCCTGGAGCAAAGTGCCAGCCAGCAGCAGATGAAATCGATAAACTTTAGGACAGGCAGCAGTGCTTGAGTAGTAGCAATAGCAGCATCTTCTCTTACCTGAAGAGTAGGGAGAGCTCCACCTCTGCCTCCTCAGAACCAGCAACTCCGTGAGGAGACAGTGAGCGATTGGGCTGTGCTGAGTCCTTTTCACATCCTTTCCTTAGACCCAACAGTGGGAGCTGAGAAAACTCAGGGTGCTCCGGCATCTCTCAGGTATGAGGGAACATTCTTGCTACTACTGGAGGCCCAGAGGTGGTGGGAGCCAGAACTGCTAGTACCTCGATGTCTGACACGTCAGTATTGCGTGCATAATGCGCATGGGTTTCGCAGGTGGTGCACGCACAAGGCATGCCAGTTTGTGCGTACACAGTGCAGGTAGGGCGGCAAAATTTGTCTTGCCTAGGGTAGCAAAAATCCTTGTGCTGGCTCTGGCTGGAGGGAGAGGGAGGATGCTATTGGGTGTGGTGGGAGGAGTCCTGGGGGAGAGGAGGAAGGTGACAGGTTATGGGGGGGCCTGTGACAGTCAGCTTAGCATAGGTGTGCAGTGTTGAGAAAGACAGCTTGAGGTGGGTGCGCTTGGATAGGCTCAGAATGAGCAGGGATCAGATCATGGACCTGTGACATGGGTCCATCCGCTATTCTTGGACCATGCCACAGATTCCTTACCCTCCGAGGGAGTAGGTTGGCGAGAGGGGACACCTGCAGGGCAACACCTATTGTACACTCTCTCCTCTTTCTGTTTAGAGTTTGGTTTGTGTCTCCTTAATGAGTCTGCCTACATTCTGCACATTTTACTACGGCGACGCAGTCTCCTGTCATGTTCACTTACATGCTTTGCTGGGGAGGTTATCTTTAGTAGTAGTAACTCCACAGTATGTATTTGCTGGTCTTGTTCTAATGTGTCCCCTGCATAACTCCAGCACCTTCTTTCCTGCAATAGTCCCCTCCTGCCCACAATTTGAATGGGTGTATTAATCGATCATAGCAACTGTATGTTTTTCATATGCGCTTTCTGTTGGGATGGGGACAACGGGATATCCAAGTACGGAGGGAGGGGAGGGAGAGGGAGACACAATAGATGGGTACAGAATAGGTAGTCTGATCCCCTTATGAGGGCTGTATCTGAAGGGAAAGGGAATGGCAGCCAGTCCTCAGTCAGAAGCCACAGCCCACAGACAGCCAAATTGCTTTCCAATACAGTATAGTACTCCAGCTCAGGGCAGCTCAGAGCAATGCAATAAATTTGTCCTATATAATAGGACAAATAGTTGCTTGCCCTTAATCACCTGTGAACTAAGGAGATGCATTTGAGCTTCTGCTTGAGAGGGGAAGCTATAAATGAAGGAGAAATTGTGGCTACAATGGAGACAGGGATCATAGTCCATAGTATTGGGGCAGGGAAGAGCTTGCTGTCCCCAGCTTCAGTGTTGCCTCCAACCTGCAGGAGACGATGACTGGGGCTGAAAGACCAAGTGTTGGTGCATGAAGCCTAAGGTCATTTTTAAATGGACTGCGGTGGTTGAGGGGGGATGGGTGGGTGGCTGCAGTGGGTGGGTGTGCGCCCATTCGCATGGGTGCACACCCACCTCCACCCACAGAGCATCGGGCATTGGAGCCCATTGCTCCGTTGTGTGGGTGATGGGTGGAGGTGGGCGTAGCGCAGGAGCGTGCACGCACCCCCACCCATCCCCCAGAGCATTCACACAGGCTCCTCCACACAGAGAAACTGCATGGAGATGGGTGGGGGCATCTCATGTGAAAAGGGCCTAAGTTGTAAGTGAGCACAATACGCAAGACTGTCCAATGTCTTTACCGCTTACATGGCACAAAAGTTAAGGCAGAAGCCTTAACTTACGATTTTCATGCTTTTTGTAGCACATGTGAATTTGTAAGACCCTTAACTCCTCTCTTAAGCGGAAGGTTTTTTTATCCTAGGCACAATTCTATAAAGTGCATGCACGCGTTTGCATGCATAATTTATGCACTATACATGTGCAACACACACACACACCTACAGTGTGCACACACACCTACAGTGTGCACAGCATAGTTGTGGCCTGAACCCACCCCCTGCGCCCACGTACCCCACAGCCCGAGGGATGGAGCAGGCGCCTGTAACCAGGCTGCGACAGCTTGTGTTGTGCACACTGTGACCACTGCCTGCACAAGGGAGCACCACTTACACGTCCTCTGGATTCGACGTGCACCCTTTTACTTGTGTGCCATTGCTGCACTATGTTGCACAGCACTGCATGCATATGTGCCATTGGCATGCATGCACTGTATAGGATTGTGCCCACTGCCCTATGTATTTATAATTATATTTCATATAGGCTAAAATTGGTTGAAATCTCACACAATGTTCAAAATCATTCCAGGCGTTATGAAGGAAGGGATCACAGCACAAGGTTCTGTCATGAATGTACATGGACACGGTCAAACCTACAACTGTTGTTTTCCACTGTCTACCACAGATTTTTCAGGTTCCACATGCTGCTTAAAAATAGCCAGTCATAGGTCGCTAGTAGGTATATAATATATACCAGGGGTGTCCAAAGTTCCCAAGCCCAAGAATCACATACCAAAATCTTCATATGGCAGAGATCCACAAGAGACACACACGTATGCATCACAAACCTCTCTACGCTTTTGAGACTGGCTGGCGGAGTCAGTGCTCTACGGTGACTCCTGGCTGCCGAGATTCTGAGCAGCAGCTGTGGTTTGGCCATTGCAACACTGGACCATTAAAGTAGCGCAGGCCCCAGGACCAGCCCTGGCTGAGAGCTGAATACAGCTCCCGAGCCACGGTTTGGCCACCCTTATACTGTTCTTCAGAAATCATGAATTTTCATTTCATCCAATAATTCATTTAAAAACTGAATTATTGTTGCAAGATATAGGTGTCTCCTTCAGTGCAATCAATATAACCGTTATCCACACTGAAGCTCCAGTAAAAAATCCTATCAACAGGGGCTAGCTGCATCCAGAGGATTACAAATCATGTGCTAGAATACTCTACACTTTAACAGTACTTTCTCTCAAAAGACTATAAAATGCTTTGCAGACACAATTAATTAATTAATTAATTAATTAATTAATTAATTAATTAAACAAACCTCACAATCTCTCTGTAAAATAGGAACTTTTATAATTCCCCTTTCTGCACACGTGGAGGTAAACAGGGGTCAGGAATTCTTATTTATTTATTTATTTATTAAGTTTATATCCCACCCTCCTGCCTCAGGTAGCTCGGGGCAGCTCACAGCAATGCAATAAAATATAAGACAACAACATAAAATATTAAAATACAAAAATACAAAAACAGATTACAAGAGACAGAAAACAGACAGTAAAGGGAAGGAGAGGACAAAATATGGGTCACCACAGGGTCACCACAAAAGAGAATACAACCAGGAAAAGAACCTAGACCTCCTGTCTCTAATCTAAACATTTCTGAAGTTAGGTTTTTGTTATAGGGGACAAAAGTATTGCAGACTAGCAAATAGTGTCCTGGTCCTGCAGGCTGTGTTTTGCACAGGCAGGCACGAGTTTCTGTACTGAGCAGTCTGCAGAATCGGGGCCGTGGGGGGTACCAAATTATTATTATTATTATTATTATTAACAAACATTTATATAGCGCCAGCAGTGTACCTGGCACTTTACAAAGTAATAAAATAGACACGGTCCCTGCCCTAGAGCTTACAATCTGAGAGACAGGAGCTGGGGGAGACATAGGAAGGGGAACAGAGGGAGAGACAAGGGGTCTAACATTCATGAAGATGCAAGGTCTCAAGTGCACGTACTTGGCTTGGTTACGATGAGAATGACAGCAGGCAGGTCCATGTTGCAAGGATAAGGGTAAACCGATCGTAGGTATAGGAGTAGTGGCTCAGCAGGATAGAGTCAGACAGAGCAGAGCGAAAGAGGTGAGTTTTAAGGAGAGATTTGAAGGTATGAAGGGAGGGGGCAAGGCGGATGTGGACAGGGAGGGAGTTCCAGGCATGGGGGGCAGCAAGTGAGAAGGGACGAAGGCGCTTAGGGGAGCAGGGAAGGCGTGGAAGGGTGAGAGAAGGGACAGAGGAGGAGCGAAGTGCACGGGCTGGAGTATGGAGGGCGATAAGTGCAGAGAGGTAGGGGGGAGCAAGGTTGTGAAGAGCTTTATAGGTGAAGACTAGGAGCTTGTGCAGGATTCGTTCAGGAAGGGGAAGCCAGTGAAGCGAAGAGAGGAGGGGCTGCACATGGTCGAAGCGACTGGCAAGGTAGATGACCCTGGCAGCAGAGTTTTGGACAGAGATGAGGGGAGAAAGGTGAGACCGGGGAAGGCCAGTGAGAAGGAGGTTACAGTAATCGAGGCGAGAGATGACCAGAGCATGAACAAGAGTTTTGGCAGACGAGACAGAGAGAAAAGGGCGAATCTTAGCAATGTTATGGAGGGAGAAGCGACAGGATTTAGCAACAGAGTCAATGTAGGGTTTAAAAGAAAGGGTTGAGTCAAAGATGAATCCTAGGCTACGGGCTTGGGGGACAGGCAGGATGGTGACTCCATCAATAGTCATTGACAGTGAGGAAGGAGAGGAGACCAAATCCTCCCAGGTAACTGACTTTCCTGTATAAAATTGTAATTCCATTTCTGAGAAAATGAAAATGAAAGCTGCCAATTCCAGCCACTTCTTCCCACTTCCCATCTCCATATAACCGTTAGACACTTCAAAAAGATTTTCCAGAGAAAGAGTATATATTTTATATGCTTTTTAAAATTCTGTGTATTTTCCACCGTTACCCAACCCTATCCTTCTTGCAATTCTTCTTTCTCCCCATCAGTCTCTCTCTCTCTCTCTCTGGCCATTTTTACACCAGGGGGAGATGGGTGTGCTCGCACAGTGGGTGTCCTTTCACACGGATGCACACCTATCCTCTGGTTTTTCGGATGGCTCCGTGGGTGGAGATGGGTGTTGCATGGAAGCATGCATGCACGAACACCCACTGCCCATGCTGTTTACACTGGCGGACATTCATCCCCCCACCCACTGCTGCAGCTTTTACACGGACACCCGCCCCATCAAACGCCCGCCTGAACACCCAGTGGTGGGTGAGGGTGTCTGTGTTAAAACGGCCTATATTTTGTCCTCTTCATCCCTTTACTGTCTGTTTTCTGCCTCTTGTAGTCTAACCTGTTCCAGTGACCCACTTTTCCCTCTTGCTTCTACGCTGCATGTATTAGGTAGAAAGGAAGGACTCCTCCGATTTCCCTTCATTACCAGAGCATGCAAAATGTGCAGAACTGAACTCCAATCCAAAACCATCTGGCAAACCAAACTTCCCAATGAAAGTTCCCTACTGAGGCTCAGCCGTCACAACTACGTTTCATGATGTGATAAGATGAGCCTATGAAATTTTTGTTGAGGACAGCAGGGAAACCCAATTTTAGATCAGCAGAGCCTTGTGGAATTACCCACATGCTAACAGATTTCCAGAAAGGAAAGAAAAAAGCATGGCATTACTCTGCTGTGCATTATTTTCA
Source organism: Sphenodon punctatus (assembly GCA_003113815.1). Classification (NCBI taxonomy): domain Eukaryota; kingdom Metazoa; phylum Chordata; class Lepidosauria; order Sphenodontia; family Sphenodontidae; genus Sphenodon; species Sphenodon punctatus. The sequence goes on along the minus strand of QEPC01004965.1, from coordinate 3,741,738 downwards.
CCAAGGTATTTTATTCTGTTACTCAGAAGTCATCACCATGTTTCATTCCCTGCTCTTAATGACACCAGTGGGTGTGCTTTGATGTCTTCTCCTATTCAGGATGATATACAGTATTCTTCCTACTGCTATTTGGCTTTCTAGGTTGGTAAACAAATACAAACAACAAAGAGAAAGAAAAATCTCCCTCCTAAATTAGTGACTCAGTGAACAAAGTAAATTTACTGCTTCAGGAAGGGCAGAGATTTATTCCACAAAGTCTGATTTCTTCAGATTTGAAAATGGTGCCCCTACAGTGAGATCCTCCCCCCCCCCAAAAAAATAATATATTAAACATGCTGCATAAATGAGTTAAGTTTAAGGGTTACATCTGGCTCCAACTTGGATAAAGAAATTCCTTCTCTAGTTTAAAATGTGTTTAGGGTCAATCCTGTTGACCAGTTCTTTACTGCAGAGATACAGAGCCCCAAATGACAGCACGCTTCAATGTGGTGGAAAGAGAGAAGCCATAAAATATTCATGCAAAGGACATCCTTTGCCCTTAATGCTACAGCTGTCATGCACTAGAGGATCCTCATTTGCAGTAACCAAGTTTGGAGCTGCACTCCTCCTATTACTTTCACTCACTGTGTCACCTCAAAAGGTAACTTATTACCTCCTTGGAAGATGAACCATATCTTTACAACTGTTCTGAAAAGAATGCTAGTATGATTTTGAAATCTGATGTAATTTCCTTTTTTTAAAAAAAAGGTCTCCACGTGATTCTCCAAAGCTTAACCATTTGGATAATAAACCAATAGCTTTTAACTGTTATTTGGAGACTTTTTGTCTACTTCCTACCCCCAGATGACTGGATCTGGCCACATACACACATTGCCTGAAGTGATTCATAATGACAAATGTCTCAGTACTAATCTGTGAACAAACATTTGCCTTAAATTTATGGATCAGTAGGTGAAATTCTAGCTGGGGTCACTCGGAAGAATTCTAGCAGAAACATAGGCATATAGAAAATCACAAATTTATAAATAAAGCTATTCCTCATACAACTGAACATGAAGCAGGCCTTACAAGAGGGTATAAGTCACACCAGTCATCAAGAAACCAGAAACTCAGGGACCACCTTACATTGTAGATTTGGAAAGCAATCACAAGCAGATGAATGGACATGCTGGAAAATGGCTTGAAGGCAATGGGGCGGGAAACCGGTAAAATCCGGTATCCGATAATGCCGGTACCGGGCGTACCGGCATTATCGGATTCGACCCGGTAATCCGGACCGGGTACCGGATTCCGGGGTACCGGATTTTTTTTACATTGCAGCCATTTAAAAATGGCTGCAATGTAAAAAAACTTAAAGCCCCAGCAAAAAAGTTTTTTTAAAAAAAACCCTCCCCGAGTCCAGGCTGCGCGGGTGGAAGGGGGGACACCCCCCACCCACCCTGCCCAGTCTGGATTTTTGTTTAAAAAAAGACCCAGAGGCGAGCCCACCCCCCAGCACCAGCGGCCGCGGCGTCCCCGCAGCCGCCGGTAAGTATGACCCGATCCCTGGGGGGGGGGGTGTTTAACACCCCCCCAACCCCCCAGGGATCACCCCTACTAAAGTTCAGTGCGCTTACCTTGCGGAGCTCCGGCGGCGGCGGCGGGCGGTCCGGCGGCCTCAGCGCCGGCTGTGGCTGCCGGCGTCAGAGAAGGGATTCACTGATGTTTCCATTTACACCAAATAAACATGGGGTGCTTTCAGACGTGACGGTGGCACCATTTAATCCGCCTTAGCACAGATTAAACCGGGTGCCACTGTCATGCCTAAATGCTCCTGCCAGATGTTAGCCCAGGTCATCACCTGGTTGGTCATGGCATTAGCCCAGGTTGTGAGTCTGGACCATCCCCAACTCACAGTCCCAAGCTAAGCGCCACCATCAACCAGGTAAGAGCTGCCCAACCAGGGGTAAAGTGGGTCATCATAGATGATGGCCCACTGTACTTACCCCAGTCACGAGTGGTGGCACTTCTGGGCAGCCATGGCTGTCCATCCGGGGAGGGGGATGGGCCACTCCATGTAGCATGGGGACAGGGATGTGCAGAAGCATGTCCGTGCATCTCCCTGCCCCCTCCCCAGCCTGGTCACCATCACATTTGTTCAGTGCTCGGTTCCCACCCAGAGTGATGGTTCCCACCTTGGCCTGAAGCAGTCCATGACAGTCAGTGGTGGGACCCATCACATGTGAAAGCACCCATGATCTCATTTTGTGACCACTAATTTTTATAGATCCATTTATTTTTCTTTTAAGGCTCAAAACAATCACAACCATTAGCCTGACATTTTGGATGGAGACATCTCAGCAGAGTTCAAAGACAACTTGGTGTCTTTGGACTCCATCTGAGGTCCAGTACTGTTCAACATCTTTATTAACAACTTGGATGAGGGAGTAGAAAGAATACTTATCAAGTTTGCAGATGGCACAAAACCAGGAGAAGGTAGCACCTTGCAAGATAAAATTAGAATTCAAATTGGAATGAAATTAACAAAATGAAATTCCAATGGAGGTAAATATAAAGTTCTGCATTTAGGAAAGAAAAAATCCTGAGATAGAGTGTGGTTGCCATGTTGGTCCCAAGTGACAGAGAGACATATTATATCTTTTATTGGATCAACTGTTGGTGGAAATAAGTAAGCTTTCGGACCACGCAGGTCTCTTCCTTAGGCATGTAGCATAGCCAGCAGAAATATATAAACTGAGCAAATGTAGGGCAGGTATATCTGAGGGGGCATGGAATGGGTGGGAGTGGATAAGACAGAGCAGCAAGTGAGAGAGAAAGATGTGTCAGATATTTAGGGTCTTTTCACGTGGGCACACCAACCCATCACCACACACATGCAAATGCCGTCCGAGGTGTGGGGGGGATGGGTGTGCATCCGTAGGAACGGCACCCGCGGTGGGGGGGGGGGTGCGCTCCACCCATCTCCCACGCACGGAGCGACAGGCTCCAATGCTGGTTGCTCCATGCGTGGAGAGGGGTGGAGATAGGTGTGCACCCGTGGAAATGGGCGCCCACCCACTGTGGGCACACACCCATCCTCCCACCCACCGCAGCCCGTTTAAAAAGGGCATTAAAAACAGCTGTAAAATTATATATTGGTGTAGGAGATAAACTAAGAAACAATAGGTAGTGGTAAACATACAGAGAGGGCAAACATATGGGTTGAGGGTATAGTGAGAAACTCCTTACCAGGTGAAGGGAGTATGCATATCAAAGGAACTGTGTTCACAGAAACACAGTGGTTGAGTATTCAGCTGACCATGTCAGTTACAGAGAGGAAGACAAAGTAGTTAGAATGATATCTAGGAACTTTGTACAGATGATAACAAAAATTAAAAATGCAGCAGACAGTAAGGTATAACAGATATCTGTAGTGGCTGGAGAAATTTAGGTCTTTATTAAGGCCATTGTTTTTGGTGTCAAATAAAGTTATGAATTTTAGTTCCCAGACCCATCTTCCAAGGGTGTTGTGTAGATTTCCTTTGAGAATGACAACTGAGAGGTCTGATATAGAGTGGTTGTGCTGGGGGAAGTGACTGCCCACTGTAGAGTCAGTGACTTTGTTTATAATTTATGCCTATGTGAGTTCATCTGTTGGTGTAAGGGTTATTGGGTTTCGCCAATGCCATTTCTATGGCAGCATTTGGTGCACTGAATGAAATACGCTACACTTTTCTGCAGGCATAGTATTTGGAATGGTTTTCCATGGGGTGTGTGGACGGTGGTGGTGGTGGTGGAAAAATGTCGGCAGGTTTTGCATTTACTGTACTGGCAGGTTTTTGTTCCTGTTGAGGTTGGGGTGTCCTGGGTGGTGGATAGTTTGCTCCAGACACATACACAAGTATAAGATGGGGGATGGCTGGCTTGGTAGCAGCACATAAAAAGGGGATCTAGGGATTGTGCTTGATCACAAACTGAATGAGTCAGCAATGTGATATTGCTGCAAAAAAAGCAGTCCAGGAGAAACAAAGTCGTACGGTGTGGGTGTGTGCGTGTGCGTGTGTTTTTAGATGTTCATCCCCACTACTGGAAGTGAGTCAGGCACCACTGGAAACAGAGGGTGCCATAAACTAGTGCAGGCTTGGATATGCAGACTTGTAAACCCCCCATATGGAGGTTTTTACAAGTTTGCATCTCCAAGCCTGCGCTAATTTGCAGTGCCCGACTCACTTCCAGTAGTTGGAAGACCCGTCTAACCCCTCCCCTCCCCCCGCATGAGTTTGATTCTCCCATATTTTAGAAATATGCAAGAAACAAGCCTCGTGCTTCAAACGTTTTTAAAAAGCTGAATAGTAATATAGTTATTTTAAAAATGAGGCATAGTAAAGAGCACAAATGGTTTTTGGTTTTGAAGCTCACCCTCCATAAACTGTGTATCTACAAAGGTTAGAAAATGCAGAGAAGCGTGCTGCACACCATGTGCTAGAATCTGGACTCTCAGGATTGGGGAAATTTCTGTTGTATGGAAATGTAAAATGTGTCTTGGAAGATGTATACATATATTTTTGTTTTGACAAACTTACACCTAAGTGCAGCGGGAAACTAAGACTCCTTTTGCTGCAACTCTTAAAATAGGGTCTCAAGCTTCAAGATGATGCGGAGCAGTTAGTTCCAAATGCCAAGAACTCCTAGCAAATCAAGTTGAGTATTTGAAAGCTGCACCTCAGAAAATGATGTTAGAAATTTTCTCCCCCATATTTCTTCTCCTTTTTTATCTTCTGAAGAGAACATTTAAAAAATAAGGATTGTAAAGAACTCAACTTTCAAATATTCAACTTAATTTGTCCTCACAATACCCTGTGATGTAGAATATTATTCCCATTTTACAGCTGGGGAATGTATTTATTTTTCAAACTTATATGCCACCCTTCCCACAAGGGCTTACAATCATATTGAGGCTGAGAGATCGTGACTTGCCCAAGGTCATCTAATGAGATCATGATTAAGACAGGATTTGAACTCTGGTCTCCCAGGTCCAAATCCAACACCTTATCCACTAGACTACCCTGGCTCTCATTGGGATGCTACCCGAGATGACCATCCAGGAGCCACAAATCTAACCTCCCATCTGAAGGTCAATGTGTAGCAACAGGTGGCCACGGGGCCCCTGCCTGCCCATATGAACGGTGGCAGCCAGCCACGCCAGCAGACAGGTCCGCCGCTCACAGGCACTGTGGGTGCGGGAAGTGGCTTTTGTAAGTCACAAAAAGTGGCTGGGAGTGCTGGGGAGCCCCGGTTCCCCCATGGTCTGTGGCAGGGAGAGTACATGGCAGCTGCCTCTGTGGCCACAGTAGCTAGCCACGCTGGGAGCCACCCAATAGAATCGCTGCCCACGCACTCTACCTGCATGGGTGCTCCGCAGCAGAGCCACACTGCGGCCACAGACATGCCTCCCGCACCCCCATTCGCCTTGCTCATTTAAAAACACCCTTTCATTGATAGGGATAAATTAAATTATTTATTAATTATTATTATTATTATAAGCTTTTATATAGCACCAGCGATGTACCTGCCACTTTACAGAGAATAAGATAGACATGGTCCCTGCCCAAGAGCTTACAATCTAAATAAGATGTGTGGTCTTCCCTGGCAGTCGTTGGAAACAGATTTGACTTTTTTAATGACTATTTGTTTTCCCAGTTTGATGCAATTATCCCTACCAATCTAGGTTTTCTATGTGAATGATGTCCAATAGGTCAAGTGATCAAAAATCATTTTTCAAAATGGATTCCAGAGAATGAGGGAAGGCGGCAGGGGAAGCCACGGTTGGTCTTGAAATGAAGCAACACAAAATAAATCCTTGCTAGCAGGCTTCTCAAGAAGTAAATTTAGGTCACAAGTCAGCATAAAGGCAGGAGAGAGGGTGACAATGATATACTGCACCTGTATGCTTATTATCTAACATCTCTATCGTTGTAAAATCAGTCTGTGAGCAGCACCTACTTTTTATTATTTATTATTTTTTTATTATTATTATTATTATTAATAAACCACACAGCCATATTACAGTATTAACTGAGCTCCATAGAGCATGAAATAAATTATACTGGAAGCCAATTAGAAGAGCAAACTCGTCATGCGGACAATTCAATCAGGTTACCATCGTTCGCGAAGACTTTAAAATTATGAGGGACAAATTTACAGCTTTCTATCTCAAGATAAAAGTACTGCATGGAAGGCGAGTGGGTTAATGACTTTTCACACACTAATTACACGAGTTTAGACTTCATTCATGCACTGCTGTACTAGATCTTTGTCAAGAAGCCTGCATGTGAACTTCACCCCTTTTCCCACTTAATCAGCTATGCCAGACCTCCTAAAAAGCCACTTCTTTCTAAGACAATAGGGCTATGCCGGTGTACTCTGTAAGCATACTACACAAACACAATTCTCAGGCAAGTGTGCCTAGTGTTATATGCAAAACCGTGGAGTCACGTTCATTCTCACAGGCATGGCTTACAGTGTCAAGCTCACAGAGACAGGATTAAAGCTTACCTGGCATATAACACATGATGCAGGCAGAAATTCCAGACCAAATACTCTCCTGATTTATATCATATTCAAACCTACTAACTGGAGTCGATTTTCAGAAGGAATATAAACCAGGGTGAAACTCGGCCTCCAATTTTGCTTAAAATAAATATTCTTTAATGAGGCAGAAGCATGAGGGAAGGAAAAAATGGCAGCAAACCCCATGTAGTCATTAAAGTGGCTCCCTGTGATCTTTAACAAGAGTCGCCTAGGGTTTGCCTATATTTTTAGCTGTAATTTCTTCCTTTCTAGACAGAAGATTTTAACTTGTAAATCTGATAAGGGACCCATGGCACCTCATTCTATAGGATGCTGAGCTGGTCAGTTTTATAAAAATGGAACTGTACACAGTCACACCTCTTCTTCTGTCCTTTCTGGTACTTTGTCATCTTCAATGCTGCTTTTAAGTCAGCCTATGGTTGTCCTGGGAGGGGACATAATAAACGCCATGGGCAAAGCAGGATGAAAATAGCCCTGGCAACAGCTTGAGAATCAATGCTTTGGAAAGCAGATTTAACTGTGAGAGAATTACTACACACTCCTCTTACAGGATTATGTAAATTTATATTTCACATAAAATTATAATATTACTATGCACACACAATGTGTGTGTGTGTATCTATATCTATATATGGGCCAGAGGCTAAAGGGAGCTGGGTACTGGAGGAGGGGGGGAGGAATGGGCTGGAGAAGAGGGGGTGGGGGCCTAGCAGGGGCTCAGGGGGTAGAGTACTCACCCACCAGAGGGGCTTCCTCCAGACAAGGTAGGTTGGGGGAGGGAGAAAAGCTGGGCATGCTCAGAACCGTCTGGCCACATCCAAGATGGTGCCCAGAGCATGCAGTCGCTGCCAGCACCATCTTTGAAAGGTCTGAGCAAGCTCAGAAGGGATACTCAGACGTTGAGTACCTCGATCCTCAAGGTTTTCCAGGGAAAACTGAGGACCAAGTTTCAACACTATTTCAGATACATGTATTTTAGACGACTAGTTTTTTTGCAGTATATCATAATACTGTGAACTATTAGAAAATATGCCCTTAGCTACAACCAGGCAACCCCACTGACTTCAATGCAGTTACAGAATTTCAAATGAGAGCAGAACATGGCCCATTTTCTCAGATCTATATGCTATACACAAAGTGATATTATATTATTATTATTATATGCATTTATATAGCGCCTCGCACTTTACAAAGAATAAGATAGACACGGTCCCTGCCCAAGAGCTTACAATCTAAAGACAGGGGGAGGGGAGAGAGGGAAGGGGGAACAGAGGGAGAGACAAGGGATGCAACATTCATGAGGATGCGAAAGCTCAGGTACACGTTCTTGGCTTGGTTACAGTAAATTGGGAGTTTGCTTCTTCAATGTGAAATCAAACGCACAAAGTTAGAAAGCACCAGAAATTCTAATACTTTCCCTTGGGCAACCACCCTGCACACTGAAGAGCTAGTAACATAAACAAAACATTATTTTGATTAAAACAATCATAACTCACAAGCGCAAGGAAGGCAGATCAAGATTGCATTGCAGCTTTAAACCTGGCACTATTTACTATTGAGTTCTTGGTATAACCAAAGTAACATTAACACAGGTTTTTCTGTGTAATTTCCCATTGCAAAATGTGCATAACCAAGGCAGACCCTCACTACGTACTGCCAGCAACCAGACCCTTGAGCCTCTGAGAGACCAGCAACTAGAACATCGATGTCCAAGTCACCGGGAAGAACAAATAAAAACTAGCAACAAGCTGGGCTTCTACAGTTCTCTGCAGAGAGTAATTCCCTATTATTACCACACCACAGTTAAATGTGCAATATGAAGGCAGACTCTCCCCAAATTCGAAGATTAAGAGGCATAAGGAAAAACGCCACACCTAGAGAGAAACAACTGTACAGTGGCTGAGATGGGCACATAATCCCAACAACACTGTCCCAAGCCCCTACAGGTCCCAGTTCTTCCACACCTTTTCCAACCCTCCCAACTGGTCCCCTCACTGCACAGCACAGGCAGTGGCAGAGGTTATATAAACAGATTGTGCTGGAAGCAAGTAGGGACAGCGGCAACAACAATAGAGAAGAGAGCGCACATGTATAAATGTCAGACACAGTCTCTACATATGAGGTTTCTGATACCCATGCTCCACTCCTGCAGAGATGGGGTCCTTACCTACTTCTGTTCTAGGCTTGACTCACCCATGCACCTCATACCAGTTCCTTTGGGCCAAAGGGGGAAAGAAGCTCCCCGTTGCTGGTGCAGCCAGAGACCCTTTCTAGGGGCCTCCACTTAGTTAACATAACCCAGCCCTGACATTATTTATGTTTCCTAACCTTTTAACACTTGCATACCGTAATGGTAGTGAACATGAAAGAGGCTAGATATACTATAACCAGAATTGGTGAGAGAAGAACTGCACAAATTCAGCAGTCTGGCCATAATAATAATAATGGAGCTCTGACTTCTTACTTGCCTGAGGAAGGCAATTGTCTATGTGGACAGAAAGCTTGCACACACTCACCAACAGAAGTTGTCCCAATAAAAGGTATCACTGGAACTACTTTGGTCCAAAATTTAAGAGACTGAGACAACATGTCAGGGGCGTAGCTAGGTTGGGATGGGCCCTGGTGCAGAAAATAGAATGGGCTCTCCAAACTCCTGTGGCAAGAGAGAGTTGAGGAGTTGGGGTTCCTCAGGCAGGGTGCTGGACCCTGGAACGGGGCCAGCAGGGAGACCAGGGCAGGGGCTGCCAGGACTTCAGGGTCACAGGGAAGCGGGGCCTTTCAGGTTCCCTAGAGTGCCCTGTGGCAGGGGGGGGAGGGGGGGTAGGCTACTCACCTGCTCAGCACTCTTGAGGGCTGCCAGGCCCTGCACCCTCACATCCTAGAACTCCTTCTGAGTCCCTTGCGTTAGCTAGGCCCGACACAATCACAGTCCCAGTGAAGGGGCAGCAGTACATGTTGCAGGCAACTGCACCCAGAGCTCATGCACCCAATGCAGCTGCAGTGCCTGTCCCTATTATAGCCAAGCCCTTGTGACAGACACCACTCCCTCTCTAGGACAAGCCTGGGAACAAGACTGACTCAGTCACAACAAGGTTCCTGGTTCCCTTGGTGCTCCTGAGAAGGAGTAAACTGTAATGAGCCACAACACAAGTTCCCAACCACAGCTACCAGTGAAGGGCATAACTGAGGAGCACACCGAGGGCAGAAGCAAAGCTCCATCCTTTCCCTTCAGCTGAGGTGCAAGGTGTGTAAGGGAGATGCAATGGATCTGCAGAACTTGCTTCTTTTCCTGTGCCAATGATACTGGTAGCAAATACAAAAATGTGGCCTGAAGCCCTTACTAGCTGGGCTACACTTTGTCTCCATAGGAAGAAAGTTCCCACATTGCTAGCTTTTCTGTTTAAAAAATCTGGAGTAATATATTTTGCATTTTCTGTTGGTAAGGGAAACAACCGGCCTATGTGTGAATCATTCTACAGTGCTGAAGATTTGTTATAATTTCACTGTGCTGTTCAGCTCCCATTGTCTTTGGGCATCTGTCCATCTACTTAGCCAACCGACTCTCATATTTACTTTACCTTGTACCACACCATAAGTTGACCTCATTCTTTCTATTTCTGATCACATCCTTGTTGCCTCCAGAGATAGTCTTGGGCTATTCATTTTCCCTCATCTCCACACACAAACAGCTGTTGTTGATTTCTGCTGCAATTGCTCCAGAGATACATTTTGCAAAACAGTGTATAACATTAACCTATGGTCTGTTAGCATTTTTAAACTGCTCCACAATGACCTTGCTCAGTTCCTCTTTCGGCAGTAGTCAGGGAATTTTCGGTCACTTTTCACTCACTTCTTTTTTTTCCTTTTTTTTTTTTTAAAAAGTAGCTACATCACCTCACTTTGTTTTTGAGGAGGAGTGGGAAAAGAATATGCCAAAATGTCTATAAAACAGACTCAAATGATTTGGATGATTGGATCCTTCACAGAAATCTCTCCAGCTTGGTAGAGGGATATATGCATACTAATTTTATCTTGTCTTGATGGAATCCAAAACTCACTCTATAGGCTGTATTGCCTTTATGCACTATGACCTGAAACATACAAAACAATAAAACATACATATTCTTAAATTCAAAAGGACTGTTTTAAGGTCTAAAATCAAGCACGTACCTAAGTGTCAACTAATACAAAGGCTTGAGCTCAGCACAACCTCTTTTTGATATGCATGTACGTAAATAAAGATTTTTTTACAAGGGATTTTATATATCTATAAAGTAAAATACACACACAGAGATACAAACACACATACAGTTCTGGAAAAAGGTGCTAAGAAATTAAGCTAACAAAGCATAGTTAGCCTGGTTTTTAACCCCATTTATATTTTTTTACACTTGCTAAGCTCCCAAGCAGACACACAATTCTGGTTTACTACTTTAGAGGTAAGTTGCATAAAGGAGGGGGAAATGTAAATCTATTATTATTTTACTTTTCTCTCCTCCTCCCCAGCGTGGCTGCTGCCTCATGATGCAAAATCTGAATCCAGCTTGCTAAGAAATCAAATCCAAGATGAAATTAATTCAAAGCTCTGTAATGTCCAAAAGAGATAACAAAGACAGCATAATGTACCAGAGTGACAAAAGGGAACAACGAGAACACATAAGCCAGCACACAAAGCCCAATATATTTTTTTCCAGATGCCCTTTACCAATTTTACATCAAGTACCACAAAACAATGCCCAGTTTTTGCTGTAATTAATCCTCCCTCTTCAGAGCTTTGACTCCTGCACTAGTTCTAAGGGCTGATTATTTCAGCCTCACTATGCAGAGTTGTAAACATTCCCCTGGTTAAAAACAAAAGAACCTTTTTGCTTTCAACTGTGGGGTTTGTTTGTTTTCTAATTGAAGGCAATTGCATAACGCCAATATGCAACACTTCAGATATTAAAAAGTGTCAAGTCCCAATAAACTGTTATATCAATATTTGCGTAATTACTATTTTTCTAATATGCAGCACTTGCAAACCATTGAAGACAAAAAAATCCATTTTAAACTTTGTTTTCCTTTTTAAAATCTCAGCTCAGAAATGACCTAAATTTGACAGAAATTACACTCTCACACAAAATGCATTAAGGGATTGGGTGCAAAATTAAGAAGTTAAGAAATTTCAGAGGTAAAAGATGCATTCCACTGTCAAAAAGCTCCTAACGATAAGAGCTGTTCGACAGTGAAACAGACTGCCTCTGCCTAGTGGGCTTGCCTTTGCTGAGTTTTCAAACAGTGGTTGTTGGACAGCCATCCGTCAGGGATGCTGTAGCTGTGGATTTCTTGCACTGAGCAGGGGGTTGCATTAAATGAGCTCTCAGATCACTTCCAACTCTATGATTCTATATGCAAGCTTAATTCAACTCTCCTACAGCCTAGTCTGCTGCCTTAATCACAAAACAATTTCCTCTCTCTTCTTGCAGTCCTCTGCCTCAATTGCAGTCCATCTTACTACCCAAAGGAAACAAGGCTGTTGACACTAAGGGCATTTTCAGACAAGACACTCCTCACCTACTATGCATGATACAGGGCACCCACAGGGCAACACTGCAGCCCTGCAACATGTATAGTGGATGGAGAGCGTCTTGTCTGAAAATGCCCTATATCACAATAAATATGACAAGAGCAAAGGTTCCCAAAAGGAACGACGGGCCAAGGTGGGCGGGGAGGACCCCTAGCTGCAACACTCCAATTTCCACTCTGAGCTACTGGCGATGTCCAAAATGGTGAGGCAGCAAGCGGAAGAGAGAATGAAAGGACAAGTTGAATGAAGAGAGATGGATGGGCAAGCAATGGTAAGGTGGTAAAGGGGAAAGACACAACTGGTACATAGTACATTATTCCTGACAGAGGAGCTAAGGGGTAATCCAAAAAGTACCACAGGCAAGAAGTGCGAGCTAAAAGGTTTGAGGATCACTTCACAAGGGGACTGAATCAATGTTGTTTTGGCAACCATAATTGTGCCGTTTTTCTACTCCTGAGTGCCTCTCTTTTCAACTTTAATATTCTGCTTCTGTAGTGATATGTGTGCATGTATGTCTAAATAAAATGATATATTTTATATGTGCAGTGCATTTTATATTTTATATGTGCAGTGTATGTGTGTGCATATGTGTGTTACAAAAATGTCCACTCTTTCAATTAGTACTTCTGCACAAGCAAGTATATTCAGTATCTGAAATGTGGCACTTAACTCTTGATCCAATAGCTACTACTCCCAATATTTTAAGCTCTCTGCATGATACAAAGTTACACACTGCAGCTAGTCTAGATAGATGGGAGGACACTGAACCTTCATTAGTCTCCACAGCATCCAAGCTGTTTATTCAAATTCACAGATCTTTTCAGATAATTCTGGGCGGCCAATTCCAACAGCGCTTCCTGTTCTTCATTCTTCCACAGTAACAGCTCTTGGGGAACAAATTCGGGAAGAAATGTGGTACATTTCCATACAAATAAGAAGTGTTATAATCCAGCAGCTTCATTTTGAGCATTCTCTTGATAATTCAGACTCTATTTCTTTTTCTGCAACAGATTATCTCTGTTCTTTCAAATAAGTAAATGCAGGTCTTCCAAGGTGCTTGCCTGAGAGAATATATCCACTGGGCAGCAAATATCAGAGCTAAAATAGAGATTAAGTGTATTTATAACAATAGAGCAGGAAGCTCGCGGTGTAACCAGATCATTCAAATGTACAATTCATATTCCTCGCCTCACATGCCATATTCTGATTGACTTTTTTTACCAGTCATGACAGAGCCAATCCTATAAACAGATACGCATGCAGAATCTGAAATGTGGAAGTATGTATACACAAGTATTTTCAGGGTCAGGGCCCACATTTATTTTTATCCTTCCCTAGGGCTCAGGCTGGTTACAATACATACATACATGTATATATTTTAAAATACACATTAAAAAACAACAACAACAATTTAAAATCCCCTATCCCAAATGACCCCAAGCCAAACTGCCAAACTATTCCTGACTGCCAAATGGTTAACCAAAAATAAAAGTCTTACATTGCCTCAGGAAGGTGAACAGACTCAGCAAAAGGGATTTCCATAATTACAAGAATGCCTCTCTACATGCCATTGCTATTCAAACGTGACGGACAAATGGTACAGGTTTCTTTCCCAGAAAGTAGTCAAATATTGTCATTGCCATGGACTTTCAATAAATAAAGTGGCAAATGACTCACCTAAACCAAACTTTGGCTGTTTTCACACAGCGCTGATAGATGGAGGGGATGGGGGGTGCTGGCAGTGGGTGTGCTCTGTTTCAATCTCCACCCATGGAGCCTCCCCCGTTTTGTCAGATGGCTCCGTGGGTGGGTGATGGGTGGAGATGGGTGTGCTCCGGGAGCACACACACACTCCCATCCTCCCACCCACTGCTGCAGCGTGCACACAGATGCCACCACCACCACCACACACCCTACCGCACACCCAGCAGGGGAGGAGAGTGTCTATGCAAAAATGGCCTTTGACTAAAAGCAGAGAAACTGACAGCGTTAAAGAGACACACGGTTCAGTTACCTGAGGGCTCATAAACACAACAGTTCTCCCAATGGGAAGTTAAGCCACTCCTGGCCAATCTCAGGGGCAGCAATGGGACATAAGGAGGAGGCGATATTTCAGATATGCAAGGCCCAAGCCTTTTAGGGCTTTATAGGTTAAAAAAAAACAAAAAAAAACCAGCACCCTGAGTTGTGCCTGGAAAGCTACCAGTAGCCAGGTCAGGTTCTGGAGCACCAATGTAATGTGCTCCCAACGGCCCATGTCCGAGAGACGATGGGTCGCCATGTTCTGCACTAGCTGTAGATTCCAAACAGTCATCAAGGGAGGGCAGTCCCACATAAAGCACATTGCAGTAGTCTAACCTCAAGGTTACAAAGGCATGTATAACAGTGACCAGCATGGGCGGATTCACAGGGGGGGCTCAGGGGGCTTCAGCCCCCCCCATTTCGTTTTGGCTTTCATTTTCATTGGTTTCAATAGAAAACACATTTTCGGCTGTAACTGTGTTGTTTTTCACTATATTTGGCTGAAACGTGGGCTGCATATACCTCCACTGGAAGGCATTAAGTGTACCAAATCTCACAAGGATAGAGTAAAGGAATCCAATTTTAGAAGCAATTGAATCGTTTTGGCTTTCATTTTCATTGGTTTCAATGGAAAACACATTTTTGGCTGCCTGTAACTTTGTAGTTTTTCATTATATGTGGCTGAAAAATTGGGCTGCATATACTTCCAATGGAAGGCATTAAGTGTACCAAATTTCACAAGGATAGAGTAAAGGAATCCAATTGTAGAAGCAATTGAATTATTTTATTTTGCAAAATTCTTCATATACATTCATATACATTCTTAGCTGTAACTTCTTTGCCTCATATCTAATGTAGATGACACTTGGCAGGTTTACACCCCTTCCCATATTTACTATCTTTGCCAACTTTCAGAAGTATTGGATAAAGGGTCCTGGTGGTATAAGCAATTAACATATAAATGTATATCTGACTAACATCTTTGTAGTCCAACCAGTGTACATGAAATTTGGCAGGGCTGTATATAACACTTTCATTATCATTTCATTATCATCTCTGCCACATATCAGAAAGCTGTGATAAAGGGTCCCAATTTTATATGCCTGCACAGCATATGCAGAGAAGGAGCCTATGCCAGGGATTCTCTTACGTCACTGTGGTATAAGATCGGTTGGTGATGCCAATTGGCCAGCAGAAAGGTCAACCAAATATCCTCATTCTGTGCTGTGACCATCCCAACATCTCTCCCCCACTTGTTACTGGAAAGTCAGAAGCATCTGTTTAGGAAAGAGTCAATAGAGATTCTCTTATGTCCTCTGTCACAGTGCTGCAGGATGTGATTGTGATGATAATTGACCAGCCTGGATGTGTAAACTATGTCCCCTGATTGCTGGGATGCTATCCCCAAAGTCCCAGTTATGTCCTTTATGCCCTTATGCCCACCTCAGGGCCGCCCCCTATGCCTGCCTCGAAGCCACTACCAATTGGTCCTGTAAAGCTGGAAGCATGCAGTAATTGGCCAGTGAATGTGTCTGTCAGTCTTTTGGTTTACTCCACATCCTCCCTCCTACAATCTCTCTCCCCCTGCCATGCCAGGTGTCTGCCTGCCTCTGACTGGCACTGCATGTGCTGCTATTTATCTGAATAATGGTCTTCACAGGGACAACATCAATTGCTTATAAAACTGGGTTCCTTTATCAAATTGTTTTGTAGTTTGGCAGACATGACAGTGAAGGTGTGTGATACATTCCTGCCAAATACCTTTTAAACAGGATGGAACATACAAATGATACAGCTGGAAATGTATTTTCAAGTGAATGTCTTATACCATCAGAACTCTTTATCCAATCTTTCTGAAAATTGGCAAGAGTGTTAGACTTATGGAGGGACATAATATTCATAGGTGTAATGTAAATTGGATGCAAGATAAAGAAGTTGTAGCCATGAATGTGTATGGAGCTTTTCTGTAAATCACAATGTTCAACTACTTCTAAAATCGGTTTCCTTTACCTAACCATTTCACAAATTGGTACACATAGTGCCCTCCATTGGGGGTACACCCTTCCCATGTTTAATCAGAATTGAAGAAGAAACAAAAAAAGTTACATCCAGAAATATGTTTTTCAGGTTTTTCCCTTTATTTCAAAAACAAAAAGTCATTTTTGTTTCTATTTTTATTATTATTTGTCATTTTTGATATTGCAATAAAGATAATGAAAATAACAATGTTCATTACTGTTATTGTAATAATGAAAATGACATGCACACCCCTACAAGGGGGCATAATCTGCCCATCTCTCTATTATTGTCCTCTTTGGGTATGGAGTGCAGTGGGGATTTGCTTCTTACCTGATTGACTTGTAAGGGGGCATTTCCCCCCTCTCTTTTATTGTCCTCTTTTGCACTGTGAGGATTTGCCCCTCATCTACTTTGGGCTTCTCACCAGATGGAGTTGGCAAAAACCAACATGTTAACTACGGTAGGGACTGCCTTCAGACAATATAGCACACTTTTAATCATGTTGCTTGTGACACTATTTATCCCACTGTGTAGTAACCGGTATTACAGAGCAACCTTGTTATAAGACAGCATTTGGAAGCTACGTTTCACACTATGGCCATTTTTAAACAAGCATGGCTGGGGGGCAGGTCCATGTGTGCCGCATGGAGCACCCAGGCACATCCAGTGAGTGGGAGAGAGAATCAAACAGACTGGGATGGGTGTGCACTCCTTCCCACGCACCACCCACTCCTGCCCTCGCATGGAGCATCCCAGATTTTTTTCCCCTGATGCTCCGTGTGTAGGCAGAAGCGGGTGGTGCGTGGGTCATGGGAATGCACATGCACCCACGCTGCCTTCAGACCAGTTCTTGAGTGGGGGAGTGAGTGGACTTGTGTGGGCGTGTCCTGCTTAAAAATGACCTGAGTTATAACAACCAAATTTGTGTTATATAGAGGATGTTTAAATTTTGGGTCTTTGGAAGCACTAATTGAAAAACCAAACATACAATAATTTTGATGAAACATGCTGGGAGCCAAGCTATAATGAAATGAGGCTGCCCTGTGTAAGATGAGTTGTGTGTAACGCACATTTTTACAGGCAGCTCAGAAATCGTAATTTCCTGCCATCCATGCTGTTTTCCTGTACTCGCCAATAGTGGGGTCAAAGAATAACCAAATTTTGGATCTGTTGAGCTCCCCTCAGAGAGGCAGCCAGGAGACAACATGAGCTGAGTCCCAAAGATTTGGCAACAGCAACCACCGGAAGTTCCCTGCATAGGAAGAGGATGGAAGCTGAGCAATAGCAGACAGGGCCAGGGTTGGGTTTATACCTGCTTCCCCTGCCTATGAATTACAATCCCATACGAGGCTTCTGCTCACCGTTCTTGGGCCATTGCTGCTGATCATCTGATTGTTGTTGCAGCAGAAGCTAGAGTCTCCCACTATGACAACGGGCAGGACCCTGTCCGACCACACAGAGTACTTTTACACGTGATGGTGCCAGAGCACTGCCACAGACATACCCCGTCAGACACTCCCATGGCCGGGAGTTGGCCTGGCTCCCGAACTGACGTGACGGGGGCCTGGGTGCAGCTTGAGGACAGGTGGCCCCACCTTGTGCTGCGTGCAGTGGCCTGCCCCCCTCCCTGACGGGCAGCTATGGCAGCCAATGATGGCTGTCACAGTGCCTGGCCCCCTGCTACTCTGGACCACGGTGAGTGAAGCGGGCTTTTGAATGTGAAAGCCCACTTTACTTCAGATCTGGTGGTTGGATCCCGACCATGGTGCGAGCTAGCCCAGGCTATGACATGGGGAAATCGCCAAGTCTCAGTCCAGGTTAGCCCCCACCATGGTCGGGATCCAGCCCGGGGAAACATCTGGCAGGCACATTTCAACGTGATGGTGGCCCCCGGGTTAAAGCATGCTAAACCTGGCCACCATCACATTTGAAAACACCCTGAGTTGCTTGTAACATAGGGTATTTTCACTCCTTCCTTCCGAAGGGTGGTGGTGTTGGCTGTTTGTTTGATGATGAATACATTCTGCACATATTCAGTGAAGTTTAATACTTTAAAGAAAACAGACCCATGATTTTCTCAAGGCTCTTTTTATGAGCATAAACTCAACTTGTAGCAAGAACCTGCCTTAAAAGATGACTTCATACTATTAGAGGGTGTTTACAGAGCCTGTTGTTTTTGTAGCCTGAGCCTGCAACTGATGAATAATCCCATCCAAGACAAAATCAAAAAGAATCTGGGCTCCAATTAACCCAGACTTAGCTGCTTCCCAGTCCAACCACAAGTGCCAAGTAAGTACTCATGCCCTGCTGCTGCTACAGAATAACCTGGCTCCATCCTACTTCCTGCCATCTGTCCCGCCTGCCTGTACCAATGGGACCATTCTGACATCAGAGGTAACTGAACCAATCAACACCATTTAGGGTTTCAAATTTTCACCAAGAACAATATGGTTCTGTTTACTGTTGGTAGAGCATTCCCTGAAATTCCTGAATTGACTGGATATAGTATTTAAAAGTTATGGCATTACAGACAGAAAGGATGGTGTGGAGTTGAGTGTTCGGCCTCTCTTTGTTTGGCCAATACAGTGTGTCCATGCCCAAAATCACTTTTCTAAGAATGTAAATTCATTCATTAATGGGTTAAAATTAATTTTAAAACAAGTTCTTGAGGAAATTGTTTTGTGTCAATCTAGCTGGTATCTAAGCTACCCGCCTAAGTTTTGCCACAATCAAAAAGCGTGCCTAATAGATAGCCATCTGGAATACCCTACCATTATTGATCTCAAATTATGGTAATTTCACAGCCACCCTTGGCAATTCAATGAACCAAAAATCCAAGGAAAAATAAAGTTCATCCAGCATTTATTTTTATTTATTTATAAAATTATTTAATACCCCCTGCCCCTCCTGCTCCAAGCAGCCCGGGGTGGCTTACAATGTTAAAACACATAAGATAAGTAAAACCATAAAATACAATAAAAAGGGAAGGCACAAAAACCAAATCTCCCCATCCCACCCTACACCCTCATCTCCCTCACCAAAAGCCAGGCGGAACAGCCAGGTTTTACAGATACGACAGAAGGAGGGGAGATCCGGGCCACCCGCATTTACCCTCAATCATAATAAATGATGCAGTCAGGAACTTGTTACACTAATAAAAACATGATATAGGAACTTAAAATAAGGGTAATAGCTACTCAGCCAGTTTTAAGGATGTTAACAAATAGAGTCACAGGGCTTGAAGGGACCTCAAGGGTCATCTAGTTCATCCCCCTGCACCACTGCAGGACCTGCCACGCCCCAACCATCCGCACAGAGACATCTCATCAATAGCTACAAGTAGAGACTGGGACCAACCAGAGCACACGGATGCCTGAAATAACAGGAAATAATTTTAGAAAAAGAGGATCCAGATGTTCCAAACAGTCGAGCCACACCCATGCTGTGATTAAACTGTATCAGGACCCAAGCCAAGCCAATTCCTGTACAGCCAGGCTCTTCTGAGGCCAGGTCTGGTGTAATGGTGGTGGTCCCCACCCCCACAAACACTGTGACATCATAGGGGACAGGGGGGCCACGAGAGGAATGGGGCAGAATTAGGCTGTTCTCCTTCCCCTTTCCCAACATGGCCTCTCCCATGCAGAGCACAATGGCGTTACAGTACTGCATGGGGATGGGACCTCTTGCTCACTTAGTGGGCACTGCAGCTGCTACACTGTGGGCCGACGGGGGAAGCAGTTCAAACAAGCAGTCGCCCCTGCCCCAGGAATCCGGGCAGGGAGGCTGCCATCACAAGTCCCTCTATACCATGAGTCAGCTGAAGGGCAGGGCAGGACTCCCAATCCTCTGCTTCGCAGAAGGATCGGGCCCCCAAGAGGAGCTGCCACCAAACAGCTGGAGGGGGTGGGGGCTGGAGGAGTACACTCGCCCGGCCTGCCAAACAGCTGATTGAGGGGCCCAGAGGCTCCAGGGCCCAATCCTTAGTCCTCGCCTTGCGGAGGAGCTGAGCGTGGCCTAACAGACAGGAGCATGCACATTAGCCCGGATTAGCCTTGCCGGGAGAGCCTTAGCCCCATGCTGCGTCACCAACCTTCTCCAGATGACGCCTCTGGTAGCAGCCAGCTGCCCCGAGGCACAAGTGGGCAAACATCTGGCAGCCACTGAACTAATGAACAGGTGATTCACGGGCTACTGTGGGCACTGTCTCATTTCTTTTCACACCAAGTATGAGGAACTTGGGCTGGGAGGGCTCCCAAACCGAGCCTAACAGGGCCTCTTGGGTCCCTTTGGACTCCGTCCAATATGCAAGGCTCTAACCTGGTGATTAAGTATGTGTTGATAGGTTCTGAAGTGTGTCCCACCCAGTCAAGTGAAGGCAGACTTTAAACAAACAAACAAACACAATATAAGCAAACCACAAGAAATACTTACTGGAAAGATATGCTGTAAACTCAATACTCATAAAAATTGATAACTTGTTTTTATGCTGTTAAAATGTATAACAATGCTGCCAGCCTACAGGCAGCTTTATGACTAGTGAGTAAATGGGGGGAGCAATAATGGAATAGATTTTTATTTAGAATCCAAACAAGTGACTTCATTGCTTGGATTTAATTTTCATTATAATTTGGTTTTGCATTTGGAAAACTCATCTTAAAAATCAGAAATATGGAAGGCTCGTTGTAGAGCCTGTGATGGTTTGGAGAATATTTATCCCTAGCCTAAACTATTTTGTTGTTTGACATACTACTCAAACTGATAGGACACTTTAAAAAAAAAGTAATTTCCCCAATGATTCTCCAGTACATAGAAAGATTTTTATAGTCAATTCTAATTGAATAAACATTTGGAGAGTCACTGGGTAGTCCAGATTCTTGCCTTGAATCCATTTTAAAAGGTGGAAGGAACTGTTCACATTCAGTGACTTGCACCTAGATTTTTGCCTGCCAGCCATAGACAAGCACAAATAATCGGGCCTGTGCAAAGCTGCTATTTTGTGTGAAACATTCTTCACAAATGCTTTTTGGTAGGCAACTTCATAACCCGTCAAGTTATGCTGTATCCCCCTCTTCCCAGAAAGAAGTATTCTAATAACTTGTTTATTGTCATTGCCATGGACTTTCAATAAATAAAGTGGCAATTGACTCACCTAAACCAAACTTTGACTGAATGCAGAGAAACTGACCGTGTTAAAGAGACAAGCAGTTCAGTTACCTGAGGCAGTTTATGACAGTTGTGTCAACATAGTTTTGTCAAACAACATTTCTCCTAACGGGGAGTTAAGCCCCAACAACTCACTATCTTGGAGCGGAAAGAATACTTATCAAGTTTGCAGATGGCACAAAACTTGAAGGGGTAACTAACACCTTGGTAGAATTAGAATTCCAAATAATTCTGGATAGGTAGGAAAACTGGCCTGAAATTAACAAAATGAAATTCTATAAAAAATAAATGTAACGTTCTGTGTTTAGAAAAGAAAAAACAAATGCACAAGTCCTGGGGGGGGGGAAGAGACCTGGCTTGGCAGCAGCACAAGATAAAAGGATCTAGGGGACTTGGAGCAGTGGGTCCAATTTTAGTCACCTCATTTTAACTAGACATTGACAAATGGGAGCAGATTCAGAGGAGGTCAACAAAGATGGTAGAATCTGGAAAACAAGTCTTATGATAATAATAATGATAATAGTTTATTGCTTGGCTGCGGGCCATTGCAAAATAAATCCCCATAACAGGGGCTAAAAACAGCATCCATGTAAATACAATGCTTACATGACAATTTTACAAAGATGTCCCCAACCAGGACATCATACAACCAAATAAAATATTTATGCAACTTTATATTTGACAAACCTAACTTTGGGATTCAACCCACCACTCCTACTACATACATACATTTTAATAATCAATTTATACTTGACCAACATCGTTGCAGAGTCACATATAAATGCAAATTCGACCCCCACCATCAACCACAGAATATATACAAAATATAAACCTAATACAAAGTTACTCTCAACATTAACACTTAACTCCCATAGATTAATTTAAAAGGGGAGTGCAGCAAACCTGTCGCCACTCTATCCATATATTTAAAAGAAACAACAAAAGGGGAAAAACCAGCCCCCAACTAATCTTTTGGCTCCAAAGTTACCAGCCGCATAAAGTGGACCACTGCTAAGATCACCTCTGGGTCCCTACTCCCCAACAGGAGTCTCACATAGAAATTGGAAGGCCTGCCTGGAAAAGAGGCAATCACCGGGGAGATAAACTTTTGCCTTGCTGTCTCATACAGGGGACATATCAAGATCACATGCACCAGAGACTCTACCTTCTTTAGATAGCATTTACACAGCCTTTGGGCTAACGGAATCCCTTTATACCTCCCCTCAACTATAGCTGGAGGAAAATAATTTGTTCTGGCCAACAAGAGCCGCCTTCTGTCCTGAATGGAGAGCCCCTGATCCAAATAGGCAGACAGGATGGATACCTCATTTGCCCATTGTAAATATAAAGCCTGAGATCTCTGATCTCCAATGGCTGACCTTTGCGTTTGCCGGGCTACATCTGCCAGCCTACTCCTCATTAATCTTCTGGCCACATTATAGCCCAAAAACCCAAGGGAGACTGGACACAGGCCCAACTCCCCGATCTTCAAATTGGTCGCCTTGAGCCAGTCATTTTGAAGACCTTCTCTCACAGCCAAGTCTTATGAGGAAAGGCTAAAGGAAGTGGGTATGTTTATCTTAAAGAAAAGGAAGATTAAGGGGAGACAGGATTGCAGCGTCTAGATATCTAAAGGGATACCACAAAGAAGATGTCAAGGAACTGTTCTCCATTGCCACAGAGAGCACAACTAGACATAATGGGTTCAAATTACAAAAGAGTGGATTTCAATTAAATATCAGTGAAAACTTTCTAAAGTAAAAGCTGTTTGACAATGGAACAAGCTGATTAGGAAAGTTATAGGCTCTCCACCACTGGAGGTTTTCAAGAAGAGGCCGAACAGCCATCTGTCAGGGATGTTGTAGCTACAAACTTCCTGCATCAAAGCAAGGGATTGGCCTAGACAATCCTTGAGGTTCCTTCCAACTCTGCGATTCTATTTCTCAGCCTCAGTTCCTCATCTGCAAAAATGGGAATAATAATGACTTATTTCAAAGAGTTGTTGTGAAGGTGAGCTACGTAAGGAGTGTAATGTAAAGTACTTTGAACACTCAAAGTTCTGTAAAAAGAACAGCAACAACAACATGGAGTGCAGCTGTCAGTGTTGCTCAGCATGGGTTTCCATGCCTCACAAAATCCTGTTTGCAACACACCTGCTATGGGGGAAGCCATCCCAGGCTGCACTCCATGTAGGCTCCTTCCCCACTGGACGTTGGGCAAATGAGCCCTGGGCAGAGGACCAGGAACCAGCAAGTCTCGAGTTCCAACAACTCTTTCTGCAACCTTTGGGTAACTCAGAGTTAATCTTTCTACCTTATCTACAGCTGTGTTGGGAGGACAACATATTATTTATTAGCGGTTGTGCTACATGCTAGGCTCTTTCCAAGAACAATCCCTGCTATGAAGAACTCACAAAGTAATGAATTAAAATTTTAAGAGCACTTGTAAGCACTTGACATTTAGTTAGCGTCTTTCATGTGAAGAAAGTATCCATCCCAACAGGCTTTGCAGACTTAACAAAAACTGATAGAGATTGTGCACAGCAATCACATCACCCACATCTGAAAAGCAGTGACAATTTAAACAGCTTACCAAGCTACACAACACGTAGGACAAGCAGAGTGCACCTTTTTCAACAGAAACTGCAAGAAGGCAAGGATGTAGAGCAATAAGGAGACTGGCTGCAACCCTGAATCTGCATACCCGCCAGCAGTCCCACTACGGTCAATAGAACTATTCGTGAGGAAGCAGTTTAATGATTGCAGCCTCTGGAGTATTAACACCACTGTTACTTTGTCAATGCTTACACAGAGTGTACTGTGCTCACCTACGCAAGGAAACAGGATTCATTCATATAGTCTGGAATGAAGGGTATTTATAGATTATCACAGAGACCATGATACTGGTTATTAGTTATTCATATTCTAATGTCTGGAAACTCCAACCATGAATCAAATCCCAAATGTACAAGATATTGTACATCTGGGGTGAAAATCTGGCTCTACTAACATTCAATGGTAAAATTCTCATTGATTTGAACTGAGGCCAGGATTTCACCCTCGGTATGTTGACTCCTCTTGTAATTTGTATTTGCCCTTTATAGCTTGTTCAGCTTATCCGTCTCTAAGTCTCTGTAAATTGGCATATTGAAGTGTTGTTGGATCACAGCAGCAAGAGACTAAACACTGGTTAAACCTCACAGCTCTATTTTCTATGAGACCTTCAAATTACACTCTCCAGAATGTTGGCAGAATTACACGGCAGAGGCTGGCAAAGGATTTCTCAGAGAAGTCAAAATAACCTAATGAGAACATTAACAGCAGTTTGGACTCTTGACAGGAACAAAAAAATAAAAATAAAAAATGCTGAAACAATGGAACCAAGCCTTCAGAGGCCAAGGAAAATGTGACTGCCCAAAGGTACCTCTGAGGGAAAGGAAGAGCAACTTTCCAAAAAATCTATTAAAGAAAATAAAGCTTTAAGAACAGATCACAGTGAAAATAGATTCAGACTCCTAAAAACAACAATCCAGACTCATTTTTGGGAATTCTTCCTAAGACATGGTTTATAAAAGAGAGACAGAAAGACTTCATTGCTTGTTCCAGGCATATTCTCAAATATGGTTCTAAAATGCTTTCCTATACACAGGAGTCCATGAGTTCTCAAAAAACAAATTTCCAGATTCTGAAAGCAAGAAAAACATTCTGTGAGCAGAATTATGCAAATTTGGATTGCAAATCATTTTTTTCTGTCATGTCAGGCCATTGATTTTGGACAATGAAGCCCCAAAGTAGCACACAAACCACTCACACAGGAGTTGAACTCATCTCTACAGCAGTGGGTTGTGAGCTGCTTCTCTTTGGCAGCTTTGAAAGCCAGCTGTGAAAGCCAGGACTAGTCCTGGAATATATTCCAATAGCTGGCAATACTAGTACCCTATTGGCTAGGTCCCAGTAGCATCACTGGCTAGCTCTCAGTGCTCCCCACTCAAGCTGCAATTCCATGCTGCCAGAAATAGACCCTTTTAAACTTCTGGGGGAGTTGGACCAGGTCAGTTAGCAGCACGTGGGTGCAGGCGTACACCGACACACACCCATTCCCCATGCATCCTCACCCACGGAGCAACCGGCGTTTTCACTCATTACTCCATGCGTTGGGGGTGAGTAGGGCTGTGTGGGGATGAGCGCGTCACAGCATGCACCCATGCACCCTCACTTTTACACAGGACACTCCTCCACGTGTTCTATGGGTGGACATATGTGGGAGCGTCTCTTGTAAAAAGGGTCACAGTTTCTGTAAGAATTAGGTCATACGCCAAATTTTGTGAAAACTACCACAATCATGGCAGCGCATAATTCACAGGGCCCTATACTTCTGCCAATTTCTCTCTCAATCGCTCTTTCTTCTCACCTTGTTTCTCTTTTGCCACCAGATTCTGCCACCATCAACTTTTCTCTCTTTGTGTGTCACTGCTGCTTTCCCTTTATTCTCCCTTCAAAACACTAGCAGCTAAGGAACAGCTTGGGGAGAGAAGTCTTCCATGTGCGAGATTGAGGAGTGGGTAGAATAGGATGGGTTGGGCATGTAGAGGGGTTGGATTCTTTTTATATGTATTTTAATAGATTTTTTGGTTAAGGATTATATTGTTTATCTATTTAAGCCAGAGATTCTTAACCTGGTGCTCAAGAACACCAGAGTTATGGTGTTCCAGAATTTACGGCCTCAATTAAGTCTCACTACTTTTCTGAGCATAGCTACTGCTAATGATTCATGCCTTCTTCAGAATGTCCATTACCGACATTACTTTCAATTATGGGAGCTTGTTAGGTCCTATGCAAACTCTTACTCTTTGGTAAGGATCTAGAGCCATACGTCAATTTTAGATTGTGAGCCTATCGGGACAGAGACCTCTGTCTCTTATCACAAATGTTCTATGTAAATCTTGATATTGATTATATGCAGACATATGAGAGTACTTGGGTGGGAGAAAAAATTCTGTGAAAGATTCTGGTATGCTTTGAAAAGCACTAGGTATAGTTTTATTGTAAGTGAAAAATACTACTTTCCTTCTTCTTGTGGATATGCTTCTCTGTGCTCCACTACTTTCACAGGGAACATGAAGCATGTCCGTCCAGTACCATCAGCTGATCAAAAAAGACCCTCGCATATCTCTAGTCTAGATATAAAGATTGTCCTGTAGGTTTCCCAATTGGGAAAACAAGAAACAAAAACTAAATGCAAAGCAAGTTTGCAATATTTTTTAAATACGTTCACTTTGTTTGTTTGCATAGCAGTTTAACAACACCTTGTGACTTTATCTAGTGGCCCATAGTGCTATATTATTTTAAAACAATTCTGTGGGGGTTTTTTAAAAATTGAGAAAAAGTTCATCTTAACACTCAAGCATGTCCTCCTTTTCTTGTAAGTTTAAAGTATGGCTTCGTTAAAAAAAATTCTCTTTAAAAACTGCTCCATAAATATGGGTAAGTTACTTACCTGTAACGTTGGTTCTTCAAGATGGGTCTCTACACATATACACTAAAGCAGGGCCGCACACAGCTTGCAAGGACCTTTCCTGCGGCCCGTGGGCCCAAAGACCTTTGCCTCACACCCCCGAAGGAAGACGCAGTTAGCTAGAATTTAAAAGGTCGCACTCTTTATTCAAATACGATTGGAAAAGGGGGAGAGAGGAAGGCTGATTCCTTCTGGGTCCATACCTATCTATACTATAACTTGAACTCGTGGAGGCAGCCTGATGTTTCCTCAGTGTTGCCTCCTTACTTGCTATGTTAACTATCCTAGGTTACTCTCCCCCCGGCCATTCGGCTGGTTGCGAGGGCATCATAGTCTTGTAGTGACCCAAAGCAGGCGAGAAGGCAACAGCCCACTCAGGACCCCCTTGTCCTCGAGCGTATGGCTCAGTCCTTGCTCCTGGGCCTTGGAAGGAACCTGGCCACGCCTTGTTCTTGCTTCCTTCCGCAGACTCATCTCTTTTAGGAGATGTCTTCAGTTTTATTACTCTATTTAACTTACTATCTTGCACCTTACCTGGACCCCTGCCACATGAAACCATCAGCGTATGCTTGGCTGGTTTCAGTCCACCACTTCCCCCTATTGACTCAATAACTGCGCTAACTTACTTTTAAGCCCGCGTAGATAGATATGGACACCCTGATCGGAGAGGTGAACACCGTCGATCCTGAACAGATCAGGACGGGAGATCCGAATTTCACTTGGGGAAATACAATTGCCTCCCATACTGACCACTAGCTGACCTACCTCCTTGTTGATCTTTTTCCTGACTCGGTCAATTTTGCCAAGGGAAAGAGCCCCGGACCACTTTATTCTCTCAGTCATGTGCGTCCATATTAATCTGGTCTGTGGCAACAACTGGGCAGCTTCAGCTAAGTCCTTTTTTATTCTTATAACTAGTGCCAGTCCCGTAGACTGTGGGAGATTGTTCTCACCAAGGTGAACAACTATGAAGTCTGAGTGTTTGCCGGATGTCGCCAAATGTAGGACGGGCATGAGCTGCTCGCATCTCATACCCGACCAAGCCTTCCATACCAACTCTGCAGTCGCGGAGGCCCAACTGCGTGCCCCAATGTGATCGACTCACCGCCTTGGCCGCCCAGTATACCAAACTGTGTCCAATTATCCATACTAATCTCCGAGGTTTGAGTGAACTGGCACCTGTAAGGAATAATAAGAAAATAGGATGACTGATTAACTTAACTGTGGAGAGGTCGAACGTAAGATCTAAAAGCTGAAGACCGCCAGCGGCCAATGTTCCGCATGGACGAATCCGAAAAATCCATTGTGGCAGCAAAACTGGCTGCGCCAATACAGAACGAGTGGGGCCCGTATTGAAGGGGGAAAAGATAGAGGCAGGTGACACACTCCTTTAGGACTGCGGAAAACTGGTGACGGGTTAGAAATGAACCGTCGGGAGTGCCGGAGGGGTTGTCCTGGCAAACGACGACGAATAGACATTTATTTGATGACTGTGGCCACTGGGCAAAGCTGAGAGTTACTGGCCCTTTGCAACATGATGGTCTGCCCCATGCCCCGTTGATTATTTTTTTTTAAAATTTCCGCAGAATCAACTGCAGGACTAAAAGCGTAATATGGGTGTCCTCTAACCCGATTGCCGAGCCATCCCGGGATCTGTGAGACTCCACGGTCAGTTCACTGACACAAAAAGCCCCGAACAAGGTCAATTTAAATGCCGCCTCAAATAACAGTGTTTCATACGGGGAGTAGCAAACACCGGGGAGGACAGACACGATGCACATAAGTAAGTCTGGGGTAATAGGCAATCTACTGTCTGATGGGTTTCCACACTCTCTAGACCAGTTCTCAAGTAACTTACGGCTGAAAAATCCCTGGTTTGGTGAGGGAAAACCTGCTAAGCCACTTACGAATGACAACTCAGATAGTTTACCACCGATGGTGTTGGGGGCAAGGCCCTTCCTGCGCAGGGCCATGGCAAATTGCAAGGGCTGGGGTTCTGGTATGGGGAAACTTGGGGGCCAACCCATCGTGTCCCTAAAGTGTTGGAACTCAGCAAAGGCGCACGCATAAGCTGCCCTAGTTCTGGACGACAGGGAACCCTGGACTGTTTGGAATAGCTCTATGATGCAAGAGTTCAGATGTCCTGTGGAACCACCTCCGGATCCTTTTGGGCCTCTGGAGCCAACAGACGAAAGCGGTCCATCTGGAAGCGAGAGAGAGCGTCAGCGATGCCGTTGCTAACTCCCGGGATGTGCTTGGACACAAAAAGAATGTTAAACCTGAGGCACTGTAACATAAATTTTCACACCAATCGCATTGTTCTGACTGATTTTGATGACATAGAGTTTATGACTTGGACCACTGCGAGCACTGCCTGGTTTGCAAACACCTGGCCCCAAAGATGTACAGCCAACACAATGGGAAAAAACTCCAGAAATATGAGGTCCCTGGTTATACCCTGTGCGACCCATTCAGATGGCCATGGTGCATTGGACCATCTGCCTCTAAAATACAGGCTGAAACCTATGCTCCCTGCGGCGTCAGACTGGACTTGGAGCTCAGCCTCCAGCTGTAGCTGCCACCTCCAGAAACTAACGCCGTTGTATTCTGCCAGGAACCTACTCCACATCTAGAGGTCCTCTCGCATGTTGGGTGTGACTCTTATGTGGTAATGTTGAGGACGTTCTACTGCAATGGCTCTGTATAACTGGGACAAGAAGGCTCGGCCCGGGGCAACTACCCGGCATGCAAAATTAAGGGAGCTGTGCAACGACTGCAGTTGCTTGACTGTGAACTTT
The DNA here is from genome assembly GCA_003113815.1 of Sphenodon punctatus. Classification (NCBI taxonomy): domain Eukaryota; kingdom Metazoa; phylum Chordata; class Lepidosauria; order Sphenodontia; family Sphenodontidae; genus Sphenodon; species Sphenodon punctatus. The sequence continues at coordinate 3,712,086 of QEPC01004965.1, read as the reverse complement.
TTGGCTGCTATGCATGCCTGAAATGACCCTCGGAGCGAGGCGAGCTTATCCTCCGGTAATCGTGATAACCCCAGCACGGTGTCCATTTCTATCCCTAGGAAGGTAAGAGATGTTACTGGGTCGACCGTTTTTTCCGGGACCAAGGGAACTCTGAGTTCCTCTGCCATGGACTCAAAGACCCCCAATAAATGCCCACAGTTCCGGTACCAGGACATCCGATGAACAAAAAATCATCAATATAATGGATGATATTGGGTGATCCTGTTCTGTGCCGGACCACCCACTCAAGGAGCGTGCTGAAACTCTTGAAGGCAGCACAAGAAATAGCACACCCCAGGGGAATTGCCATGTCATAATAGAACATGCCCTGGAACTGAAAGCCAAGCAGCTTAAAATCGAGCGCGTGGACCTGAAGTAAACGGAAGGCCAATTTAATGTCACATTTGGCTAATAGTGCCCCTTGGCTGCATGCCCTGGTCATCTCGACGGCCTGGTCGAACGACGTGTACCGGACCGAGCGCAGCTTGTCCGGAGTCGCTTCATTAACCGATTCCCCCTTCAGGTAGGATAGGTGATGTATCAGGCGAAAGTCGCCCGGGTTTCTTTTTTGGCACAATGCCCAATGAGGATATATGCAAATCATCCATTGGGAGCTGAACAAAGGGACCTGCTACCCTACCTTCCTTTATCTCCTTCAGGAGTTTGGCATGCACCAAATGCTCCCGTCCCACTACCGATTTCAAGTTGTTCACTCACTGTCTAATTTTTGCTCTGACTGCCAGTATCCGAAATCCATACCTAAATCCCTGTATTACGTAATCAACAGCCTCCCAGTCAGGGCGTTCACTAAGTGCTCTTTGGAGCACTTCATGGCGCACCGGCGTTCGTGTCCTTATCTGCCCCGCCCCCATTACTGCTTGGGGGGTACTTCCCTTGTCTATTTTTATTCCCTGCTTTGACCCGGCCACAGTGTGCTGCTGGGTGGCTGCCACCGCAATGGACACAAGCATACCTGAAGCGGCAAGGGGAGCAGGCACACCTCCCTGCACCACTGTCTACCCAGCAAGTGGCACCCTTCGATTGGGTTCGGCGCCGGTATGCCCAAAAGGGGTAATTAATCGGTGCAAACCCCACCCCCCTTAACGAGGGTGTGGCCGCTGTCCGCTCTTGGGGCATTGGATGCATTGTTCATGCATTCCAACCATAGGTCTTGTGCATAAACATCCCATCACATGCCGGAGGTAATGGATGTCCGCTTTCTAAATGCCTCGTCATAGCAGAGCCACGCCCCAGCGTGCCCAGTGTCGAATGCCGCCTATGTCCTGATACTTGATCAGTTCCATCGCCCTGCTGGGGGACATCTCCACCATAACCCCCATCAGAATTGTGAAAGCGGCCAACCAGTTAGACCAATTTCAGTCAACTTTGGGTCTTTTGAAACGCTCCCTTTCCTTAGGCTCGTCCCTAGCTGCTGGGTCGGGGATGTGATCCATGAAATTACTATTATTATTATTATAGACATTTATATAGCGCCAGTCGTGTGACCTGGTGCTGTACAGAACACAGAATTAGACGTGGTCCCTGCCTGTGGCTTACAATCTAAAAGACAAAGTGGGGGAGACAGGGAGAGGGGACAGTGGGAGAGACAGGGGAGAAGACAAACAAACATTCAAGCGGATGCGGAGTCTCAGGTGCGTATGCTTGGCTTGGTTACAAAGAGGTTGGTGGCAGCAGTCTGTAGAGGAGGGCAGACAGTAAGTGTATGGGGAAAGACTAGCAGGCTTTGGGAAAGGCAGCAAGGAAAAGGTGGGTCTTGAGGAGGGATTTGAAGGAGCGGAGGGAGGAGGCAAGGCGGATGTGGGCAGGGAGCGAGTTCCAGGCATGGGGGGCAGCGAGGAAGAAGGGTCGAAGGCGGTTAGGTGAGCAGGAGAAACGAGGGAGAGTGAGGGAGGGGACAACAGAAGAGCTGAGAGCAGCTGCAGGAGTGCGTAAAGAGATTAGGTCTGAGAGGTAGGGGGGAACTTGGTTGTGGAGTGATTTGAACGTGAAAACCAGGAGTTTAAACAGAATACGTTCAGGAAGGGGGAGCCAGTGAAGGGAGAGGAGGAGAGGCTGCACAGTGAGTGAAAAGGAGTGAAAACATGTCTACATATTCCCCTTTCCAAATTTTATCCCGCATGGCCTGCAGGAGGTGGGCACCTATGGGTGCCGTGATGGCTGCGTAACCTCCTGCTAACAGAGGCAGTTCCTGCCTCATGTGATTGGCCGTGCATGCATGGGTGCAACATGCTGTAGGAGGGGCCCAAACCTGTGTGACCTGCAGTGCCAAACTTTGGGGGAGGACGGCCGGTGCGTACACACTGCGCTGCCCTGGAGATGGGTAGCCACCCCTGCCACCCACCGGCGTAGTGGTCATGGTGTTGACGACCGACCCGTATTGACTGGTTGATGGTCCCGCACACGCCTGAGATGCCGTGGCCCCAAGGGCCATGCTTGATTGCAGGTAACTCCTATGCATCTGGGGGCCCTGCTGATCAGGCCACAGCACCCAGGTGCCAGTCCACCCCACCTCATGGGTGAGTCAGCAAGGGGCTGTGGCGGGAGGATTCCCACCGTCCCCCGCATAGATGTTCCCACCTCCCCGCCCTGGGAGACGACTAGTGCACTCACCCAGAGGTGGGATCGCGAAGTCCTGCAATTGCGGAAAAGGAACATCCGGACCGGTATTCTCGGACGGCTGCCCTGGCCTGGGTCGTGCGTTAGTGGCCTGTGTACCGCCTTCTCAATGGCCTCCATTCACCGCAAGATCGCTTCTACTTGCTCCTGCCTCTCCTGCTGGAGATCATGGGTGGTCTGTTCCGGTGTTGTGCCGTGTTTCCTCCTTTCCCGCTGGGGGTTTGGTCCAGGCTGCTGCCTATTGGGGGTTGCCACTTGGTCCTGTAGCGCCTGTATGCTCCTTGTATGCTGTCTGTCAGGACTTTCTTCCCTGAAATGAGAGGGAACAGCGCAGTGGCGATCTCCCATCTCCTGTGGGAGGGTACTGGTGCAAGGCGAGGGGCCGGCCACCTCCGTTGGTAAAGGGGGAATGTCATGGGGGGGGGGGGAGAATCCATCCATTGCTGGTTGGCTACCTCACATCCCCCGAACCTAGCCTGCAGGGAACCGAGTACCACAGCGAACAGGTCCCCCGTGATCCCAAAGGAGACGGCTGGTAACCCCGTGTCGATGGGTACCCCACCTTATGGCTCCTGTCTCGCCTTCTTTGCCAGGGCCTTGCCCTTATTCTGCCCAGCACCCTTGGTCATGTGAGGGGGAGGTTCGCTGGGGGAAAACCTACAGTGTCCGCTGCCCACTCCCTTGTGTTGGTAGACTGGGCTGCAACCATGTGCAGGGCCAGGGTGTTCCAAGCCTCCTGCGAAGCTGCAGTCTGTGTGGTCCCACAGGGACTGAGAAGGGAACGCAAAGAGGACACCCATGTCCCATCCTCCACCACCCTACTATGAAGGGGGGGGAGGCGCCAAAAAGCCCCTGTAGGCAAGCGGACTCCTACAACGCCCACGCCACTCTCAGCCCGACAGCAGCTGCGCCTGGGAGGGGGCAAGGGAAGAGGAGACCAGCGGGTCCTGAAAGAGGAGGAAGCCGGGCCACTGGACCCCAGGAAGGCCAGCGGGTCCTAAACACCGAGCCACTATCAGTACAGGGGCAGCTGGGCCCGGAGACACTGGGGGGGGGGCGCGCCAAACCGCCCAGCGAAATTCGTGTGCTGCCGCCTCCAAGCGGGGTCTTCTGCCTGAGCGAGGAGGGAGAAAAATCGACGGCCGGCACACAGGCTGCACAGGGAGCTCAGCTGCGTGCTCCTCTTCTCCTAGCCACCCGAGCCAACTGCAGCTTAGGCGGGATTCAACAAAATGGTGCCCGGCAAGTCTCGTGATGTGAGACTGCCCCTGCGCCTGCCATGAGGGATTGCTATGGCAACCCCGCTATTTGTGGCCCCGCAGCGGCACGGCCGTCGCTGTATGCGGCTTCCTCCTCAATAAGGGGGGCAGTACAACCCCCCAATTCCCTTTAGAGGTCTGCCTAACTGGGAAGACCAGTGGGCAGGGGGAATTCCTGTGGCCTGCAATGCCTCCTCCTGCTCTGGCAATCACCTTTCCTCCAGCCCTCACACTGGCGTGAAAACCTTCTTCCTCCGGGCAGCAAGTCTATTAAAGGCACTGGCCAGATCCCTCCTTCCTCCTCCCTGACTCCAGCTTCCTGCTGCCACCGATGTCTCCACCTGAGCCCCTCACTGCTGCTTCTGCCACCCGGATCTCCAACCCCAGCTCCTTGCTGCTAGGGGGTGAGGTTATACAAATTGGAAGTTGGGTTATGCAAATTGGGGGTGGGACCACATGCAGTCCAGGGTTGGGTCCAAACCAAATCTTCCGGCCCTCGGCATGAATCAAGTTAAGCGCCCGTGCACTAAAGTTAGCTGGGCGCCTGTAGGCGCCGAGACAAGGAAGAATTCTCCAAGCAACATTTAGGCAGGAAGTGAGACACGAAGTCACCATAGCCTCTCTATAAATACCCCTTTAGGATATGCCTAAAGACGGACAAAGATGAGGCTAAACCCCTCACGGAATGGGATCTAAATCTCTCTGGGTAGGGCTTATTTGACAAATTATAGGCCAGATAAACACATTTTGATACCCACTTAGATAACATCTGTTTAGTAACATGTCCCAGGGTTCTGGGGCAGGTAGACACAAAAAGTGCTCTAGTCTTTCTAACAGATTTTGTGCGAGCTAATTAAAACAGGATTGCTTGCCTAACATCCAACATATGGAGAGTAGCCTCCGCCGGAGACTCATATGGTCTAGGAAAAAAGACTGGCAGTGATATGAATTGATTAAGAGGAATTTCTGATGAAATCTTCGGGAGAAAGGAAGGGTGGGGTCTTAAGACTACCTTCTCCTTATGAATGACTGAATACGGGGGGGGAGGCAGGGGGGTCACAGACTGGTGAATTAATTTCACCTATCCAGCTGATGGAGGTGGTAGCAACGAGAAATAAACATTTTAATGTCACCATACGTAAGGGGGCAGTGGCCACAGGCTCAAAAGGGCTTTTCATTAAAGCAGACAGGACCAGCAAGGGCATTGAAAACCGTATTCCACAAAGTAAAATTGTACCTGGCCATTAAAGCCCTTCACGGCCTGGGCCCTGCTTATCTGTGGGACTGCCTCACTCCCCATGTGCCCGTGCGACCCCTGAGATCATCCGTGGGAGCCTTTTTGGAGGTTCCCCGGGCGAGGTGGGTGGCCACCGATGTTAGATCTTTTTCGGTGGCCGCTCCTGTGCTGTGGAATTTGCTCCGGAGGAGGCTCGGTTGGCCCCCACTCTCCTCCTATTTCGACGTGTATGTAAGACCTGGTTGTTCTGTCAGGCTTTTGGCGAGGGGTGGGGGTTTCCCCACATATTGTATTTTTAAATTGTTTTAATTTTTTTAAATTGTTTTATTGATTGTTGTTCGCCACCCCGGGCTGCCCTGTGGGCAGGAGGGGCGGGATATAAATTTTAAATAAATAAATAAATAAATAAATAAAGCTAATTAATTCCATTCCTAATTCCCATTGTGGATGAGGAGTATATCCAGTGCCTTATAGCATCAAGTCGCTTACCCTCCTTATCAGAGGTCTGTGCATTGTGCTGGTACCTTGCCAGAACGAGATCTCTCTAATGCTGCTGTCGCTATAAGAGAGTTTGAGTCAGGATGTCCGATAAGTAATCCAGGCCAGTGTTAGGGACAGGGTACATATGGCGCGATTTAAGCACAAACGGTTCCTTCCATATGTCAGACAAGGCTTCTTTGGCAGAGAAGCTCTGGCTCCTTTCGGTCTGTGGGCCCTAGGGGGACTCCCTGAGTAGTAGCCATATTTATAAGAAGGTCTTGAAAAGCCTTAAAGTCATCAGGCCGTGGCATAGGAGAACAGTCGATGTCCTTGCCACCTGGAGAGTGACTTGTGTCATCGGTATGGTTGAATTCCAGGTCCTGAACATCAGGTACCTGGCCTATTCAGTCATTGTTAAGTAAAGTATCCATGTCAGTGGATCTGTAGGTAACTCCCTCATGAGCAGTCCTGACGTCTGCACTGTGTCCCTCAGGTTATAGAAACAGCCTCTTTCCCATAGGAAGGTGCAGAAGGTAGTGCATGAGAAGCTGGAGCTGAAGGTAAATTGAGATGTTCTACTAAAACAGAACAGAATTTTTTTTAATACAAGGTCCAAGAAAAGTCTTTAGAGGATTTAATACCATGTCAAGCTCTTCAGATGTAGGACCCTTCTGCGTAAATGGGTCCAGTGTAGAAAAAGCTGGTGAATCTGGAGCTATAGAAGCTCCAAATCAAAAGTCACTGAAGTATCAAAGACATGAGAGTTCCCCGGGGTACGTGGAATTGATGGGGAATGCAGGTGGGTAGAACATGATGTCTCGCAACAGGTGTGGAGGTGATGAAAAATTTTGTTTCTTTTTCTTTCCCTTAAGGAGTCATCTGTAGTATTAGAGGCAGCTCTCTCTTTTTTCTCAGAGAAGATGATGTTTTAATCAGACGAGTCAGAAGTAGAGTCTGTGAGAGCCTGATTTTTGTCAGGCACTGTCAGGCACTGACCCCCTGGTTTGCAAGAGATTTATCAGACACTGACCTTCTGGCCATTGTGTCATTAAGCCCCTTCTCAGGCACCGACTCTCTGGCCACAGTGCTGTACTGAGAGGGCTGAGTAGTTAGAGCCGGCAGTGCTGAGTCTGAAGTTGCTAGCTTTGAGGCAGGTTGCGAGCTGTGCTGGGGTGAAGAGGAAGCAGCTGCCTGCATAGTTGCAGAAGGTGCTGAGCCCTGGACAGCAGCCTTCATAGCTGTAAAAGTTAAATGCTCAGTTAGTTGCTGTGCCTTGTCCTTTCTTGTATGAGATTTGAAGAATCTACAGACAGTGCAAACTGTGGAATTATGTCCTGCCCCGAGGCAAAATGGACACTTACTATGGGTGTCTGAGTCAGGTAATTTTGTAGCGCACTCAAGGCACCGTTTAAAACCTTTGAGTGTCATACAAGGTATAAAATCTTTGAAATGCGGTGAGGAATCAGTTTCTCCCTCTATGTTACTTTTTTTTTTTTTTTTGGCTGAAGAGAATGCTTAGGAGAAACCCAATCACTGCAGTTATGGAGAAAGGACCGGAGCCTGGGAAGGACGAGGGTTACTTATAGAGAAGTTATGGTGACATCACGTCTCACGTCCTGCCTAAACGCTGCTTGGAGAATTCTGCCCATCTCGGCACCTATAGGAACCCAACTATTTTTAGTGTGTGTGTAGAGGCCACTCAAAGAACAACATCTCTTGTTCCTCCTTCTTGTCACTGGACGTTGACTCCCTCACCAGCTATCGGCCAGTCTCTAACTTTCCCTTTTTAGGGAAGATTATTGAACAGATGCTCAGCAGTTACAGGAGCATCTAGATCGCATTGGTTTTCTGGATCCTTTGCTTGTGGCTTTGGTCAATGACCTTCACTGTGAAATGAACCTGGGTCGATCATCTCTCCTGGTTCTATTAGATCTGTCAGCAGCTTTTGATACCATTGACCATGAGATGCTGGTGACTCACTTGCGGGACCATGCCAGGGTGGGTGGGACCATTCTTGAATGGTTCCGTTCCTTCCTGGCTGGGAGAACTCAGCAGGTGATGCTGGGGGACTGTTCTTCGTCCCCCCACAACCTCTCATGTGGAGTCCCGCAAGGTTCTATTCTGTCCCCTCTCCTGTTCAACATGTATATGCAGCTGCTGGGCGAGGTCATGAGAGGGTTTGATGTTTGGTGTCATCAATATGCTGAGGACACCCAACTCTCCCTCTCATTTTCATCTGACCCACGTCCAGCAGTCTCAGTGCTTACTAAGTTTCTGGCATCTGTGGGGGACTGGATGAGGCTGAGCCATCTGAAGCTGAATCCCGATAAGACGGGGGTGATGCTGGTGGCAAGGGGGTGGAAGCCCCCATCACTGATGGGGTGCGTCCCTCTTGTTCCCTCAGGTTTGCAGTCTGGGAGTGCTCCTTGATTCCCAGCTCGCCTGGATATCCGGTGGAGGCTGTGGCGAGGACCGCGTTTTGTCAATTACACTCGGTGAGGTGGTTTCAGCTGTATATCTCAGACTCTGACCTGGTCACCATAATTTATTTTATTTTTTATTTTATTTTCACTAAATTTATTTGCCGTTACCTCATGCTACACACAGCAGCTCGGGGCAGCTTACAGCATTTTAAAACATACAAATATATAGTGAAAGTAACTCCAATAAAAAAAACAAAAATAAAAATATATAAAAACAAAAATAGAACCCCCAGGCAGAGCTAAAAGATCCCTCACCCGTCTCCCCTGTCATAAGCCTAGTGGAACAGCCTAGTGGAACAGCCAGGACTTACACTGTTGGAAAGAGGGGAGGTCTGAGGACAGGTGGACCTCCATCGGGAGGGAGTTCCACAGCTGAGATTTGACCATCAAGAACGTCCCCCTCATCGTCGCCACCCAGAATACCCAGGGGACCTTGAGGAGGGCACTCCCAGCAGACCGCAGGGCCATTCCAGGATCCATAGGGTGAGGCTATCCTGCAGATAAGGATCCTGCAGGACCAAAGCCATTTAGGGCTTTATAGGTTAAAACCAACACCTTGAATCGGGCTCGGAAGAATATAGGCAGCCAGTGCAGAGAACGGAGCATTGGTGTAACTTGCTCACGACAACATGTCCCGATAAGGATATGGGCCACCGCATTCTGCACCAGCTGCAGTCTCCGGACCATCACCAGGGGTAGCCCCACATAGAGCACGTTGCAGTAGTCCAGTCTTGAGGTGATAAAAGCATGGATGATGGTGGCTAGGTCCAAGTCTGAAATGTACGGTCTAAGCCATTGCACCAGATGTAATTGGTGAAATGTTCCCTTCGCCAGAACATCACCTGGACATCCAGGCGGAGCTGCAGATCCAGGAGCACCCCCAGTCTACAAACCCGAGGGACCAATGGAAGGCGGATCCCATCAACGATGAGTGCCACCACTCCCTCGGCCGCTCCCACCAGTATCACTTCCGTCTTGTAGGGATTTGGCTTCAGATGGCTCGCCCTCATCCAGTTCCCCACAGCTGCCAAGCACCAGATAAGCATTGAGACTGCTGGGCCTAGGTCAGCTGAAAAAGAGAGGTACAGTTGGGTGTCATCAGCATATCGAGGACATCACACACCAAACCCTCTGACGACCTCGCCCAAAGGCTGCATGTATACGTTGAACAGGAGAGGGAACAAAATAGAACCTTGCAGGACTCCACATGTGAGGTCCCAAGGAGATGATGAATAATCACCCAGCACCACACATTGAGTTCTCCCAGTCAGGAAGGATCAGAACCATTCAAGAACAGTTCCACCTACCCCAGCTCAGTCCCGCAAGCGGGTCACCAACAACTCATGGTCAACAATATCAAATGCAGCTGAGAGATTTAACAGGATCAACAGGGTTGAACAACCCTTGTCCAACTCATGGCGAAGGTTGTCAACCAAAGCCACAAGTGCAGTGCAGAATGCGGTGGGTCATCTGCTTACGGGGGCGGGCCACCGGGAGCACTTAACTCCAGTGCTCCGTTGTTTGCACTGACTGCCTATAGTCTTCTGGGCCCGATGCAAGGTGTTGGTGGTGACCCTTAAGGCCCTACACAGTCTGGGTCCGACATACCTGTGAGACCGCCTCACTCCCTGGACTCTGGATCGGCCCCATCTGTCATCGGGGAGTGCCCTTCTCGAAGTCCCCCAGGTTTTCCAGGGGGCAACTATGGAGAGGACGTTCTCAGTGGCCGCACCAAGGCTGTGGCAGTCCCTTCCGGCAGAGGCCCAGGTGGCCCGGGACCTCTCCTCTTTTTGACATAATTGCAAAACTTAGCTGTTCCGTCTGGCGTTTAGCGAGGGAGATGGGTATGGGTATGGGTGGGGGGCTGAGGGAGGAGGTTTTTGTTTTTTGTGTGGTGTATGCTCCACCATGGGTTTTAATTTTACATTGATCATTGTTTATATTATTGTATTTTATATATTTTACATTTTAATGTGTGATTTGTTAGCCGCCCTGAACTGCTTTAGCAGGAAGGGGTGGGATATAAATTATTAAATAAAATAAAATAAAATAAATAATGGGAAAATAATTTCAATTGTACTGAAAATGGATTTTAAAAACTGTCAGGTTCAGCTATCCCCCCCCCACAGCCCAAAAGTCTTGAAAAGCAATAACTCCCGCTAAGTAAAGACGCAGTCTAATTTTTATTTGTCTGCACATATGGAAAAACCTGAAATGTTATGTAAGCCTGTCACACACAGTCTCAGGTATAATATGTTTGATTACTGTAACAGCCAACATACAAGCAGTATCAAACAAGATTTTAAAAAGATATATCTTCTATATACCTATCCATATATTCCAATTTAAATGGTAATGTTTAGGGCTGTCACACCACACATACAGAAAATGAACGCTAAAAAGGTTGCAGTAAGCCACTAGAGGTCATTCCAGAGGTTAAAACATTAGAAGAAAAATCAATGCATCACTTATGGAAACCATCAACACCAGCAGCCATTATAGTAACACCAGAGAAAGTGATAGGAAACTTGATTCTATTGTCACGTTGCAAGCCATTCTGAAAACATCTATATCCCAAGCATGCAAGAAAGATAAAAGGAATCTCAGTAATAAAGTCAAAGAATCTTAAGTCTAGAAAAGGTCCATTATGATCCAACTTCTCATAACAAAAGCTGCAAAATTTCATGCGGCAGTTCTTACATCAAGCCTAAAGCTTCAGGTTGTCAAATTGAGCCATGAAATGAGCCACAAAAACACAGCATTTTAAGGCATCACAGCAACAATGCTTAACATAATGTAGTCATGTACAAACATTAACAAATTCAACCACAAGCTAATTTGCCCTCATGACATTAATTCTGGCACAGCTAGGTTGGTAATTAAAAAGGCAAGTGGTAGAATAAAAGTCCAAAGTAAAACTTTTTCTTTTGGGGATTTGGGTTTTGGTTTGGGTGCATTCACACATCGTCCCTGAGTGGGAGAACCCAATAAGGAGTTGTCGTGTGAAAAGGGTTTCCGTGGCAAGCAAGCACACCCATGCTGACGAACCCCAATGGCACCTCCTTCAATCTTGTAGAGAATTGGGAATGTTAAGGTAGCCTGACTTTACTTATGGGATACGTGGATGTCACAACCTCTCTCTCTCATACATAGCTATTGTTGCAATACCAATATTACACCTCTGACTGCTTTTAAAACGATCATACTATCCTATCGCAAACTTGTTCTCACCTGACTTGTCAGAATGACATCATCGACATAATTCAGTTTCTGTGGCTAAATGACGTTCTATTCAAGTATTAGTTTCTTGGATGTCTAAAGGATTAGAATGTTCTACCTGTGCAGATGGTAAAAATGACTGTTGTATAACTTTCTTCTTTTAGAACATTCTGATAAAACCTTGAAAAAAGTGGTTTACTTCTACATTTGAACTTTGCTCTCCCTGCTGGACATTGATGCTTCTGAAAGGATTGGGACCTGGCAGTGATTGTTGGTGTTCTTGTTTGAACCAACAGTGGTTGAACTGAGAAAAAGTTGTGCCTGGCCATTTGCTGGGTTTCTATTAAGCATCTTTGTATTTTTGCTATACTGTAATATCTAATGTAAAAAGAAAAAGAAAAGAAAATTTAAAAAAAAAAAGAAAGAAAGAAAAAAAGAAAAAGGTGGTTTACAAAAACATTCTAAACCCAGAAACAAGCCGGAAGCATCACCATTTTTAACATTCCAGCTATCTAGATAATCACCTTCAGAACGACATTAAAAACTCCAAGCATGTTCTAAATGCACAGGACCTGCCCTCCCACTCCCTTCTGTTTTACCTCTGTCTGCAGGGTATTGTGTTGCGCAAACAGATCTTTTCTCTGTAAAGTTCCAAGGCAATCTTCATTCAGGCCCAGTCCCCTACTTTGATCTGTGTGACAGATCTCTGCACTCATACAGGCATCATTACCAACGCACTGAATGAGACAGGACACAGTGCTGGGTTTAAACGGCCACACTCTTTATTTAACAGATTACAATCAGAATTAGGTGAGGGTAAATCGCCTAGTGCGATGCGGGTCCAGTACTCACACCCACAGGGCCCACACCCACAAGGCCTGTCCCGCGAGTGAAGCAGAGCCGGCCGTGCCGACCAGGGGAAGCAACCCCCCTGCCGATCCACCCACCCCCCCGATCCCAAGGGGTTTCTGGGGGGACCATCAGGACCCAGGTCCCGCCCCAGCAGGCTAGCTGCGTCGACCCACCGACTGTTCCCATACCCTGATAGGTCTCCATTACTGCCCTCTCGGTTCCAGCGCCTCCCGTCGTGGGGACCTGTCTGGAACATGGCATTGCCCCCCCACCTACCCCCCCACGGTAGGTAGGCACTTCACCTGGATAAGGGATCGGCTGGACTACGGGGACCGCCTACTGCTGGGTTCCTGCCATCTGGGCGCACTGATGTATCAGTGCTTGTAGAGCCCTCTACATACGCTCCATCCTCTGCCACAGGTCCCCGTTGCCCTGGTCCTGGGGCACCGCACTCGCTGGTCCTGGCCTTGGCTGCAGGGAAGAGGCTCCCCGGCCCAACCCAGTGCGGGCCGAGCCCATGGGGCCTGCCCCTGGTTGACTGGGGCCTGAGCAGGCTCATAGAGCCCCGAATAGGGGAGAACCCCCTGAGGATCTGCTGAAAAAGGCGCCGTATGCCCCGGCTCAGACCCCCTCTCCCCACCCATTGCCTCCGTCATGCCTGCTGCCCCGGCGGCCGCCGATGACATCTGCGGGTCTGAGGGAGGAACCGGCCCAGCAGGGCCACCCTGGAGGGGCCTAGCGCCCCTACGAGTCTGTGTCCCCACACCCTCGCTGGTCTCCCATCTGTGGAAACTCCCTCCCCGGAAGAGGTTGAAGGGCCAGGGGGGGGGGGGGGGGCAACCCCAGAGGGTTTTCTCCTTCCCCCTCCCCAGTAAGCTGGCGAAGCAGGGCCTCGCACCCTGCCATCCTGACCGAGAGGGGGAGTTCCCCTCCTCCCCCAGCAATACTGCCCCCGTGTGGAGGGGGGCCAGGGGTCAAAACCGCCAGGCTCCCCACCTGTGCCTCACCAGGTTCCCGTGTTTCCGTCCCCAGGGAGGGATCCGGGCCGGCAGCCTCGAGCCTCCGCTTCTTCGCCGCCACAGCAGCACTCTTCTTGTTCTTCCCCATCAGGGGAAAGCCTGTTGAATGAGCGTCCCGCTCCCAGCACAGCCACGTGGACCCAGGGGTCCAAAAAACAAGCCGCAGGGTCCACACCACCGTTCAGATGCCGCTCCTGGACTCAACTGAGGCCAGAGCTGCGGCTTCTCTGCTCGTGGACCCTGCCCATCAGGCGGGGTCCACGAGCCTAATTTTGACCAACGGAGGTGCAGCCTGGGCCGCCTAGCAATCCAGGCTGTGCCCCCGGCTCCCAGTGCACCGCCCGTTTTCCCGCCCTGGCGCCTGACTTCAGCCTCTCGCAGCAGGAAAATGTTAACCCCCGCCGTCCTGCCCCCTCTCTAGGCGGGTGCAGCAAGGGGCCCCACGCCCCCACATCCCCATGGGGGAGGGGGCAGAGGCAATTAGTTTCAACAGAGATTCACACATTCAGATAAGACTGCACTAGAAGAGAGTCTCTTAAATGTTTCCTTTTTCCTTTTCACAGGGTTGTCAACTCTCTCAGGATTTCATTTTGTCTGGCATCTCTCTCTTTTTGTTCCCACCTTCAATCCCCTCTCTAGTTACTTTCTCCTATCCACTCCCACCCATGTCACTCCATGCCTCCTCATATATACCTGTGCTGCATTTGCTCAATGTATATATTTTTAACTGGCTATCCTACATGCCTGAGGAAGGGCCCTATGTGGCCCAAAAGGTTCCATATTCTCACCAGCAGAAGTTGGTCCAATGAAAGATATCATTTGTACACAGTTCTTGGACTGGGAGGTAGGGGTAGACCCTGGTTCAAGTCTCACCTTAGCCAGAAACCCACTGGGTGATCTTGGGACAGTCACAATTTTCTCTCAGCCTAACCTACCTCACAGGGTTGTTGTGAGGATTAAAAGTTGTGTTATATGTAAAGCACTCCAAGTGTCATGGCTGGGGAATGCTATATAAAAATAAAGATTATATTATTTATTATGATTTAGTAGTAGTAGTATAAAATGGCAAGAATCTCAGCTTTCATTTTAAAAGCTGTTAGTGGTCATGTGACTACACTATTATCTGAATTTAAAAAGGACCAAAAACTAGAAGGTTCATTTTAAAACACCCACCCACCCACCTCATTGCTAAGAAGCCTGGTAAACATTTTAAACAATCTCATCCTTGCTGGGCCTGACTCATGATCTTTGAACACCTGGGCTTGGCAACCTTGTTTTGGATGCATATATATTATCGATGGAGCTATAACTCAGTTTCCTGCTCCTGGTCATTTAAGCATTAAACCGAGACTTTCAGTAATTTTGCTGGAAATTAAAAAACAAGTGGTCTGCAAGCCTTTGACACTGTTGATTACTCGCTCCTATTGGATTTGCTTTACTCTTTGGGCTTTTGCGGCTCTGTCCTTGACTGGTTCTCCTCCTACCTCTCTGATCGCTCCTTTAAAGTCTCACTCCCTGGGTCAACCTCCTCCTCCCTCCCCCTTTCGGTTGGGGTCCCCCAAGGCTCTGTCCTTGGCCCTCTCCTCTTCTCTATTTTCACCCTGTCCCTTGGCAAAATTATTGCTTCCCATGGATTCCAATATCATCTCTACGCTGATGACACCCAACTCTATCTTTCTACCCCCTCTCTCTCCTCTTCTGTCCACTCACGCCTCGTCAACTGCCTCTCTGATATCTCCGCCTGGATGTCCCGATGTCAACTCAAGCTCAACATGGCCAAGACC